>JAWWLV010000045.1:41832222-41845661 GCA_035041135.1 Platyrinchus mystaceus | reverse complement strand
TGTGTCTCACCTAAAAAATCCATTGTGCAGGCTTGAAAGGTAAAAAGACCTTTCCCAAATCTTCGTTCACGAAGACTGGCCACGTTGTATCATATTTTAAAAAACCCTACACTGATATTTAGTATGCATAATATTTTTGTTACAGATGATTGTCACAAAATTTTCTTTGTACAATTAGCAAAATGTTATGATTTTACAATTGACTTCCTTCTGGATGCAGTGCTTTCCTTGTCTCCTGTGATAGTCCACTTAGATTTAGTGAAGTTTACATAACATTAAAAAAGCCTTTCTCACCCGTATTCCTTCAAGATTCCATGTCAGAATCACTGAATGTTCCCATGTGATGCTAGAGTCTTGCCAGACCACAGAGGCATAGCATGGGTTCACTGAGAAGAAATGTTTGTTGCTGCAAGGCCTCTGTATGAAGAAGAGGAAGAAACAAACTCTTCTTCCCTAATAGAGCTCCATGGAGCTGAATTCCTCTCAGCCTATAGGATGCTGACAGACAGGCATTTTTGATTTCTTTTTTTCAAAACAACTTTCAGACATCATGCAGGTGAGTGGCTGTAAGACTTTAGTGATGGAGATAAAGGGAAGAAGGGCAGCTTCATCCAGAAAGTCTAGATCAATACATGACTCCAAAACTGCCAGTCAGGTAGAAGTTAGATAGGCAACTATCTAGAAGTTAGATAATTGCAACAAAAGCAGTACCTAGAGGAAAAAAGAAAAATCTTTCACAATAAGCAGACTTTGTTTGTAATTCTATGCCTTGATTCAGTACGCTAGCTAGAATAGCCCAAGGAAACAATACCAACACAAATAAATGGATTACAACACAGTCTCTGTATATATCTTAGCAGAATTTTTTTTTTGTATTTTCCAGACATAACATACTGTAATTGTTTCTGTGAGCCATACGTGATCATTTTTACAAACTAAATTATTTAGGGAGATGCTCCAATACCTTAATTACAAATGGTGGCAGCTGAATTATGTAAGGCTTTCCTGCTGTATTGGTAATTTCTCATATAGCTTTTTTACAACTTTTTATTTGGATGGTTTTTGTTGAATTACATTAGTATTTCATAAGAAAGAAAAAATGCACAGAGGAGTCTGACAGGAATGTTAGTCTCTAAAGCTACTGAAAAAAGCACAGTCTGTTTCAACATTCTTTGTGAGAAGTTTGGACAATTATGTACTGAGGCTGCGCGTTATGGATCATTTACTCAATTCTTCTGATGTGGTAGTTATAATAGACCGTATTCTTATATCCTTTCACTAAAAATTTATTTGCAGAACATCCAACACAGAATATTTCTCATGAAACATTATCTTTGAAAGCACTGAAAACTGAGGGCTTTTTAGCTTGCATTCAGTCCTGTATTTTTTTCTAAATGTGTATGCATATATGTAATGTAGATGCATATTTATATGCACAATTTAGTGCATATGTACATGTTTAACTGCAGAATTAAATTTAAAAATAAACTAAAAACTGAAACTCTCTTGAAATAAAGTGAAAGTTAAAAAACTAAACTCTTGGTTTTGCTTTAAAAAAACCCACTTTGTCTTCCTAGTGTATGTCAGTTTGATCATGAGTTATTAATTTCCCCTATAACTCTAAGGGATAGTGGTTCTTTGCTTTTGTATACACAGAAGTTTCTATAAACTTGAAAATTCAATATTTTGTGTTGTCTCATATGCCTGAAAGGGATCTTAAGGGTTTCATTTCAAATAATATTGTCATGAAACCACTTCTGAGGACCTATGTTCTGCTCAGAAATGGTGTTGAAGGCCTGAGGGTTACAATAAGAGCTTGCCTATCCTCTAACTGCAGTGATCTCTCAGATTCCATAAATATTTCCCCTAAGGTTCTTAGGGTTTCTGCTTGCTTGCAAAGCTTTCACCGTGGTTTACAGCTGATAACCATAACTTTCCAACAAAAGGATTTAACAAAGACATAAAGCTCAAGTTTTGAATGTGGTGATAGGTGAAGAAAGAGTTTTTTCCTAAAGTTGTATCTGTAAGAATTGCTAGCAGCTTCGTGCGTTTATGCTACTTTCATCTGTAGTTTGAGGTGCAGCTAACTTCCTGGTAGCATCTGAGAATTTTCTCTAATAAATCCATATGGAGCTGTAGTGTGCTGACCAGTGCCTTTGATCTTCCCTACTTCCTTTCTCAGAAGTTTATATTCTCATTCTGTGAACTTTTGCTCTGTAGATATAAGTTTTCTAAGATAGGGGAAATGCTTTCTTACCCACAGTGAATGGAAGAATGGGAAACTCTTTGTAGACTTTTTGGGATATAATGCCTGCTGTATAGCTGTAAAGCGTTAGATCAACAGCCCAGATGATTCCTTTAAAACCTTTGTTACCCTGAGACTCAGAAGCAGAGTAAATCACCTTAACTAAGCTGACACATAGTCTTTAGGCAATAACTGTTGAATTCAGTTTTCCCAAGACAGGTATCAGCTCTGATATTTTGCTGTTTTGTTATTGAAAAAATATCTATCTAATGAAAATATTCAGTTTTAAGAGTCAAATATACTGTCCTTAATGTAAACATGAGAGCTTTTCAGATTACATATAAAAATGACATCTCCTTCTTTCCCTTAGACACACTGATCAATAAGGCTTCAATTTTTTGCTGTTTAATACTACCACATTTTAGATTATATTAACATCTTTTTCCATCAATTATTTAGCTCTTGTTTTAAAATATTTAACTGAAATGGACAGTAGTCCACTGTATAGTCCTAAAGCGAAGTTCTGTGGTGCATGTAAAATCACTTGTACAAAAAATAAAAAATTATTTCAGTGATCTTTCACTAACGAGATAACATTTGAAATTACAATTTTCATCAATCATAGCATTGCTTACACTACTTTTCTGAATTTTATAATGCAATTATCTCACAATGGTAGGGAGATCTATCTATATCAGTAATCATTTAGCATTTTGACTTTCTAAATATATAAATATACATACTTAGGAATTAGTGGAAAGCTCTTGGGTCATTGTGTTGTTCACTGAGAGTCATTTGGGAATTCTAAGACTCTACATGATTCTCATTAAGTGAAATATCCGCAATGATAATACATTATTGTGTTGTCGGCTTAAGAAATTCGAATAAATTAGCACTTTAATATTTGACCTAATATTAATCAGTACAATATAAACTATGTGAAAATTGTGTATATCAGGATTAATGGATTTTCCAAGCTTGTCTGAAATTAAATTTGAAAGTACTTCAAGGGAATATTTTAGTGAAAAATATTCATAACACAGTTCTGCATTGTGGAACCCAGTTCTAACCACTGTATCCCTCTGGATGCTGACACACAGGGATAACATTTTTTGTCCCACTGAGACCCACTTTCTAAGATAGGAAATACATATTTTTCAGTCAGAAATAGATGCATGCCACAGATTCTCTCCATATCTGGACAAGAAAGGCAATGAGGCAGAGGGTTGCACTGTGGATCATCTGCCTGTTTTTACATAAGTTGTGCAAATTACTGACCATCGGTACCAGGGATGTTCCCAAACTGTGAGAAATCACTTCAGTTCTATTTGTGTCTCAAAGTAAGAAAGTAAGTAAAGGTAATCAAAGTAGGAGAAATAATTGTATCTAGTGTATCAGCACATTCTTCAGTTAGAAATTTCTATATTAACTATTAGATTATTAACTAAACTGTTAAATATATTAGAAAGTTTTATACTTCTTCCTATATAGCTCAATAATTGCTTTTTCTTACTCCTACATGAAGCACACATTTACCTTGAAAAAAAAGTTTTGCATGAGTAGCCTGTGAACTGTAGGATAAATCAGGATATGAAACATGGAGCAACTCTTGCCAACTCTTGCTCTTGTTAATAGCCCTTATTCAGGAGTCTTGCTGACCTTAATGAGATTCATGATGCATTTATGCATTAGTGATGTCTGGAGTGGCAAATAGCTCTGCTGTTTGTCCTAGTGACAAGATTTCTAACGAGCCTGCAGGCTTGGAGTGCTTTTCAGGTCTAATTGCGGTCTTACTTTCTTGACATTGAGACAGCAATGGCAATGATGTCAGGGCTTCTGTGTTGATCTCTGCAGCACTGACCTCAGTAAAGGTATCCTCTAAGGTGATGAGAGGAATCTGAGAGGTAAAGTCTTCCCTACCATTGTCCTGCCTGGGACAACAACAAAGGCTTCCTTACGTGAGGGTGAGGATTTGATGCCCGTTACATAGAAGCTGGAGGAGTTCAGGAGTTCTGTTTACTTGTGTGTAAACAGGGGACTTGCCTGCCTGTTTTGCTGCACATAGCTCTCTAATTTGCAGGTTTGTAGCTGTGCACAGCAGGACCTGGCTGGTGGTTGCCTGTTCCTTCACATCCCAACAGCTTTTATCCTGCCTGGTGCTCAGGCATTGTACCTGAAGGACAGAGGTAACCTGCCAGTTCCAAATGTTGCCCTATCATTCCCATTTATGTGTTTGGAAGATATTAAGTACAGATTTGTTCTGCTTCTTACAGTGCATGATGTGCCAAAGGCATAAGGATGAGGTTAATAGTCTCTCTCATGCTCCAAAGGAGTCTTCTGTTCCCTAGGTTCCATCATGGCGCTACAGGCTGCAGTGCCCTCACTCAAGAGAATGTTCAGAAAGTGCCTCCACTGGAGGTGCCTCCACTCAGCTCTGAGATTTGTGCCCATGGCCTGATAGATTGTATGTGTGCATGTTTATTAGGTACCAGAACAAGTCTTGTCTGTAGGTATACTTTTTTTATTAACATATCTTTTGGAAAGGAGAAAGGTAAGAGACACAGAGCTGCCAGATACCTTTCTAAGGGAAAGAGATAACAATTTCAGTGAAGACATTTTTCTTAATATCCAATCAAAATCTCTCCTGGAGCAACCTGAGGGTCTTTCTTCTTGCTCTATTACTTGTTATTTGGAAGAAAAGACTGATCTCCACCTTGCTACAACCTCAAGTGGTTGGAGAGAGAGACAAAGTCTTCCCTCAGCCACTCCTCATCAGATTTGTGTTCCAGATCCTTCACTGACTTTGTTGTCCTTCTCTGGACAGGCTCCAGAACCTCAATGTTTTTCTTGTAGTGGGGATCCCAAACTAGAAGTGAAAGAAAGGCCCTGTACTTGTATAGACTACAAATCTAAGAAAAAGTGACTGCCCTGTGTGAACACATGCTGTACAGCTTCCAACGGCCACTCAGTGTCTGTGGTGTTTGCCAGCTCCTCATCACCTCTGTATTTCCCCTTCTGTTGTATTCTGCGCTGTATACACTGTACTTTGCACTCAGAGCCCTTCCACCTTTGCTGTGCGAGGAGAGCAGCTTTGCAGTGTGAGGATATGAATGAACAACTCACCATATAATATGGGGTGTGAACCAGTCTCACAGGGCAAGCTGGCAGTGTGAGATGTGCCTGGTGCAAAGCCTTCCGGAAACACCTTTCATCTTCTTTCTTACGTGAAGTGCCTGAGAGGGAAAATTCACTGAGAGAGTGCCAGTGCTGTTCATAGGGATCGATCTAATGAGCAAAGATGAGTTTTCCAAAGTTTTTCTGGAGAAGTGAATAGTCACAATTGTGAGGAAGGGAGCATGATGCAAAGATGCATATCAGGATATGGGAGGAAAGGTTTTGATGCAAACGTTTTAAAGAGGGTGTCCTGTATAAGAGATCCAATGCCTTGGAGCTAAATCGTTGGGCTACTATTTGGGGACTGCAAAGTACGGAGAATAGATCTGTCTAAAGGCAAAGTGAGCTGCCTACAAATAGATTTAGAAAAACGTTGAGAACTGTTATTTGAAGCCTAATCAACTGGCTCATCAGTAGCCAATAACAAGTTTACATTTTGCATAATATACTCTTTTGTCAGGAGATTCATTAAATGACAAGCTGGTTCAGGCAGCAAAAAATTACTTTGTTTTGAAAGCATTCATACTTCAAGAGTTTAACAGAAAATAGTATAAGAGAATACAACAAAAATATTTCTTACCAAGCTGCTTCACTTTCCCTCTGCAGTGATAATATAAAAATGATGCATTGGTCACTTTCTCAAGTACCTAATGTTTCTAAGTGAAAGAATTTTAGTCAAATTGGGCGAAAGATTATAAGAAACATTTTCTTTTATGAGTCTCTGAAAAGCGAGATTGCTTTAAAATTCTATTATAAACTATTTTTTTGGCTCTCTTTCAATCAAAATTACGACCTGTAAGCTTTCAACACATTTTTAGAGGTTGATAAAATATGAAAAAGGAAGTCATTAATCTTTCATATGAGTTTTACTTTATTCTTAGAATGTCCTCACATGGTTATAGATTTCTAAGAGTCTACTAAAGTCAATAAATTGAAGGAACACTTTGTGTTTCTAGAAGTTCATTTCAGACGTCTTTATGCATTATTATTGAAAAGTTTTTGGTCTATTTAAACTGTATATTATAATTTTTTCAAAAATAAATCACCAACTAAAGCATCACATTAAATAATTGATATAATGTCACCATTTGAATATATCAATATCTGTAAAATTCTAACATATATAAAAATTCTCCTATTCTGTCAATGATACTTATAAATTTAATTTGACTGTCTTTATTCTGACAAAATTATTTTCATTTTTATTTGTATAAGGACTATAAAAATAAAACAGAAAAGTAATTTATAAAACAAGGAAGCTGAACTTTAAGTGCTGTCATTCAGTAAAAAACTTTTCAGTGACATTTTGTCAATGTAAATATGTTAGCTATTATTACTTCCATTGATCTGACTGAGAGCTTTTCTTTAAGTACCAAAGTGAAAATATTACGATTCATTTACAGTCACACTTTACTGAAAAATAATTTCAACTATTCATTAACATTAAATTAATTCTTTTAAGGTATCTAAATATCATAAGATGATATGTATCTGAATTATCCTGCAATGTGTTCTTTCATGTTGAATTATTTTTAAAATTGATTACTATCATGTTTTTAATAGATAGCTGTAATGCTATTTAATAGGGAAAGTATATAACTATTTAAGGGTAGAATATGCTGCTAGTCTACTCTGACATTAAATACTTCAGTACTTACAAACTCCTATTTTTGTTTCTGTTCTGCTCCCAGCCATAGTGGGGCATTATTAGTGGTCACAGTGATCACACTATAAGTGAAATAAAAAAAACCCTAAATATATTCCTGTAATTCACCACCATTAACTTTATATTTACTACTGTGTCTGTTTCTGTATGTACAGATGTTTGGGATAAAAAAAAAAAATTAGACGTCATATTTATTCATTAGATTCATGTAGCCTTCCATTACTATGGACTAAGTTTATGTTGTTCTTTTGCCCTTTTTACAGTATATAAGAAAAATTGGTTATAATATATTTCATTTGCTATTTAATAAGTGTTAATTGCAACTGTGTAGTATTTGTATATTTTTACCTTACACAGTTCTATTTTGTAGTGGTTTAAAATTTGATTAAAGTATTACATTCAGAAGAAGAGCGAAAAGAGTAAGATTTTCTATTGGACCAGACTGTTTCTACATGATTTCATTGGCCATTTAGACCTTCTCCCAGAACAATATGCCATGAAGTGAGTAGCTTACTTGTGAATCTTTGTGGCACTGCAAACCATTATAGCTGCTCACCTGGCTCTAATAGTTGAATTTGAGGAAAAAGAATTGAAAATTTGTTTAAGTTTATGAAGTTTGTCCTTAGGAAATATTTAGGGGTTCAGATTGGGTTTGCAGGGTTTTCTGATTTTCAACAACCCTTACACCCACACCACACTTCTAGGAAACTACTTCTGACATTTACACAAGATTAGCACTGGAATAACACTGTTAATCTGCAGGGAGAAATTGTTTCTCCTGCCCCAATAAATGAGAAAGAAACATTTGTTGTGCTATGTCCTTCTGAATGGTAGATATATTGGCTTGTTTGCATTTCTGCTGGAACTGAGAAAAAAACATAGTGGTTTGATTTGAACATATATATGAAAATCCTCTTTACTATTTGAATGCATAATGCAATTACAATTATTAGAAATTCATTTTTCTAAATGAATAGTACAGATGACTGAAAAAATTAAATGCCTTTCACAGGCTCTGACTGCACTTGTTCTGCAGTATAAATCCATACAGTGGCTGTGTAAAACCAAAGAATAATATTAAACAGGAAAAAAGAAGGAATGTAGATGGGTGTTAGAACTTACATTTGAATGAAAATGCAAGATAAAGGTAAGGTTTTAAAAAATTCCAAGTTTAGCTTACTAAGAATAACTTACTAAATTATAATGGTAAGTCCCACATGCTTGCATTAGCAAGCATTTATTTATTCAGAGATGCAAAAAGAATATTATTTAAAATTATGTTATGGACCAGTTTTGAAGTCCAAGACAATTAGGATTCATGTTAAATTAGTTCTTTAAACCATTCAGGTAAGGTTATAAATACTGCAGCCCATATTGCAGATCTGAAAACTTTAGTATTACTGGGAAAAACAGTCAAAGGTGGTATCAGCTGCTAAATGTAAAGAATTATATACATGTATATATATATATACATATACACATATTTTTATTTCTTTATTTTATTTACCTGGACTTATATAGATTCATAGATTTCACTAGGCAAATTTATTATCTTTAGGAATATATTTATAAATTTCTGTAACAGTTATACTTGATGTCTCTGGAAAATGTTCCTTCTATTTACACTTTGGAAACTGCCTTTACTAAAAGAGATGAATCTATGTAGAAACAGCCCATTTCCATCCTCTGCTTTCTTTCCTTAAATCCTTAGGAAGCCCCGGAGATTCACACTGAGCAACAAGAGCAGTGACTGCACAGTACAAACACAGGCTGACTTGGCAGAGTGTCCCTCACATCAAGCAGAGCTTTGCTCTAGAAATGGTACGGGTTCAATGAATGGGCTTCAGAGCAGCTGCCAGCATTCATTTCTGGCAGACGACTAAAGGCAATGTGTGCCATGTGAAAGGCTCTTGCTAGGTTTCGAGGTATTAAAGAATAAGCACTGGAAAAATGTGCCACAGAGACAGGCTCGCCTATCATCCATAGGACTACTTGAAAAAGAAAAATATCCTTGATAATTATTTTAAAGATCATAGAGAACATTGGTGTGAACCCCAAAGTTTATAGAGAACATTGGTGTGAACCCCCTTCCAGTACAGTCCTAGAACACCATAATCTGTCAATTGTAAGATACTGCCCTTAGCACAAAGGAGTCTGGGGCAATATATTATGGATAGTCAATGTATGAAAATCTAAGACGCTAAAAAAAAAGCACTCAAGAATAATTTCCATGTATGATTCTGAGTCACTATTTTCAGTAGCTTATACAAAAATCAATGAGCTTTTGATCTGTAACTAGTGAGAAATTAAGAAACAGCACTTGTGCTTTACCTTCCTTTTCTTTGTCGATTGATATGAAAAAAGAATCTGGGGGAGGAAAACTTATACTGAAGAACAATTCCTGAGATGGCAGATAGAGGTGATTTCAGTGGATCTGTGGCAATTTCCACAATCTTTCTCTCAGTCTTCTCCAAAAGAAAAAGAAGGGGTAGTATAATTTTAGCCAATCCACTCTTTGGTCGGTTTAGTTCATGTTGTTCATTTCCTTCTATCAGAAGCAGAAACTCCTCAGGAAGAAGTCATTCTTTCTACTTCTTTCTGAGACATGCCAGGAGCTAGAATTGTTATTAACCTAGGAAAGTATTGCTGTCATATAGTGGAAGCAATGCGATATATAAATGTCAGACATTAGTTTTAAATTATGCATTAATTATTTTTCAGTGACTAGAGTAAGCCTTCTGCACATTCGGTTTGTTTTCATATTTTTCCCCATTTTTTCCACATACACACATGCATAGCCTCATGATAAACTGCTGAAGATGAGGCTATTACTAACTGACACTGTAAGAATCTTTACTCCCTACAATACTTAGTGCTGAGGTGATTTTCATTGCTTAGAGCCTGAGGATGCATGTAATTTGGACACAAATTCTGCTTTTCCAAAGTATGCTCTGATTTTTTTTTCTCTTGGCAGTTTGACATGCTCTCTTTTGTATTATTATTGTTATCATCATCATCATCATCATCTATAATTTAACAGCTCTCTTTTTATAGCTGTGTTAAGTTCCCCACAGTATAAGCAGCTATACTATTGACCAAAATATGTCTACAATAATAAAATAATTTATCATTTTGGCAATTTTCTTTGCTATTTTTAAAGTAGGTTTTATGCTGTCTGCTCAGACTTCATTTTGTTCTGAAGACCAAAGGGTACTGTAGTATGTGAAGGAATACAGAAGCAATATACTGTCAATTCAAATTTTGTTTTTAACAGGTAACATCACTAAGGATTTAATAGCAAAGGACAGACTGAATCATTTATGTTAGTACTTCATCCCTATGCTTATTTTTTCCAACACTAGGAAGTTATAAAACTGTAATTTTAAGCGAGACTATGTTTCTCATTTCAACTTAAGAAAAGCATATATAGTGGTGTTAATGAGTAGGAAACTGTACGTGGTAACATTGCCCCAGATTAAGAGGTTAACAGTTTGTTGAAGACACTGGACCCTTTTCCCAGCTGTAACTAGAGCTGGCTGAACCTGAGCAACACGAACCTGTTGGCTCATGTCCCTTCTCTTCCCTTTCAGCACCTCCTCGCCCCTCCCCTCAGCAGTTCATAGAACAGCTGCTAGGTCAGTAAGAAATATGTTCTCATATTCCCCTTTTTATAGTTGTTTAATAATGCTTTCAGAATTAGGATAATCTAATTTACTTTTGATGAAAACATTATTGATTCATTGGAGATTCACAATCAGATTTTCATCTGATTATATTCATTCAAGTAAGACATAGCACACTTCTGACTGTGATTTGCTTTCCACCTTCTCCTTTGCACTTCTTTTTTATTTCCAAACATGAATTTTAAACTACTGTTGAGGGTGTGATATAAGGATGTGGGTTTAATTGATCATTGGTAGTACTAAGTATTAATTATCAGATTCTAAAATACAGGATGAATACCATTTGAATTTAATTGTATTATAGATAATAGAATATCTTTCCCATTGAACTAAAATGGTAGTAGTTATCACAGTTTTCCCTTATAAAGTTGATGAGATTTAAAAGGTGTATTTTTATTTCTTCTTTTTCAGTTTCTGACTTGGATCTCCAAATAGTAAGGCATTCTACTAGGAGAATGTCTTTCTTATGAGCTGTTGTGAGATGATTTTGCTCTGAAAGTTTTCAGTTCCTGCATCTGGTGGCACAAATGAAATGCTGTAAGTGTTTTTATTATTTTATTCTTTCCATATTTAATATCAGGTAACATAATGGTAGCTTTAGTTCTCTACTAATGTTAAAGATTAAAGCCTGAGAGTTTCAGATTAGACACTTGGTCAAGAAAAATCTACTGAAGAGCAGTGCAGCACTGGAGCAGGCTACCCAGAAAGGTTGTGAAACGCTCGTGGAGATTTTCAAGCCTTGGCTAGACAAAGCCACAGCTGACCTCTTCTGGTGTCGATTATAGCCACATTCTGAGTAGGAATAGACTTATATGAACTCCATTGACAACCCCTTCAATCAGCACTTCTATCTTACTGTGAAAATGCAATGATTGTAAGACAGAAAAGGTATAAAAAGTCAGCTGCTGTCACAAGGGCAGTATATCCAGATAAGCATCCTGAAGAATTAGTGTCTTTGGACTTGATTTTCAGGAGCTGCTCCATATCACACCAACATACTGTGCTAAAAAGGGATAAGGATGAAGCTGATTTTCTCCTATGTAGGTGACAGGGTAGAGAGAGGTGTATCACAAACCATAGTCTCATTTTCAGGGCTTATTTTGGTCTGATAAGGAGTTGCACCATTGTTTGCTCTGAACTGTTTGCAAATTACATATTTGTGTCCTTGTGATATGAATCAAACACAGCCTAGGCAGGACAAACAAGGAACTTCACATAAGGATTGTTCCGGTGGTCTTTAAATCTCATATAACACTACATTACCATCAATGGGTGATTCATGGTCAGCCTTCTATGACTGATATGTATTCATGGAATTGTAGTTCATTTTTTTTTCTATGTAAATTCATTGTTTTCCCTTTACCATAGGCAAATGTATTATTCCTACTATACCTCAGCATAACTGATAGAGTTACTACAGATCACAGTACAGTGTTTCTGTTCTTATATTTTCCCATTTCACTAATATAAGCAGATTCACCTACCAAACTATTTGAACTGTATGGCCTCCTCAAGTGTCTTTACCATAGCAAATGCTCCTTGATGCATTATTGAGATTCATCAGTAAATGTAGAAAAAGAATAATTTCCTTTTTATATTTTTTCTAATGTTGATAAATCAAAAATCTTGATAGGTTAAACTTGAAATTATTCCTACAGAAATCTTCAGCAAAGCAAATGGATGTTACTTTATGGAACAACAGTATAAAAGGAATATAAAAAAGTACCCTTCTACAAAAAGCATTCATGATATTTTTCTCTTAATGGACATGCCATCATACTTGTGTATGCTCATGTTGTTTCTACTGTTCAAATAAAACACTCCATGCACTGTTTCAGCTAACAGTGAGCAAAGTCAATACTTTGCTTTGACATATCTATTGTAGTTTGCATTTTACCTTCTGTTTGATACAGATAAATTCTATAGCTGTGTCACATTTTTCTTCAAGATTGGGCAGATCAGTGAGGGCAATAAAATATTAATGATGAAAGCTTAGGGAATTAGATATGTCTGTGACTATAGGTTAGACTTTCTCAGTCTAACCTATTTCTTCTGTGTGAACTCCATCAGAAATGATGTACTGTAAAAAATATTATGTCTGTTCAGATTAAAATACGTCATTTTTCAGACCACAGAAAAGGCCTAAATATTTTATTTAATGGTTTGAGTTTATTTAACAGCTTTATACATTTTTCAGTAGTTTTGTTGTCAAAAGCAGAACTGATTGCCAGTATGCCATTTCCTTGTATTTCTCCTACTATCACATTACTCTGCAGAAGACATGGAGCTAGAAGGAAGGAGAAAGAAAATTATAGCTTCATTTGTATTCTTCTGCCACAACAGGGAAAAGATTATTAACCAGCTAGTTGCCGTGGTGGTTACAATGCATGTTACAGGAGAAGCTGTTAAGAGACCTCTAGTTTTTGACTAGGCCCTGTTATTTGGGGATTGAAGGGGAATGGGAAGTAATAATTTCCTCTTCCTTTCCAATACTTTTTTTTTGGCTATGCTTCTGGGGCTTGCTTATATTAAACTAAATTGTGTCAAAACTTCTGTCCCAAAGGCTGAAGGACTGAGTGGACTTTTTTTTTTTTGGTTGACAGATATTTTCTTTTTTCTTTGTTTCACTACCTTGTACTTAATTTATTTCTTCTTTATTTAGCTGCTATTA
>JAWWLV010000045.1:41808098-41822224 GCA_035041135.1 Platyrinchus mystaceus | reverse complement strand
CAATCACTTCTGTGTATAGTGTCCAGAAAAAAATGAAATAGGTTGATTTAATTTCTTCAAAGATATTTCATGAAGGTAAATATTCAACTGAACCTCAGAGGTCCAGTAAAACCATAAAGCTATGTAGTGGATAATGCAAATCACTTGTTCATTTCTTGTATTTCATACATTCCAAGTTTCTCCTTTGATATACATGATTAGCAGCAAGAATCTCAGATCTGCTAGAAAATGAGTTAACAAGGTCCTCAATTTTCTTTGCAGTTTACTGTGCTTTTATTTTCCCTTATTGAGTAGACCCCAATCCATTTTAAAAAAAGAGTCTTTTCTTTATCTGAAGGTTCAAACATAACATTGGTCTAAACTGATGCTTCTGTAAGATAATGTTCCATTCAGTCTTTTTATTGTCACAGAGAGTCACTCAAGAAATAAATATACAAAACTTTTTTCCCTGCAGTTGTATTCTGCATTTGACATATGAATTTTGCACAAATAGTACTTTGATGGATATAAAACTTTAAAAAGATACCACATTACTAATAAAGGAGGTGAAAATTTATATTTAAGGAGAAGTTTTGTGGATTTGTTTAGATCCAAATTGCTAAGCAGATGTGGAAGTAAGGAAAAATGGCATCTCTGAATTAATTTTATTAATCTTCACTAACATTTTTTTTTCTGGTGTAAAATGTTGTAGCTCTAGATAGCCAAGAAATAATGTTATTTTTTCCTTTTTCTCCATATTTCACAAATACTTCTATTGCATATATTTAGCAGACTAGTTGCTAAGTTTGGAGTTCTTCAGCAATTTGAAACCTATGGCATATTTTTTCTTCATTTGTCTGGTGAAGTCCTAGAGATGTGGTTGCCAAATATTGAAGTAAATAATATTCATGTCACCTCATTTTAGTTATGTAAAAACTGACTTGCTCTTGTACTTTTGCTGTCTCATTAGTGGGAATAACTGAATTCATCTTTCTTGTTTTAAGTGTTAGGTGGTGGATTCTCCATCCCTGGAGGTATTTAAGAAGAGATTGGATGTGGCACTTAGTGCCATAGTCTGGTAACTGCAGTGGTAGTGGATCAAGGGTTGGACTTGATGATCTCAGAGGTCCTTTCCAACCCATCTGATTCTATGATTCCATGATTCTATGAAAGGTATGTTTCCCTCTGGAAGTTTCTATAGCTACCTTTACTACAGAAAAGGTTCAGAAACCAGTCTAAACAGGAATTTAACACTAAGAAGGATCCAATGAAGTCAGATATTTTAAAGTTTTGAAGTCTAGTAAGTTCTTAACAAACTTTATAGAAACTATTTTGATCAGCTAACATGCTTATACATCTTGGAGTATTTATACTGTTTCCAACAGAGTTTAATAACTTAGATTTTGGTCAGGAAGACGATATCAGATAGCTAATTCTGTACTTTTAATGAAAATTAAAATAGTCCTCAAAATGCAGTGTATCTTTGCTGGGATCTGAAAAAAATCAGATATCACATTTAAGTATTGTTTCTTCTGAGTTCACTGGCATCCAGCATTAACAATTTAAATACTATCCAAAGTTTGTTCTGGAAGCTAGAAAGAGTGAACCCAAAACTTCCTTTACTCCAGGTAAGGAGTATATAAACTTAAACTGGCATTTCATTCTCAGTGAGAATGAACCACTTCCAACCAAAAAAAAAAAACCCACAAAATTTTAAGCCAAAACATGTCACCATGCAGCGGACCCCACAGGTACACACTATGCCTTATCCCAGTGTAACATCTTGAAGTTTCTTATTCTGTAATAAGAAACTCTTAGGCTGAAGAGTCTATATGTATTTTTGACTCACCCACAGCATTTGGCAAGGTCTGAATCTCAGTTCAGTTACTGCATTTAAATGAAACAGCTCCCTGACTTACTGTCCTGCCATACAGAAAGTTTATTCCACCTAAAATCGGACGCTTCATTTGAATGCATTGAATGAACCAAGTTTCCCATCTTGCCAAGGACTGTGGGTGAGTCAAAGACACTAGACAGACCATAGATTGCTTCCCCAGTTAACACAACCTGAGGGCATGAGTCCACTGTGGCTGTTAAGCCCTTTAATGGGTATCTCTTTCAACTTCCGTGTATCCTGCAGTAAAGCTATTAGGTACCTACTGTGGGGCATACACGTCTGTCTGCTGTGTGCTGTACTGTGATGAATCCATTGAGCAAAAACTCTAGCAGCAGCAAAACCATGTTCTGGTTAAAGCTAGAGGGGGAAGCAGCAGAGTCAGAGAACTGGTCTGTGAGGTGGACAAAGGGAACCATCCTGGGATAGACAACCAAACTCAAGTTTTTTTAGTGGATGGAAACTTTCAGCAATCTACTGCAAGCAAGATATGCCAGCCATAGTGTCATAGAGGGAGGCAATCCAAGATCTGGCCTTGTGTTATTGTGAGAATTAGGACGTTTCTAGGATGAGGAAAGGTGTAGGTCTGTGCTGTAGGTCCATGCTTTGAAGATGGAGACAGTGGCTTATTGTTTACATTCTGTCCCTAAAAAGGAAGAAAAAGAAATTACTAAAGAACAAGGAAAAGGAATTCCTCTCTTTTGGTATCTACATCTGAGTCTACCAAGGTTGTTCTTGTAGCCAGTGAAGTGAACGGGTCTTTTTGGGCACAATTCATCTGATATATTTTAGAATATTGCCTTTTAGTGAGATGAATCTCAGTGTAGAATATATTGGCTATAAATGGAGACTAAGTGTGATTAGCTCAGACATTCACATCATAGATGTTTGTGCTTAACAAATGTCATTCTAAGAAGACAATGAAACACAACTCTAATGAGTTCTCAAACAACAGAGCAT
The DNA here is from genome assembly GCA_035041135.1 of Platyrinchus mystaceus. Classification (NCBI taxonomy): domain Eukaryota; kingdom Metazoa; phylum Chordata; class Aves; order Passeriformes; family Tyrannidae; genus Platyrinchus; species Platyrinchus mystaceus. The sequence continues at coordinate 41,819,391 of JAWWLV010000045.1, read as the reverse complement.
ACATCCAATAGACATAAAGCCAAAAATTAGTAATGGAGTAGTGGCCTGAAAGTGTTATCTCAGGAACTAGGACTTTGTGCATCAGTCAATAAAGCTATTATGTACTCTTCTGTTGTAGTCATTCCTGAAAGTCTTGTTTAAAAAGATGCCATGTCTCTTGTCTTTAAGGTTCACTAAGTCTATTTACATCACAATTCATTAGAAAAACACTGGATACTGAGATTTTATGAGCATTTACAGCAGTGTTTCCTCATTGTTGTTAGTTTCCCTGAGCTCTCTGTAATATCACTGGCAACAAAAAGCCTCTACAAAACATGATTCAGAGAGATATTATGAGGTAGGTGCTCTAAAGGAACCAGGAACCATAGGTCCAACTAAAAATTTAAATTATCTATTGATCTTGTTTGAAGTTTACTTGCAAAAAATGTATTTCTTCTGCTGAGGAGATCTTTTACAGTACTTTATTTCCCCAAAATTTAAAATTCTCTTTTCTTCCGAAACTACACTGTGGCTCCTGACATTGTAAAAATGAGAAAACCAGATGATCAAAGTGCACATTTAGATTTATTGAACTTAGTTTTTACCATATTGTGAAAAATTCCTTCCTGTCCATGAAAGAATTTAATTGAAATAACTGTTTTACTTTAGTAACCATATTTTTATGATATTGATTTAAGACACATAAAAAAATCTCTGTCACTAACATGAAGCAATATTTTATGGCTTCTTCAGAGGAAAAGTGGATTAGAAGTTTACCTTAAAACACTCGAGAAATTCAACGAATATGTTTATTAAAGATTTATTCACTCCCTGGTACCAAGCTTTGTTTATTTAACTTTTATTAGGAAAAATAAAGATTTCAAAAAATATTTTTTGTATTAGAAACCTTGATAATTAATCATATTTTATTGCCATGGCTGGAGTTTATTTATAAAAAGTGATGTATAGAATACAGGAAAAGGTCATTTAAGCCTTTATTGATCATCATAAATGCCATACAGTAAGGATAAAAAAGCCTATTTTCCACACCTGACAGGTTGACTATATCATGCAGCCATTTTGTTGATGTTTTTTTCTTCAGGGTTTGCGGTTTTTTTAAAGAAAGGTAGGGGGAAAGTGTTTTGCTTAGATTACAAAATTATCTCTGGCACAACCCAACAGATACCACCAAACATAATGCAAACAGATAAATTGAAGCTATAAGCAAAATGAGTTAAGCATCTCCTAAAAAATTGGAAACTAATCTGCTACAAGACAGAGGTAGTAATACCTTCTCCTTTCCCACTATCCCTTTGAATACTGCTGCATCAGTTCAATGAAATAAGGCTCCAGCTGCTCACTGGATAGCAGAAAATTCCACAGGCACAGGCTTTGGAGAGACGTTCCCTACTCAAATGGAACTAGTTTTACTTGACAGGTCACAGAGATAAAGGGTAGTATGCCCCTGCTCAGTGAAAGCAGCTTTAGATAAGTCAGAGTGCTCACAGAGATCCCATGCTACTCAGCTTCATGGATCTGAAACGCCTGTTAGCTCGACACGTAGCTATTCATCCAAGGTCTCTTTTCACTCTGCCTAGAGCCACTTTTATAAAGTCTATGGGAAATCTGATGATTAAAGTTGAATTCATCATCATGGCAATTGAAGGCTGCTAGTGCACCTGGTCTTCTTCCCTTCCATGAAGGATTTATTTGCTAGGTCTCTAAACTAACATTAACTCAGAAGGCAAAAGCAGTGATGACACTTGCAACAGCAGCTATTAACCCCTCCCACTACAGATCCTGCTTAGACTGGATTGCATGATCGAATTGCATTAGAGTTCAAGATAACATGTTGTAGATTTTGTAGTACCTCTAAAACTATCTTCATTATTTACACAATCAACATCAATTAATGTAATAGATCAAGGCTAGACTACTCCATAAATAACACAGTCCACTCAAGAGCAGAAAATATTTTTAATTCTTTCTTACTAAAAAAACAAACAAATGCAATCAAGGCTACCATTTGTCAATGCATTAACAGTTTTGGAGATATTGGGCTTATCCTAGTTAATCTGATTGCAGAGATAAGTTGACAAATTTTGGATGCATTTTGTCCACACTGGATTACTTCTACTGAAAAGAAAATATCATAGCAGTATATTTTGTGTGTGACAATACATGAAGATACAAAACATTAGAGGAAAAAACGAGCAACAAATGTAGCATTTTATAAAAAACTGTTCTCATTTTATATACACTTATTCATCAAAATTTACTGAAGTTTGTGTGTTCTTTCTTTTTTAAAAAATAAGCCAATTGTTGGTCACACACGCCCCTTCATAGTTTTCTAAGCCTTCTTTATGGAATGAGTTACTTTATTGATCACGAAGCTGCTGCCTGGGTGCTCAGTGGAAAGTCTTAATGAAATTCTTATCTTAGAAGCAGATTAGTAGTATGACCAGTGAAAACAAATTTTCTGGCATTTAATCTCCTATTCTATTTTACATTATTTTTCAAAGGTACAATGACCTTCACAACATACGGCTTTGCACAAATAACCTATTATATGGTAGAAGTTTGAGGGTTGCCCCTTAACAGTTAGCCAACTTTCTAAATTGACTTTTGTCCTCTTCTGAAATAGTTAAACCTAGTCTAAGCAGAGGGTAAAGAACCCAGCAATGTAATTTGTGAAAACCGTAAAAAATAATAAAAAAATATTTTTATTAAGTCACACAATAAAACTTATTAAAACAGTGATGTTCATGATACTTGACAAGCTTTTAGCTGTAAACCTCAGGTAAGAGACTGTGAGACCTTGAGGTAAAAGTTAGCATCTGGAGTAAGTGTTGCTGAGATATTAGCTCATATATTCTGTGCTTTGGGTGAAGGAAATGAGAGCTGCAGAAGTATCTTCAGACCAGGATGTCCCTCTAGTTTGTTCAGCCTAGTAGGCTCAAGGAATTTATCTTACCTGATGGGTCATAGTACATAATAATCCCAGCACTCACAGAGTATAGAAATGTACTGTATGACAACTGTTCATTAAAATTTTATATTCTGTTGAATCTATCAGTATTTGTATCTATGTATTATTTTCATTAATTGATGAGTCAATAGATAAAATCTGTTGAGTATCTCAATGTCTATCCTCATTTTCAATGCTCAAGGATTTTTCCCTGTGTTTTTGATTCAGCCCAAAACCCTACTCCTGTGTCTGTAAAAGCTGCTAATCTCACTCTCTCTGGATGTTACAGCTGGCTGTTTCTTCTCTCTTCATGCCCATGCTGTTTTATTTTCCTTTTTGCTTTGTCTCTGTGGAGCAGAATTTCAGGGCTATTTCAGATTTCTTTTCCATTTTCTTCTTATCTTCCAGGCTTTCTCCACATGCCATTAACTCACTGTCTATATCATTTTTCTAAAACCCATATTTTACACTACAACTTACTTGATAAAATATCTCCAGTGATATACAGCCATCCATCCAGTGATGGATTAGATAGTGCTTTGCCATCTAAGTCAATACGACTTCACAATTCTTAGTCATCCTTCCCCTTGATTAGACTTGACTCCTCCATGCCAGAAGAAATGCATTACATTTTGCCCAGAGTGTTACAGCCAAAGTAAGTTTTGTGACTCCATTTTATATCACTGAAGCTGTCAGACAGAAAAGACACTTCATCCTCCAATACCTGCTTTGAATTTAAGCTCTCTACTTTTCTGTATTGTTTGGTAACTTGCCTCAGCTGAATCATCTGTTTCCCACTTAACCTACTCATCCCTTTTCCCAAACTGTTGGGGTCTATATATGTTTGTATGTTACATCAGTGTTTGAAAGAATCTCTCACTTTCTGTGGATCAAGGATCAATATGCCTTTCAAATTCTTTTTCAAAACCACTTCTTTTGCTCATCTTTTTATCAGTACTAATTTTGAGTAATCTGCCTACTAATATATCTCCTCTTTTTTTCCAAATTATTGTATCTAGAATCTAAATTTCAGAAGATATGATAATCTTTAACCATTTATTTTAGGCATGTGAAACTACACAATGGAAAGTCATCCAAAAAATATGATTAGGTCTAGTTTAAAACCTGAGCTCTATTGGCTGGATTTGTTAGCCTCATTCTAAGTTAAACTTTCATTTCCTTCAGACCAGATTTTACTTCCCTGCTGCCTGTGACATCAAACAACCTGTCAACCTTAAACATTTCATAAGTACTTTCAGGTTTTCAGTAAGGCAGTGAATCTTGCTGGGAGTCTGTCTGACCCCCATGGAATAGCCTATTCATTATAATTCTCCAGTTCACTACCATCTGTAGCTCAAATGTATATCACAACCTAGAATTTGTTTTTTTTAATCTTGTATAAGAAAATCATAACGCATGCAAAATGTAATTATAACCATTTAAAAAAATTCCAATTTGTTCTTTATTTCCTTTCTTTTTTTTTTTTTTTCTGAAAGTATTTTCTCTGCCACTTCATAAAGACAACTAAACGCAATCCCGAGGCATCATGTACAGCCTTCCAAAAAGCAAAACTGAAAAACAAATTGGACAAGCATTAAGAACTGCAAGTAAAGCAATTCAGTTACAGACTGAATGTTACCAGTGGAATGGCATGTCACAAAACTGAAGAATGAAGTGCCTGCTTCTTAGTGCCTTAGACAAATCAGGGATTGCAATAAAGTTCACAAGGGATTTAATAATCCAGTCATGGGGAGGGTTGTGTGTTATCTATGGATTTTGTTGATATAATAAATGTGGCAGTGGATCAGCTCTACTTTACCTCCTTGAATATAGACTCTGCAGTGACAGGCAAAGCTACGTGCCTCATTTGGAAATATTAGAATATAAAAATAATGCAGTTGCCATTTCTGACAGCCATCAGTGTCTCTGCAAATAAGCACCTTTTCTTGAGCTTCTGGGGCACAGCGCTCAAGCAGACTAGAATATACTACTAAGATGACCTTGTTGCTCTCTGTACAGCTGCATGTAAAAGCAGATTCACTGTACTTGTTAGGTAAGGCTAAGTCAATGTGGGTTGGCATCCTTAAGGGTAAAGGAACGCCACAGGGCCTTTTTATGTATCTGTTTATGGAGAAAATATGTCAGGAAAGTAAACAATCATCTCTGAAAGGGAGACAAAGCACAAATTCCTAGTATTATCAGAAAGTGATGAAGAATTAGAGTAGATCAAATATGAAATGGTTAACCACAGTGAATGTGCATATATGTGTCCTAGAGTAGAGTAATATAGGGAGGACAAAAAGTCTTTTACTTGGAAAAGAGGAAAATAAAGAAAAAAACTTTATGTGATTGTTTCCTCTTGGGAACTAACATATTGCAATAAAAATTTAGTAAATTTAAAAATTTTAACATATTTAAATTTAAATACTTTAATTTTGTGGTTTCAAGGACTTGGCTTGTTAAGAACATACTCTTTCTGAATGGTCATTTGGGATTTACTTTTTTTGAAGTTTTTTTAAAATTCTGCTGAGTGTTGCAAATTCTTCAAAAGAAAACTTCACATTATCATGTGAAAATCAATCTTGGAATTTTATACAGCTTTCACACCTTTTCCAATCTTATAAAGAACAGCCTCTTCACACTGTAAAGGTATATTATTGCATTTTTTAGCTCACCTCCTTTTCATTGCTGTATCATTTTAGAAAGGCAAAGGAGTTGTAGCTTCATATTACTGTGTAAAACTGCACATGTATGTCTGATAGCAACACATACATGTGCAGAGGGATTTGATGTCTTAAAAGTTCTCTCTGAAGAGACTGAGGAAAGCAATACATCTCATTTAGAAAGGAAGAAATTTATAATTCATGCATGTTTATTAATCACTATGTTTAACTGCTTAATGCCAGCTTTATGAAACAAATTGCATTTATACCATCCTGATAGTTACTTAATTGTGCATGAATAATGAAGGCATAAAATCCTCAAGCAAAGGTGTGCCTTCAGAATTGAATTAAAAATTGAATCCTTTTTTTTCCACATCAAAGTCTTAGATTTTTAGTAATGGTGAATATTCTGCTCAAATGGTCTTAAAGAACACGAGGGGGTCTCACTGCGGGAAGTTCTGAGACTGTTTTTCAATGGATGAATGACATAACCCGGGAAAAATGAGTAAGATTTACCTTTTTTTCTGTGCAAATTTCACTTGTGGAGTGTTCCACAACGCAATGCTAAAGATTGGAAACAGAGCTGCAAGAGGAAGCAGCTCTACGAAGACGAAAGGAATTCTGTACGTACATATGTATGATCCTGGGCGCATTTTTAGGTAAGGCTTCTAGTATAAGGATGTCAAACAGCACCTTCGGACAAACTGGTTGGGAGGGACAGGTCGAGGAGCTGGTCGGGGGCTGGCAAGAGCGTGTCCGCACTGCCACCTGGTGTCAGCGGTGCTGTCAGAGCCTCCCCTGGCACGTACCGGACCTACTGGGGGATGCTCTCCTCGGAGAGACCCTCGCTTTGGTGTCTTTACTCGGTATGGACCTACCAATAGGTCTGATGAGTGAAAAAGTCTCACTGGCATGATGCTTGATGTTTTGCTTTCAGCTGTTTCTATTTGTACAACAGTCATGTAAAGTTTCCTATGAAACCACACGAGTAATCCGGGTGTTCTCCTTCGAGTAGTGACCATACTGGGCTCTCTGCTTTCTGTACATCTTCTTTAGACATGACAGTTTTATGTTGCTCCATCCTCACCTGTGTAATTCCCTCAATTATTGTTACCAACCCAACATAGCAAGTGTCTAATGAAAAATACAATGGGGAAAAACTAATATAATATGACCAGCAAATATTGTTATAAGTCCTCTTCCTCACCCTTAGGGACTTCTGTCAGGCTGCTCAGAGAAAAGATGGGGGAACTGTGTAACACTGCAATCCAGTCAACAAATATAGCATAGTCATCACTGAAAAAGAACCCCATTTATTTATTCCTAAGTTTTCAAAAGAAAAACTTCAGAATGTAATAAGCTGCAAGTGACTGCAAGCACTCTAACTCAGACTACCTGCATTTTCAATTGTCAGGGTAGTTAATGCCCCTATCTGAGAAGTGTCAGTGTTTAATCCATCCAGTGATCCTCTGATAGGATTTTAAAAGAATGCACTGCTTTGAAAATCAGTAATTATACTGTGAGAAAAAAGAGGGTGTGGGAAAAGGGGAAAGAATAAAAAAAGAAAAACCAAACCAAAAATGAAACCCAAATTGTATGTGTAACACAGTCCTTTCTAAAACGAGCAATCTTTCATTTCCTCAACAGGCTGCTGGAATCTATAGACATGAGCTTCCACAGGGAGGTGCAAGGAGCTAGGGAGTGTTTGAAGATTCATGTCCCTAACAGCTTCTTCCTGATGTTTATGTTCATTGGATAGTAAGAAAAAAGAAATCCTTGATGTAACTTAAAAAAATATCTGTGTTGGGCTTTTTCACTTTCAGAATGATCAGGCTTCTGTAATTCAGCCCACCCTTAAATACATGTGAACAAAAATCTAAATTCTTATTAGTGCCTTTTTTTTCTACATGCAACATGTATATTGGGTTTATTCTCACTGTAGTGAATTTAAAAATATTCTGTGTTAAACCAGTCTCCATTTACTGCAGTTCATTCTGAATCTATACAGACAAAACCTTGCAGTTACCCATTTGCATTACTAATATTTGATATATTTACCTCCCAGTTCTCTAGAGTCTAATGGACTCATATTTTACATTGTAAGATATATTTATTCAGTTTGGCAAAACAAAAATATATTGAATTTTGTGCTTGGAAGGTTTTTTATTATTAGGGCAGAAACTTTTCTATATGACATGACAAATCTTTATGGAAATCCTAATTTGGCCTATTTTGTATCAGTTTAGATGTTCAGTGCTTTTGAAAAGTGTGATATTTAAGTGCAGGGTTTAACCATTGTGCATGTCATGCTTTTTACTACTTCACACAGGCTAATTTCAAATTCTCCATTTTTATATGACTTCTATATATTAAATTGCATTGAAAAATCAGGCATTGCTATAGACAATAGTCAAAATATGAGTGAGGACGTAAATAATAAGCTTATAATGTACTTTTTTGCTAATAATCCCTTAGCATTTGGGCAGTGCGATCTTCAGTTTGTGGACAAATCTTGTTCAAACATTTGTAGTCCTCCATATGTTATTGTTTATGATTTGGTGGACAAGAATACCATTCATCTTGTTTTAAAAATGGCTAAAATCAATATGCAACGTCATGATATGATTAGGCAGTCCTCCTTCCTGACCTTGAATGGAACTACTGAGTGGCTTTATAATCCTTCATGCCTCCCTTCTTTGATTCATTTAATTAGGTCAGGACTTCCCAATACTCTGCTTAAATGTGTCTGATTTTAGACAGACATACATCTTTCTTCTGAAAAAGAAAATGATATATCCAGTGAATTTTTTTCCATTGTGATACAGAGGTCTAAGGCTAAGGCATGTTGCAAAGCCTTGCTACTGCTTTCTCACTTCAGGGAAGGTACCTCATCTGTTCCTGGAAGTTCTGGTATCCAGAATTCTTCTATTGGCAACAACACCTAGTCATGCAATAGCTTCATTCTTGCCTGTTGGCTTGACCTGTCTTTGGGAGGAGACCTAAATACATAGGAAAACAGTGCACAGCATCATCCCTTGCCATCAAGTTGGGATCTGACAGTTAAGCATGGGAAACTGATCTGCTGATGCACTCCTGCCACAGTGACATCATAATTCCAGTCTAAAATGGGTATGGCAAAGAGTTTTTTTCTTTACTGGCAAAAAACCCCCACAACAAACAAACAAAAAAGGGAAGCTTAAATTATAGTTGAGATTGTATGTGAGCTTAACTATACCTTATCTATATCAACTTGAAGATGACAATGATCAAATGAAATTAATTTCACCTGAAAGTGTATAGTCTGTGTGTGCTTGAAGGGAACTGATATATTTGAATTTGTTATAATGTTTATCAGACAGACAGTTCTTCTAATACTGTGGTTTTCTTTCATAGGTGACACTACTGTATGCTGTTCTTCAAAAGAGACACAGCTTGAATTATTTTGATAAAATGAGATGCTTGCGGAAAAGATCAGCAGTGTCATTCTTAGGAGTCCTTGTTGTTTGCTTGCTGTTCATGAACTTGTACATTGAAGACAGTTACGTTTTGGTAAGTTTTTTCTATGGGAGAAATTATCCTAGAACAACAGAACAGGATACATCCCTAGTTAAACACTAAATTTCATAATTCCTTCAATTTTCCCTGTTTGTGTACCATTAACAGTGAAGTATCCTCAAAATGTGTCCTTTATGATGAAACCATCTCCCTAATGTATACTGCATGCAGTGTGTGTCAGTAAGGTCTTAACAGTCCTTTTCACAGAAGTACATATGTTATTGTTTATTTGAAGTATGGGAGATAATGGATATAGTAAAACATGAAGGTATCTCCATCAAGTGTCCTTTAAGTCAAAATATCCTCTGTATTTTCCATACTTCTGGATTTTCCTCAATTTTAATGCTGAAAATAAACTACATCTCAAATATTTGTGTGAGCTAATTTCAGTCCACACTGCAAATCTCACCTGTGAACACTGCATTAAAGGCTAATATAAAAATAAAATTATAAAAGAGAACTCACAGTAATTCCATCTACTTTAAGCTCCTTGCATGAATAATTTCTTTTTCGTGGTTTTATTTTGTGTTTTTCTCACCTTCTGTCTCTCAGATTTGAGTCTGACATATTCAGTGCTACAGCATTAATAATTAGACATAAATTCTACCCAGTCTATGATTTTGAAAATAAAAATATAGAAAGAGTTGTATTAGGAATTTCAAAAAATAAGCTTGTGACAATGTAACATAACTCTACAATTTATATGTAGCATAGGAGTGTCTCAGTGCTGAATGTTAAACAAGCCTTGAAGTCTTGATTAGTGGATTGAATTTCCAGTTCTTTGCAGGTAAAAGAACATGGTGGCTTAACAACTGGAGCTTGCAAATAGTACAATGACTAAACTGAATATGTTATATTGTGATATGATTAGACATTCCCATCTTGATCTCGAATTGAACAGGGAAAGTATGGGTTTTCCAATATTCTGAAAGGTGAAGTTCAGTCTCAGTTGGACCTGAAAAGAAACACAACAGTATGACAAGAAGTGTAATAAACAAATAGTAAAATCTTTATTTATCAGAACCATATATAACTTCCTAATGATTTTAATTCAAAATATTTTACTTCTGAAATTACTTATAACAGTATTGTAAATATTTACAAATTAAGATTGTGCTAGTATTTTTTTAAGTCACTGAAAACATAACTCATGCCTCTAACATGTTACTCCATTACAGAGATATTGCTTTCTCTAAAACTAAAGTTTTTCACTCTTTTATTTATTTTGCATTTCTTGGTTATGATCAAATTTGACCTGGCTTGTCACTTTTTTTTTTCCCTAGTGGTATTTTCCCTGATGTTTCTTCTCTCTTCTCTAATTGCTTCAAAGTCCCCCAGATGTTTCTGAAAGTGCTTTTAGTATTACTGCTAATGGTGTTCCTCTTAGTTTGTTTTTGGAATCTTTTCCTGTCCTATTTGCCAGCTCCCCAGATAGCTCCATGTCTTATTCTTAATTTCTCTTCCCCACATTTTTATAAATTCTCTCTCATTCTTTGCTTCTCGCATCACAGTTCTGGCATGTTTGCGTTCATGTAGCTCCCAGCCAAGTCTCTTGCCAAGTCTCCTGACAGTTCTTCCAGATCTCTTGATACCTTTATGGTCCATCAAGTGTTTTTCAAATGTGTTAGGCTGTTGACTTTTTAGTTTATTTACTTAGTTTTATTTTCAACTTCCCTGACCAAGTCTGACAGCTCCAAACACACCATGTCTGGTGTGTTTTCTCTGCTGAGTTAAAAGATGAGCAATTTCAGTGTTTGCGGTGAGGAGAGATACTTGGGGAAAGCCTTTGAGGACAACAGGCTAACCAGTTCCCCTCAGGGAATGAGAACATGAAAGTGTTCAGAGCCCCGAAGGTGCTCGGAATTGTAGCCTATCTCCTGATGGACTATCTGCTGAAGGTAACTGATAGAAGGAAGGCAACTGACCCTGAGTTCCTCTTCCCAATCTCAGGCAGCAGGCTCTGCAAGGGACTGTGGAGTTGGTGACTCTGGCATCACATGTAAGATTAGATGAGTGGTCTTTTTCAGAATATTAAAGTGAGATTCATTATGGAAGGGAGAGGAGAACCTTTCTGGTTTTGCTCAGAGAGTCTCACATGTCCAAAAAATTCCATAACTGTTTTCTGCAG
>JAWWLV010000045.1:41791592-41807998 GCA_035041135.1 Platyrinchus mystaceus | reverse complement strand
GAAGGGAGAGGAGAACCTTTCTGGTTTTGCTCAGAGAGTCTCACATGTCCAAAAAATTCCATAACTGTTTTCTGCAGGGCAATTCCTGCAGAAATAGAAAGGGCCCATGTGGCAAAATTGCTTAAATATGTTGGATAGAGGGTATGCAGTTATGCACAGCTGATGCATGTATATTAGAAAAGCAGTTTAAGGTGCTTCATCTGTACCATATGAACTACATTTGATCAAGTATTTTTAAGACATACTGAATTAATATATACCAGATATCACAATATAGGCAATGGGGTTTTTAAACCTTTTCAGAGTTGTAAGTGAACTGTAAGCAAAGCATGTGTTTTGTGCTCTTCTATGAATACTTATCACTGTTTTGGGCACTATGAAAACAATAGTACTATTGTAGCTGACACAGCATCTTTAGCAGAGCAGAGTATCTCCATAAAGAGTGAAAAACTTCTGGCACTTCAACCTATGGCACCCACATAAAACTCCCAAGCTTCAGCAAACACTGGAATGTAAGTTAGAGGTTAGTTAACAGATGAAAGCCAGAACCACCATAGAAAAAACTAGAGAAGACAAACAAAGAGAATTAATCAAGCTCCTCAGCTTCACTGACCTCTGCATAGTAGTCTGAGATAGAAGAAACAGATTTTAATCTTTTGGAAAAATCCATATGTCAGCTTTGCCTATCATTCAACAAAGGAATGAAAATAGCAACTATCGATAAAAAAAGTTAGCCACAAAAGGCATTTATTAAAAGAAAAAAAAAAAAAAAAGAAAAAAAAAAAAAAAAGAAAAAAGAAAATTTTTGTGGTCAGCTTAAATATTTTGCTTGTTAAAATCAAAACATTTTGTTCTGACATTGTCTATTTCTAAACATTTTGAAACTTTTTATGTAGGAAAACCTCAGCAGAATGGGTTTCCATTCCAAAACCTTCTTATGAAACAAGGAATTTTGGTGCTCTGTTCTGGAATCAATGACACACAATGTTTTGACATTAAAGAAAGGCTGCTTTTAAAAAAAGGAAGTTTTTGGACAGGCCCATTTTTTTCCATCTGGTATTTTTTGTGTATTCTATTCCTAGACCACTGGGTTACATTTTAATCTTGAATCTGATCATCAAACTTCCTCTCATAACTTATGAGCAAATACAAAGTAGCACAGAAGGAATACAGAGGAATTACTAAAGAGATATTGCAGTTCAAGAGAGCATAACAGCATGGGTAGATACCCCTGGATGTTTGCCAAAGATCTTTACAAAGCTCAGAAGTGGATTATTTACTACTTCTATGAAAGAAAAACAATGAACTTTAAATGGATGTATGATCAGTTTACAAAAATATTTCTTTGTGCCATAAAATATATCTTTGACACCTTTTTCTAATATTTATGTCATTAAATGAGTGCTGTTTACTGTTTCTGTGATTGTTCTTGTTATTAACAGTACTATTATTGTGGAGTGCTCCCATTTAATGACAGATCAGGAGGTTTTAGTGCATAAACATATTGCATATATCAGAATAAATGAACTCATTCATACACGGGCCTGTCATCAGACTAAGATCAAACCAGGTAAATTAAATAAGCATTCCTACTTTAAAATTCAGTCTCATGATATTACAACCTGTTAGATACTTTCCCTTTTCTTAAGTATTAAGGAACAAATTTTTCCAGAAGCCCAAATGACCTTATGGGTAGGGCACTACTCATGAAGCTGCTCTTTCCCTTCTGTGACTTTACTATTGTTAGGAAAGCCTTTTGGAAGAAAAAGACTGAAGAAGGAGGCAGGAAGAGGAGGCATGGTGAGAAATGTGCCTTTTTTTCTATGCCATCAAACAGTGTTCATCAAATTCAGAGAAAGCTTTTGCTGTCTGCATGATCACATGTATTTCTTCTTATCACAAATCTGAGTAGAAGCTTCTCAGAGAAATGGCAAAATGAGCCAGATGCCAGAATCTAGTTTTGTCTTTCATTTGCAGCAGGTTCAGTGGCTTTTTTTAATCACTGAAAACATTTAGAAAAAATCTCCACCACTTCTACATCGATGAAGGTTATCTGTTTCTGACAGAACCCTCTTTTGAATACCACACCATTTTTTTTGCCAATAGCTACTTTTTGAGAGATTTTGTGCAAAATATTTTTTTTTCTTTTCCTGTTACTGTAATCTGAAAGGTTGTGGTAGATTTTCTGTAATGTTTCAGTAATGTTTTGGTTTGGTGTTGGGATTTTTTTTGTTGTTTTCTTTTGTTTTGCGGTTTGTTGTTTGTTTGTTTTTTTTTTAAATGAGGTGACATATACATGCTTTCACAAAAGCTGACACTGAAAAATGTTATTCTTGGAAACCTGCCTGTCCATGTTTCCTCTTTAGGTGGCACTCACAAATGTGTTTCTCTCTGTCTCTCTCCCTCTTCTATTCTTTTTGTTTTCCCACTATTAGGAAGGGGACAAGCAATTAATCAGAGAAACAGCCACGCACCAGCTCAACCCAGAGCGTTATGTTCACAGTTTTAAAGATTTGTCTAATTTCTCAGGATCTATAAACATTTCCTATCGCTACTTAGCTGGCACACCTTTGCCAAGGAAAAGTAAGTAACTGCAATCTGAATGTTATGAAATGAGGTAATTTAAAAACAGGTGAAATCCATATAGTCCCTCTGGTATTTCTAGGCAAGACTGGCTGAGTTAAGCAGTGATAATCTCAAAAGAGTTAGTGGGACAGCTATCTCTGCACAGGCAGTTCTAGAGTGGATGAAAGTCCAGGCCTAGCAGTGATTGCCCCACAGCCTGGTTACCTTCTGACCAAATGGCTGACATACAGACAGCCTGCAGGCAGCCCCTGGATGGTCTGTGTGAACATACTTCTATGGATCTCCTCCCAGGCAAGAAGAAGATGATTTAGAAAACAAAAGCAAGGCATATGCTGGTGGTTTTCTGTAACCACCCTCTGAGCCCATCCTGTCAATCTCTGTCCGTATAACCAGTAAATCCAATCTTATGGGATCACATAGATACACCCTTCAGGTTCCCTATTCTGCCAGCCCAGTAGCTGTGAACGGATCTCCTTGTTCCTTTAACTGTGATAATAAGGTAGGTGAATTGTGCTGTTATGGGGACAGTAACGGATTCTTCTCAGAGCTATCTGCAGATGGACTATTTAGTTACTCTGGTTTCAGACAAAAAATCAAGTTTAAGACTTTCTTCTAGAAGTGAAATATGGCCATTCCTAGCCTTTAGACAGGTGTCCTTCCTTTGTGTTCCAAACCAATCATTTTGCAAGGCTCAGAAGTTCAAACACAGAAGGTAAAATAAAATAGTATGTGAGTTGTAGAAAGTTATAAAGTTTGTTCAAATTAGATTTGAAAATTTTGGGGCTCTGTAGGCACCGTAAATGACTTCTGGGATTGTACTTGACTGTACAACTGCTTTTTGAGCAGACTTAAGCCTCGAGGGAAACACTGTATCACTATATCAGAGAAGTCTTTTACAAACCATCATATTTTAAGAAAGTTGGGGTAGGTTCAACTGAAGTACACCCTGTCAATTACAAAGTCTTAATTTTTTTTACATCAGAAGTGAGAAAAATAGAGATATATTAGCAAATATCTGAAAACAAAACTGATTTGTAATGCTGGTAAAAATGCAATGGCAGTGACTACAAAATAGCAGAGATGAAAATTCTTCCGTTGTCATTAAGATACATCTCTGTCTAGAAAGATGTAACAGCATTAAAAATTATTTGTACAAGCAAGAAGAGAAATAAGTTCTCTTCTACTTTAAAATAATATCTAAATTGCATCTTGCAAGAAGGAGTTCCCTGTAAAATGCTCAATGAGTCCTGAAAAAGGGTTAGAAAAAGAACTGGGAAAAAGGAAAAACTGGACAAATTCAGCTAAAAAAAGGAACATGCTGAAAATAAATTATCCATGCAAAATCCATAACACTATGCAGTTATGCATAAATGTTGCTAGACTTTTAGAGGGCTTAAAATTATAGAAGTTTGGCAATTAATCTATGTATCATATTTTTGTGCTGCATTTGGTAGTTCCTATCTTTAAAAATATTGTGTGAGTAATCGTCTCATAAATCCCTTTCTTTTAACAGATTTTACACCCTTATCATTGTCTGTGTGGTTTCATCTACCAGGTGTATACGTACACATTGCTTTCACGTCTGACTACGACATGCCATTCCTTGCAGTTAACAAGTGTTTGACACAATAGTCTCCATATGTCTATTTGCTTGCAATATGTTACTTCTTTACGAAAAGGCAATAAAGGTCATTTATTGCATGCAACTTAATAAGTTCACATACCAAATTTCTCACTCTTCACCATTCACAAGGTTTATTTAATATAAGCACAGCTCTGGAGAATAGTTTTGTGACAAAATTGTTTCCACTATCAGATACTCAGTTTTTGTTTAAATTGTCTTTTGTACAGGGTTTCTTACAATTGGACTATCCTCTGTAAAACGGAAAAAGGGAAACTACTTGCTTGAGACCATCAAGTCCATATTTGAACAGTCAAGCTATGAGGAACTCAAAGAAATCGCAGTGGTAGTACAGCTGGCAGATTTTGACTCAACCTGGTGTGAAGGGATGGTCCAGGATATTTCACAGAAATTTGCACATCATATAATTGCAGGCAGATTAATAGTTATTCACGTCCCTGAGGATTATTATCCCGTACTGGATGGCCTCAAAAGAAATTACAATGACCCAGAGGACCGTGTGAAGTTTCGATCCAAACAAAATGTAGATTACGCTTTCCTTCTAAACTTTTGTGCTAATCTTTCTGACTATTATGTGATGCTAGAAGATGATGTTCGCTGCTCAAAGAATTTTTTGACTGCCGTTAAGAAAGTAATTACCTCGCGAGAAGGTTCCTACTGGGTGACTTTGGAATTCTCCAAACTGGGATACATTGGAAAGCTTTACCATTCTCATGACCTCCCACGTCTGGCTCACTTTCTGTTGATGTTTTACCAAGAAATGCCTTGCGATTGGCTGCTCATCCACTTTCGTGGGCTGTTAGCTCAAAAGGAAGTGATACGTTTTAAGCCATCTTTGTTCCAGCATATGGGATACTACTCATCTTACAAAGGAGCTGAAAACAAGTTAAAGGATGATGATTTTGAAGAGGAATCATTTGATATCCCTGACAATCCACCTGCAAACTTGCACACCAACATGAATGTATTTGAAAACTATGAGGCAAGCAAGGCTTACAGCAGCATTGATGAGTATTTCTGGGGCAAAGCTCCTTCTAGTGGAGACTTCTATGGAATTGTATTTGAAAAGCCCATTAAAATCAGTAAAATTAAAGTTGTAACTGGAACTGAAGATCGGCAAAATGACATTTTACATCATGGAGCCCTGGAAGTAGGAGAAAAGATTGTAGGCAATAAAAAGGGGAGACAATGTACAACTTACTTGAGACTAGGGGAGTTCAAAAATGGGAATTTCGAAATAACAGATGTAGAGCACAAAGTTCTGTTTGATATTAACTGCATGAGAATACTTGTTACCAAAAGTCAAAAAGAATGGCTGATCATTAGGAGCATTAGCGTCTGGACTTCTCAAACACCAAATTAGTAAAGCAAAGACACCTGAGCAGGTACAGAGTGCACACAATCATCTGGGTCCCAACTGGTGCCATTGCCCAGAAAAACTGACACAACTCTTCACTAAAGACATAGAAAATCTGGGGAAATCACAAAACAAGTAAAGCAATTTATTTTTTACTAGTTCAGTCAGGCAATATACAAACATTTATTTGCTGAAAATTTTGAATTTTATAAGAGATCTTTAAACTCTTTTTTTATTATTATTTCTCTGTAAGATAGATCTTGTGGACCATACAGAACAAAAAAACCCAACCTATAATTGCCAAAAGGTTTAAATCTATGACCAGTATGTTGTGAAAAGAAACTGGATTGCACCTTATGCACATAAAAATTTAAAGTCTTATGATAGTCTGCATATGTACTGTAGTTGGTGATGTGTTTCTTTTACAGGCAGTTGTGACAAGGAAATCTGTCTTGAAACCGGCAGTTTCCTTCTGAGCACTGTAAGAAAATAGTGTGGCTAATCATTGCAATTTCTTTTCAAAAGGGAACGTATGTAAAATTATAAATCTGACATGACAATTATGTAAAAAAATAGATAATTGCATCTGTTATTCTGTCTCAACAAATATCCTTTGTTCTTTTTTCTGGGTCCTTTCACTGAAATTAGCAATACTTGAATTCTATATTACTTAGGGGACCAATTTACTCTCCTTACTCGAACAAAATGCCTCATAGTAAGCAAGGTTTCTGCTTGAGTATTGATGTCACTATCAAACCCAAGCACCTCAAAGGCAGCACTGTTCTCTTAGACAGGCATCTTAACAGATCCCAGCTTCAACATTCTTTGTTCCTTCATGATACATAGAACTCTCCCTGAGACATTTGCATATAGCTGAGTACTACAGCATGCTTTTAGCATAACAGAAGACTGTTATGCCTTCCATATCTACATGCTCATTTCATGTATGCTACAAATGTACACTGTACTAGTTAATCAGTTGGAGGTCAATGTAAGCTCCAGTCTGCTATGGGCGGTTTATAGT
This sequence comes from Platyrinchus mystaceus, assembly GCA_035041135.1. NCBI lineage: Eukaryota > Metazoa > Chordata > Aves > Passeriformes > Tyrannidae > Platyrinchus > Platyrinchus mystaceus. The sequence continues at coordinate 41,801,389 of JAWWLV010000045.1, read as the reverse complement.
CAATAGAAGAGACACAAAATCAAGAATCCTTATTCAATGGGAAATTAGTATGGTCCTAAATTAGGGTTTTTTGGGGGGAGGTTGTTTGGTAATTTTTTTTTCAAGTTTTCTAATTCTGATCATGTTAGTCTTTTAGACATTTTCCTACTGCCTCTGGTAAGCATATTCCCTGTAAGAATATTTTGCCTGGATTTAGACAAAAAGCACAAAAATTCCCTCAGTCTGCATGACTTCAGTGTCAGTTCTGGGCTTCTAGTGCATCACACAGGAAGGCTGTATGGGATATGATTTATACTATATGCATACATTCAGATTAGCAGAATCTGTGGGTTTTGTTCTTCTAAGACATTCTTGAGACTGTCTCAGTAGACACACTAGAAATACATGAGTAGCAAGTGTGACACAGATGACCATTTTATTGTCAGTCTCATGAGTACTATGGTTATCATCTGATTGAATTTATGATTTTTAGTTAAACCTGGTAAGCAAGAAATTTGAAGAATGCCTGCACTGGCTGAGAGTGAATTAATGACTGTATGAGTACATCCAAACCTAACATGGCTATTTCAGAAGGGTAAAGTATTTTAAAAATCTACACAAAACATCAGTGCAATTGCTTTTCCTGGTTCATTAACCTGTATAAATTCAGGTCCAGGTTTGTCAAATCCAGTACAGAGGAGAGGTACACTGTCAAATAAATCTTCTGATATATGCTTCTACATAATTCAGAAAAGCATCCTTTTCTCAAAGAAAGTCTTTGTTTCTTTGTTCCTTAATACACACTTAAATCTCTATATTTCATATACATATCTCCAGTAAATTAGATTAAAAGTGTCATACATGTTCAACCTGAAAAGGAAAATAATAAAACTTTTTAAAAAATAACTGCATGCTAGTCTTAAATTATTATAAATACTGATGAAGGACTTGCTTTTTGACATTGATCTTCCATGTTTATAAAATAATGACTTGGTAATTCTTGGTCAATTCCCATTTATTTTAATAAGCTGTCATTCTTCTATTTTTCCTTTCATAGAATCACAGAATAGTTTGGGTTTGAAAGATCACCTATTTCCAACCCCCTTGTCCCTCCCTTGGGCAGGGACACATTCCACTAGACCAGATTGATCAGAGCCCCATCCAGCCTGGCCTTGAGCACTGCCAGGGATGGGGCATCCACAGCTTCTCTGGGCAACCTGTTTCAGTGCTTCACCATCCTCACAATTAAGAATTTCTTCTTTAATCTAAACCTACTATCCTTTCAGTTTGAAGCCATTCCCTCTTGTCCTGTCACTACATGTCCTTGTAAAAAGTCCCTTCTGAGCTTTAGGAACTGAAAGGCTGCTGTAAGGTCTCCCTGCAGACTTCTTCATCTGAACACTCCAAACTCTCTTAGCCTTTCCTCGAGCTCCAGCCCTCTGATCATCTTTGTGGCCCTCCTCTGAACTCACTTGGTCATTTATTTGTACTTCATTCACTTTCCTCAATCCTTAACTGTTACTGTAAAGCAAACATAATTAGGTTAACCAGAAACATTGCCTTTACTTTTATTCAGAAGTATAGTATGTCTGAAGCAATCTTCTAAGTTAGAAGTGAAAACACACTCAATATCAAGATTTCAAATGTTCTTGCAGACAAAACCATACACAATATGAATGACTATTACAAAATAAATGCTCTCAACATAAGCCTAAGGAATTTATTTTAAATGGTATTTTTTGATTATGAGCCTAACTACTTTCCTTTTCAAAATAATGGTAGTAATGAGTCTTGTCTTTGATATAAAGGCTTAGAAGTGAGAACTCTCATCTGGTTGTTACCAGTCTTAGAAGGTCAAACCCACAAATGCCCTCGGAGAAAGCTTTCCTTGGCTGTGGATAGTGGTATGTGCTAGGAATGAGAGGCATGAACCACTCTTACTGTTGAATTTGAGTTGATTTTGAAAAAAAATAATTACAATACATTTATTCCAGAAGAGACTATAATACAGTTCTGTATCTAATGTTTAATGTTTTGAGCACTCACCATAGTGCATCCAGTTTCTGCTTCACTGAATGCATATTTTATCCAACTCATTCACATTAAAAAGTCTGCCAGATTCAGAAAAAAAAAAAAAAAAAGAGAGAAAAGAAGCCATAAAATGAATGATAACTGGTTTTCAGAAAGATTTCAAATATGTATATTTGAAGATATGTTTTTTTTTTTTCTTTGTGTGCTAGGAAAAGTGATTGCTTTCTGAAAGGAAAATGTTTAATCAGACATTTATATCTTTACTAATACTTCTTAAAGTTTGAATTTTCTTCTTTTCATTGATTAGCAGTGTTACAAAGCTCAATTCACTGGTGTATACAGTTGGTTCTCTTAGTGTGTATTTCCTGGCTTCGTTTGTGGACAACAATGTTTTCATACCAGAATGTGAATACTGAAAATATTTCACTGTGATCTACACAGTGATGGATCTGTTCTTAACCCATTTATTGTTCCTATAGAGTTTGGGATTCCTCATTGTATAATGTCCTTGGGCCTTTTTTTTCTTTTCTTAACTAAAAGCCAGTTTGTCTTCTACCTTACTGCACACAGGTATCTCCACACATCCCTCTGATATAGAAATTCTTGGGAAGTAAAATACTATTCACTGTGAATTAAAAGAAGAGATGAGCCCTTAGTTTACTGCAGAATAAACAAAATGGGAGAAAACAATTTTCAGGCAAACCAGTTTTAGAATATTTGTTATATTCTATGATAAAGGTGACTCACTAAGGTGCTCTGTGAATGTGTTATTTTTAGATCAGTCTTCTAACATGATGCTCTCTTTTACTCTCTGCTCAGTATTCTCTTGTGTTAGATCCTAATGTTTTTGCTTTTTTAAAGGGACATTGGGAACTTGTTCGTTATTGAATTTTTAAAAGCTAAATAAAGAACAAACATGACACCTTATAAAAGATTTCATTTTGGAAACTTATTAAGGGAAAAAGCCCCATGTTTAACTGTCTTAAAAAACACAGATGACACTAGCTTTTGTTGTGAAGCATTTCAGAAAATCTGATGGAAATGAAAGTTCTTACTACTCTCAAGGTAAATTTGCAGTTTTGTCAGACTGCATTTAAATAAATATTAAATTATAAGTATTAATGCAGATCATGTGTCATGAGCTCTAGCAGTGTCATATCCTCAAATGGTAAAGTATATTATTTTTTAAAAACAAGTGAAAATGCAGATATATTTATAATGAAAATAAATCAGGTGATCTTGATTCGTATGCTGTATACAAAGACAAATTGATTGGAGTACCTCCACCGCTCCATCAGTTTTTCAGATAAAGTAAGCAAGGGGCTTAATCTTTGTTCCTTAGTCCTTGGAGATGAAAATTATAAAATTCCTACTCCCTGTATTGGAAGATGGATTGACCTATATATTGTAGAAGACTGAAAGTGTGATTTTGCAAAATAATTATATATACACATATATTAAAATATTTTTCTTATCTTTTTCATTTTAGTTTTAGCCATTCTGAAGACTGAAATGAAAATAGTCTTCAGATTAATGTATTTTTGTATCTTCAGATGGCATCTTCCAAGATCTTACCTCTTTTACTAGTTTTGTCACAGCAAATACATTCTGTGTCACCTAGGTCTTCATGCCCTTAAGCAGAACTCAGTCATGAAGACCAAGACCATATTGCTGCTTTTGCTGTAAAAGAAGAGAAAGAGGAACATGTCCAGAGTCATCTCAGTGTACAACAGTTGTCTAAGGTCTGATTCCTTCTAATCTAATCTAATTCCTTGCTCGATCTAAAGCATTATTTATTTCATGTTAGTTTAACAATGAAATTAAGTACAGAGAAAGATTAATTGCAATAACATTTCCATAATAGTAGTTTGCTGTTAAATTGGCATGAAATTGAATTGGCATCTGGGCAGATACTAGACCATTTTTCAACCACATTTCTAATGTTTTTCAACTGTCATGCTACTTACTATCAGTTCTCAAATAAAATTCCACTTTTTCCGATGGCTGTAAAAGGATTCTTAAAATCCCATGTAGAAATTGGAAGTATTAAAGCCTTTGTAAGTCCTTTGCTGGGCTTATGTAATAGTTTCACATTTAACAAGTAAAACTGAACATCAAAAGCTGATGCTCATTTCCTCTATTCAGACTGTTAAATACTTCCCTTCCTTCTTTTTTGCTATTTGCCCATTAATGTTGGTTTTACTTTTGCTAGTTCAGGAAAACCTGCCCGACAGTCATGTAAATCTCAGGCTGTGAATTCTCAGTCTCAAAGGTACTGTGTTTGTACTTTATGAAATGTTCCCATTTCTTAATAGACAGGTACCATTTTTTTGAAAACCAGCACAAGCAGTGTATGGTTTCTTGGACCCTCCCCTGGTGTTATTAGAGTAGGTTTTCTTCCTACATAACCGCATCAAGCAAAGATACTAAAAGAGACATTACCAGGAAAAAAAAAGCCTGCTATGCAAAAAACCCTACTTTTAATTTTTAAAACCAGATTCAAAGGTTTCTTTGTGATCAGGCTTCATCTATCCTGAGAAATTTAAGTAGAAGATATGAAAATACCATATTTGCAAGGAAAGGTTAAGTAAATATTATGTGTGTGCATTTCTGCCAATGATTGTACTTAAATTATTATTTAAAGGTGGTTGTTTGTCAGAGTATTATCATTGTATTAACCCTTTTACAACAAAAAGGCAGCCATGATGGCCTCCTGAACTGCTCTTTCTTTGCTGTCTCAAAAAAAAAGAGAATAAATTCAGCATTCAAAAGCATTGCCTTGGGCATTCACACTGATATGGAACACAAAGAACAATATAGGCCATCGGTCCAGCCTGCTGTACTGCAACTCTGGAATACTTATGTCTATCAGAGTTGGGGAGGAAATATCACAAGGAGCAGGTCCTCTCCCTGCCACAGTACCTGTAATATTTTTCAAAATAAATGTAAGATATGAAAAGACCCTTTGACTTAATGACCTTCTCTTTAACCAGAGTATCATTCAGTCTTCTTTTAACTGTAGATACCATATTTCCATTTATGTAACTTGGGCCAAATGTACATATAACCTAAAATGAAAAAGCAAATTTAAAGGAAATTTTTCAATGAGTTATTGTATGTTTTGCTTCCTCAAATATATGTTCACTGTGTTCTGATAACCTAGATTTAGAGTTGTTGCTTAAACTGAAGTCTAGAGCAACAATTAAAAGTGTTTTGGGTTTTTTTCTTTAGTATACCTTGCACCACTAAGAGCAGAGATCTGAGCATATAAGTTAAACCCTCACATCACCCTTTGCTGCTACTGAAAGTCTCTTCCTTTGTGCTGATGCCACTTGGGATATTTCAGCTCATTTGCAACTTTAGAATGTATTCTAATTTCACTTTCACCAGAACACACAGGCATTCCCTTGTTCTCTCTTTAATTTCAATACTGAATAAATGAACATCATCTTGGGTGAATATTGCCAAACCACTTTCACCTCCATTCAGGAAACTGGGACTGTTACTGTCATCTATTTCTCAGAATTACTTCCTGCATTTGGCCATTGCTCATTACATTCAAATGCCACATCTGCTGAGAAGACAAAAAGCATGTCATAATGAGACACCCTTTTAAGAGTGTCTCATTATTTATTTTTTTTCCATATAACTCTAAGGGTGCACTATCTGATTGTGTCAAAATTATATGCATATCATTTTACCTCCATGAAAATCTCATAAAGCAAACTGGTTTTGTTAATCACTCCTGCAAATGGTTCCTGGCAGCAGTCTGGCTTTGCATTTGCAAAATGAGCCAGTTTTCTCTCTTCCACAGAGCTGAATAAAAACTTCTAAGGAAGGAAAAAAAAAGCCCCAAACAGGTATTCTCTCTAGTCTTTCAAAGATGCAATTTCTTCCCTAGGTTTCCTCCCTTCTCTTCCTCAAAATTATATATTAAAGTTGACAAGTGGTCCTCCTTCTTCACAGTACCACAACTCTCTCCCATCTGCACACTCATATTTTGATTTTGGAAAGGGGTAATTTAGATTATGCAGGAACTCTTGCATTTGGGGCATAAATGACACAGCGCAGTCAACAAATTTTTTGGGAGGTCCATTTTTTTTTTTTAAGCATTCAAAGTGCAATGTGCAATTTGTTCACTGAAAGGGGAAAAAATATTTACTCTGGCATATTTGTGTTAACTGCTACTCACATAAAAACAAACAAAAAATCAGGTAAGGCTTTTAGGTGAGTAACTGTGGCATGTGCATACATAAGTGTGTTTAATAAAACAGTTGCAAAACCCCACATCTACAGCTGGCTTCTGCACCAAAGACTTGAAACTCTCTGGCTAAGTAGAGAAACCATTCTTTGATCAAAGCAGCGTGTCAGAAACAATTTGGAGATTAACTTTTGTACAGTTAATCACTTTTTCTTCTGATACTAAGCCAATTCCATAGAATATAATCTCTTGGGTAATATCTCTTGCCAAGCTGTTGCATATATTTTGTAAACAGATGTTACTTTTTAAGAATATTGATTATAATTAATATATTTACTTTGAGCACAAACTATTGATAATTTTTTTTCTTCTCTTGTTCTATTTTCTCTTTTAAACTGAGGAAATATATTTCTTCTTTTCAATAGGTTTAGCATAAACATTATAGAAGAAGGAATAGGAGTCACATGTGTAACTGGTATGAAACTGGATCCAAACCTTTTTACTAATAGCATATTTGATGAGAGGTATCTAAGTCTTGAAAGTATATTTAAGCATTTATCTGTTCTAAAAAAATACTAGAATATTTGTGTTTTAGAATTTTGTGAGGGAAAAAAATGCACAACTAAGACTATATTACTGGAAAAATTCTCTTTCCCAATCTTTCATTTCTTCTGCCAGCAGCAAGGCATCATATTTGTTTAGTTCTACTTCATGAAACCCAGTTTCTTTGTATTATATTTTTCCATCATCTTCCAAAATCAAGTTAGATCCCCGTTAGTGTTGTATGCATTTAGTTAAATGAACTCTTATCATTGTAGGCTTATTAAAGACTAAATATCTATCTTACAAAAAATATTGCAAATTTCTGGTCATTGTGTCTCATTGTTATGATAATTTGTGGCTAGTATTTCGTTTTATTTATTTATTTTCATAGACAGATTTTCTGAGGAGTGGAGGGGAAAAAAATTTGTTGCATTTCTGCATCACCTATTTCTGTCATCACCTTCTTCATATCCGGATTTTGCTACTCTCTTGCTCACTGCAGGCACACACATAGTGAAAACAAAAATAAACAGAAAGGCATTGTAAGCAATAGGTTTCTGGTAGAGAGGAGAGCATGAGAGTGAGTTAGAAGCTGTCTTAGCTATTTAAAGTTCAGTACAAGGAAACCTAAAGAACATTTTCTTCTGCTGCCCTGTCTTTTGGCTGTGACATTTCTTCCATTTCATGTGCCTCTGTGGATACATGATATGAAGCTCACCACACTTAGTTGGAACTTTTCTATTAACTTTGCACTACTTTGCTATGCCACATTAGATATAAATCTTTTGTCATGTAAGCCAGCTTGCTTTCTGGTAAATCTACACCTTGTGGTGTCAGTGTACCCTCTGGCCGTCTATGTGGTTTTAAATCTGGGATAAATTACTAACCCCGCAAACATTTTTGCAGATGTTTGAGAGGTGTCTGCTCCAGCTGAGGTTGGGAATTGGAGCCAGACTTGGCATGCTACATCATCTACCGGAGTACTTGGGTGTTATTGCACCATAGGCCTCTGACTTGCATCCAGTCAGCCAACAGCTGTAGTGGTTTAAACCTTGTCACTGGTCAGCTCTGATGGTATTCCCCTCCCCTCACTTTGCTTAAATTTACAGACCCATCAGGGGAGCCGGTGGAAGAGAAGAGCTTGGCAAAGGCAATGCTCAATGCGGTGTCTTTGCACAAACTTACTTCCATCAGTATTTTAAATATTCTCAGAGGTTGAGGACCTGGAATGCCAGAGGCATTCCCCCATGCTGCCCCCTGCTCCTGCCTATCTGGCAGGAGTGGTGGCATGTTTCATGCAACCAGCATTAGCAGGTCCTTCAAACATGTCTTTTGGGGTTTTTTTCCTACATTTCCTTCCCTATACAAACCTATCTTTTTTGCCATTATTATCACATTTTAAGGAAGCAAGAGTTTATGAAAATAGGAAAATAATAAAGGTATTTAGGAAATAAAAGAAATCAAAAAACTTTTTAACTCTAAAGTTTCTCAAATTAATCATAAACAATAGGTCAAATCTAGTAAAAATTAGAAGACATTTCTCTTTTTTTCCTTTTAGTTTGGCTTTTTTAAGGGGTGGGTTTTCGGGGGGTTTTTTAGTTGGATTTTTTTGGTTGGTTGGTTGGGTTTTTTTCCTCTCACATTTATTAGTTGCAGAGGCAACTAAAACTAGAAAATAACAGCAAACCTTTCCCACTCCTACTTGCCAGTTTACATAGATTTAGAACTTTTTTAATATTTACCCACATGGAAACATCCACCATCTGGTGAGCATACTTTGGTCAGACGTTCTGCTCCCAGTAGTCAGGACGTCTTGGAAAAACTCCTAGTCCTTAAAAAAGAAAACAAACCTTTGCCTGTGCCAGGATAGTTTGTGGGCCAGATGCTTATCTGAATACCCTCATGTGAATAACTACTTCTAATACTAATGGAAAAGCAAAGGTTCTAACTAAGGTTTCATGGGTTTTTCCTTCTTTATTTTCTCTTCTTCAATATAACATGGTAATTAAATAGACTGAGATTATTAAAATAGCCTCAAAAGTCTTTTAAGGGTAAAAGGATCTTTAGTTTAACTTGGAGTAAGAAACCAGTGGCCTAAAGTTACTTCTCTCTCACAAAAGCAAGTGCTAAAGCAGATTTCCCCAGAAACTGAACTTTTGAATGCCAGAACTGGAATGGAGAGCCTCCTTCCTCTTTCCTCGTCTCAGTATGAGTTATAGAAAAGCACCTTTCTTCCAAAACAACCTTTATGCCAAAGGATAAAATTCATAATTTCATAAATGGGATGTACATGTACTAGAATTCTAATGGGAGCTTCTCATCCTTGTCCCACTGTTCTAAAACACTGCGTTCAGTAGCTTAACTGTCTGCACTGAAATTGCATTAATAGATCCAGTTTTCAGGTTTCAGTCTTTAATGACATAAAATTTCATAATCAGAAGGTATTTCTGCTCTCCCTGTTTGCTTCAGTTCACTGCAGTTTTCAGACAGAAATGTGAAAGACACAAAGAAACAATTAGGAAAAATGTTCATAGCCTCCAGGAGATTTGTTCATTTTTTTATCCCTTTTGTTGAAAAACAGATATTTTCTCCCATATGGCAGCTCAGAACAGAGTTTTTGGCACTTAGGCTGCTATTTGCAACAGATTCCTAAGTGCTAATGCACCTTCTTTTTCTCCTCAGCTGCTTTAGTTTAGTCTAGTGTCTAAACAATCACTATCTGTTATAAACCTGAGGTAATTTTTTTTTTTGTTTGGGTTTCCAGCCCCCCCCCTTTTTCAGCTGTACTTGAATTCAGATGAGGACATCCTAACAGTTTTGCTTTGGAGGATTATTTATCTATTTATTTATTTTTAATAAGAATGGGAACTATTCATAAGAAACTGTTCATCTAGTAAATTTAACTTGTTTTTTTCTCTTTCACGACTACAAAAGAAAGGGTACAGAAAGAAGTGGGGCTAACTTTTTAGAGCACCATTACACAAGGGCATTTTTCTTTTGGAATGTCCTGCCATGCTGTGGCAGTGAGCATGTAGGGTGGCAC
>JAWWLV010000045.1:41726744-41784964 GCA_035041135.1 Platyrinchus mystaceus | reverse complement strand
GCAGTGACTCACAGAAAATGCAAAAAGCCATTTTTGACCACATGTTTCACTTTAACCTTAAAATCCTGACTGCTACACCCCACCACTGATTAGGTTGGGGATGCACAATAGTTAGAGAGGGAACAGGCAGACAACACAAACTAAACAAAGAGGAATTGGCTGGGGATTGGTCTACCTGAGGAAAGTGGCGAGTGATTGTCTTTGCATCACTTGTTTTCTTTCCCTCTACTTCTACTTTATCCCTCACATATTATTTTTTTAATTAATATTTTGACAGAATTTCTTGGGTTTAATCTTCATTTCTTTTGTCCCCATCCCACTGCAGCGGGGAATGAGTAAGGGCTGTTTGGTGCTTAGTTGCCTACCAGCATTAAACTACAATGCATGGAGAGAACTGAAAAAGCCAAGCAATAATTTTAAAAGTGTTGCAGGCCCCAAGAATCTCTTTGAGAAAGAAAGCATTTCTCTGAACAATCAATTGCTCAGTGGTGCAATAGAACTTCAAGGTAGTGGAGCAATGCAATATAGCCATGTCACGTTTGTTTTAAAAAGGAAAAATAAGGACTCGTTAAAACATAGAATATTTGTCAAAAAACCCTTCACTTAAACATTGATGCTGATTTTCATTCTCTGAAGGTTAACATAATTACAGATTTAAAACAAAAATTAAATGTACCCTGCTTAAAAATATCAAAAACGGATTAATGTTACAAGACCCGATTTAACTTGGGAAACTCATTGTAAAGTGACTGAAAAAGAACTAACAGTTGCTTACAAAACTGAAAATATCAGTTATAAAAAAGCCATTCAATACTACTATGAGTATGATAGATGGGTTTCTTGTATTCATAAATATCTGTGGCATTGAGTCTTCTGAGTCATTTTAGCTGCACTTTCCACTGGATCTAGGTTTCCCCTTTTCTCTTCAGCACTGTGGCTTAAACCTGAGCTGTTCCCAGTAAATAGGAATACTTGTCCCACATGCTTAGTTGCACTATGAAAATGACACCTGCTTTATACAGTAAAATTAAATTATTCTAGGCATGTCCTTCAAATTTTAATTGAAATTGCAATAAATAAATAAAAAAGAACACTTTTCTTCTTTATGAGATAATGATTTTACAGATGCAAAGTCCTTTTTTTTTAAGTTATATCTGACTCCATGCAGATTTCTGTAGGTAGGAGGAGTCATGGACATTGAACCAAATTTGACAGTTAGCCCCTACATACAAAAGGCAGCACCCAGGCCCATAAGCACATGCCCACACATGTTGAGTACAGCTACAGATTGTGTCACCCTGAACACAGCCTCACTGGGAAATAGCAAGTGAGAGAAACAGATCCTATCTCACCATGTATCTGTAATAACTGTCATAAACATATGCCACAGACAATATTTTCCTTACACCACTGTTGAGATGTCTTCCTTCCTGGCACATCAGAAAGATGCAGTAGCTCTGCACCATCAAACATCCTCCGCTGCCAGCTGCATTCCCTCTGGCTGTCTAGAGACCAGAACTTATCCTTCAATCAAGTACACGAGGAACAGTTGCTGCAAAGCCAATGCCATAGTTAAATCCACAGTGTGCTATTAGGCCTCTTTAAAAGGTTAAAACAAAACATTTTCCCATAAAAATGTGCCAGTTTTCTGGCCTTGGCACGCCCCTGTGGACTGGCTGATCTTGCGAAAACTTCAGCAGAAATTGGCAGACAGGCTGACCCTTGGCTGTGACCATGTCACCTAGCTCAGCAAGACTCTTAATTCTGCTGGAAAACTTTTGCTGATTTGCTGTTGTCCAAGATTTAATAAGCTCCCTGGCTGTGAATCTGCTTAAGCCTTTCTGCAGCAAATTTCCCAACATCTAGTGGTACTGTACCTCAAATTCCCGAATAATCGTCTGGTGGATATTTGGGCTGCCTAAGTGTTTAGCTTGCAAGCCTAGCAGCTGCCAAAAAAAAAAAAAATAGGTGAGACACTGAGGATGTTAAACAGTTCCAGAGCAGAATATTTTGTTCAGCAGTTCTGCAGTGAAACAAGTATCAACGTAACTGTGTGGTGCTTTTTTTCCCTTATATTTTTCTAGCAAGGTTTTTTTAATTAGATTTATATTTTATTTCCAATCTTTTTGTACTCACAATATAAAGAAACATTTGTCGATGACAACACAGAAAGGACATGGTAACCATAGAGAGAGCACAGTTACTATATCAGCATATATTGAGAACTCTGTTAACATGTGAATTTTCAATGCAGTATAAAATGAAGTTTAGCTCCTAAAGTGCATAGTCAATATGGCTAGAATCTTTTGTCTAAGATTTTAATCAAAATTTTAGGGGGAAAAAACTCCTAATAGAACGAAGAAGGTCATCTTCCTCCCAATTTTTTGAAAGAGAAAGAAATCCAATTCTACCAATACCTAGAATATACAGCAATAGCCTATAGTCTATATGATAACTCTTGCTTGATATTTAGCAAAGTATTTTGAAACATTTTATATCACCAAGTGGAAAATTGTGCCCTGTTTTACAGAGCAGATATAATAAGAAATACTGAAATGTGTATTTAGCTTTAAGAATATCCTTAAGTCCCTTAAAAGTTAACCTCTTAAAACTAAATAAGCCAAGCAAATAAGCTGAATAGAACAGTGTGAAAATGACATAGTTTGAAGTGATTAGGTGCAGTAAAAAACCACGAGTCCACTGAAGTCAACCAATATTAGCAAACAAAAGTTTCCCAGTTGTCAAGACTGATTTAACTGCTCAAAAGCGTTGTCTTTCTCTTTACTTCCACCAGATGGTGGTATATTGCAATAAAAAGAATGCCTAAAAAGTAAGGGAAATTCTTCATTAGTAAAGTGACTTTTCTTCTAGTATTTATTTTCGACAATTGATTTTTAGAGAGATTATATTTTTAATCAAATATTTTAATATCTTTCTATTCCACTTCAGCAGTGATTCCTGACAACACCGTTGTCATCTATTTCTTCTTAAAAGAGTTTACTAGTTATATTTTGCTGTCTGTCTCACATGCAATACTGGTGCACCTTTTGGTGGATTAGTTGCAAGATCCTGGGCATTCCCAAGTAAATACGTAAACCTTAAGTAGATATCACTATATAATTCCTGAATGTTCTGAATGCCTTGACAACAGATCAAGGAAGATTTAACTTTGTCTTAAAATGGGCCTTGGCTTCAACAAAAGAAGATTCCCACTGATTCTGAAACAATTGCCTCAACTAACAGATGAGCATGGGAATAAAGTCATATCAGAAGCCCTAACGCATCCTAGAACTGAGTAACTCGGTAGAACAGTGGATTTTGAAGCCCTTACAAGGTATAGGTTTTTCTTGCAAGTACCATGGATATTGGTGGCACAGAGTGATGTGACCAGTGATGTTTCAAGATTTATTCTAGGTACTTAATACTCTTACACTTAATTTCGAAGTATTGCAGTATTGTATTAGAATCTGTGTATGTAGACATTTAAGCACTTAAAAGTGAAAAAACAAAACTGCTGAAGCTCTCCCCATTAAAAACTTTCTCTTTGTATCTGAAAATAGAGGTCTTTTATTGAGAAACTGTTATTTCAGACTCTGAACTGAATGGAAGCTCTATGTTACCGGTTTTAACAAAGAAAAAACTTTAAAGGGAAAATATCTTTTGAAATAAATATTTAATCTTTCCTCATTTTTCCACACTCTGCAAATATTTTTCACCATTTCCTTATGTAAATTGCCTATGAGGTTTTCTTTAGTTGCAACTATATAACACACTCATAGCCACATTTCTATCAGTTCTGAGAATCTAATTTTTAATTCAATCATTATAAACGTTTAAATTATTTTATCATTATTATTACATTTTATTAAAATGGTTTTTTTATCGGAAATAATTTAATCTGAAATCTAGTTCCCTTTTCATTTCCAAAATATTTCTTAAATCTTTGATAGTTCTCTCAAACATTCACTCAATAAATATCTCCATGACACCAGGACCAGCGAAGTGATTATTTCAAATATCACTCACTTCTTTCTCACTTTTGTTTCAGGGAGTTATGTCTTTTCCTGGCTCATATTTTTCATTTGATGAGGATCATTATGTAGGTAGAAACTTCTGGGACTCATTATAGGCTCAAACCAAGATTCACCTGGCATGTTTATAACATTTGAAGCTGAAGTATCTAATCCAACGTAGATTGTTTGTTTACAGATACATAATTCCTGATACAGGATTTTTCTCCTAAAGTTCCTCTCTCTTCATTAGGCATGGAGGAAGTCTGCATAACTAGCTCAGACATAGACAGAGTCTGATGAGATGAATTCCACATGAGAAGTCTCTGCTACTTGTCAGACTAAAATTGTGAAGAATTGAACTCAGTGACCTGGATGATGTCTTCTACTCTTGTGTTTTGTGTTACTTAACGTGAAATTTCATGCACTTTCAATTCTGTAGCAACTATATTTTTACAATCCATGTACCATCCAGGATGCTATTAAGGAATTGCCATTTTTCAGAGTAGTATTGACCACCTGCAATTTAGAATGGGCCAAATTTCTAGATACCAATTAAAAAAAATAAGTGCAGTAGGATACCCATGGTATCTTCTTCTATGGATTGCTCTTCTCAAAGAGCAAGATTAGATTCTTGCTTGTGTGTTTTCACCCTCTGCTGTTGCCTGGGTGCCACTTCAATTGGAAAAAAATACTGGTTCTCACAAATTTGTTTTCAGCAATCCCAGGAAGATAGGTAAGAGCCTGGTCTTTCTTGTTCTTGGAAGAGGACAGACATAATCTTGTGCTCAATGTCAGAAAGGAAGCAACCTTAAAGGATGGCAATATATTTCTGAAGAAGTTTTTATTATGTTATGTGGAGAGCAACACAGCAGCTTTTTCTCTGTCCCTATTTTCGTCATTTAGCTTTAATAGCAACCATTTACTCTACTTTTTGTTTGAGTCACTTATGCTATTTTATCCAATAATCATTTTCAGCTTACAGAAGGATTCCCTCCTGTCACTTTTGTAATATCTGAGGGTTTTTTTATATGTCTACTGGTGCCTTGGAAGACTGAGGCCTCTCTGTCACCAAATCATTTCATCTTCTCACACTCCAAATTAGGTGCTCAGTTCAGGTCCAGTGTGACTATACAGGACATAGAATTGATTTCACAAATGTTGGAAGGTGATAATCAGGCTTGCTACCCAGTTGTGCAGCTCACACCCACACCAGATGAGATCAGCTATGGGTCATAGTTTTTGTCACCTCTGCTAACACACAGCAAGAATTAAGGAACTATTGATTTTTTTTATTATTACTTTTTTTCCCACATGAAACAAGCATAAACATTCATTTTTCTGGCCAGAAAAATCAACACCCCTGTAAAGCAAAGAGATACACCTTAACAGAGATACGGCAGAGAACATTATATGCAGTGGCTTCCCATACTAATGTATGCTTGTGTGTATTTTAGACTCATAGAATGGTTTGTGTTGAAGGGGACGATAAAGATCATCTAGTTCCAGCTGCCCCCTGCCTATCATAGGTTGGAATACCCTTCACTACACCCCATTGCTCAAAGACCCACCCAACCTGGTCTTGAACACTTTCAAGGATGGGGCACCCTCAATTTTTCTGGGTAACTTGTTGCAGTGTCTCACCACCCTCACAGTAAAGAATTTCTTCCCATGGGTATGTATATTAGCAAAAGAAATATTGTCCATTTATTTTACTTTTCACAGTTTCCCCCAAACCCTTTCAGCTGCTTGTACAAAGCCGTACTGTTTTAATAAGCTTTAGCTTTCTATATTATCAGTCTCAACGAGTATCTATAATGGTGAATTTGAGCAATCCTTATTCACACCCATTGCCAAAGGTGAAGATGCACTTCTAGCAGAAATACACTGAAGTGCTTAACTGAATAGAAATAAGGCTTGTAAGTACCATGCTTCAGATATTTTAACACTTTCTCTATCTAAATAAAGACTTTACTTTTCACAGTAAATGTCAGCTCCTTCTTTCACATCAAGATATGCCTTGGAAAGTGTTGCATTATGTTTCTTCACACAGTACTGAAAGCTGCTAATAAGGCATCAAAAATGTTTTAGCATAGCATTACTTCTTGTGCCTTGTGCCTCGTTGAATGCTCAGAAGACATCCTGTTTATAATCTATATCCACCCAGTTCACAGAAACATAGATTTCGGGTCCAGCTCAGTCAACTGAGTATTGAAGTAGAGTGCCACAACTAAGATAAATATATGAAGAAATTCTAATTTTTTCAAAGACCAGTTCCAGCTTACTTTCTTTCAGAGAATATAAATTTCTGGAGTTTCTATTTAAGCTCCTATCTGTGAAGACAATCTGAGAAAAGCTACAGTTCCCAATGGTACTCCTTGATCTTACATTAAAGAAGTATCACAGTGATTCAGATGTTTCTCAAAGGTATTTCCCACACCTCTACACCCTCACCTCCCACCCTGCCAAGGACACAACAACGTGTTGTTCAGAAATGTAGGCTTACAGATGTTTTTACAGTAAGCCTAATATCAGCAATCCCAGATCATTTAAGTTTCTGGACACAGTGAGTTCTCAACAGAAATTTTATTGTGCTTTTTCGATATCATTAACATTCAAAGGAAACTTGACATAGAGTGCTAGCCATAAAGAAGTCCTCTAGGTTTGGATCCTGATGACTTCCATACTTTGATAAAGGAACTGGGGTTTACTGCAACTACACAGCTTTATTTTGCCTTCTCTAATCCCTTCAATTATGAGAGCATCCTGTCTCTTATAAGTGGAGCAACACACCACCAGAGCCCTGTTAACAGAATAGAATTGATTGAATTAGAGTCCTGGGTAAACTTCACACTAATGTTCAAAGCAATAGATCTGACTTCTGAAGCTGCAGATAACAGTTTTAATAAGATATGCATCTTGGAACAGTATGATACAAAGAGAAAATAACAAATCTGTATTTAAGAGCTAATGGGATGAAAATCTGTACGATTGCAGACTAATGGAATTCTAGTAGAATTTGCAACTTTCAATGGAAAACTTAACTGGATACATGTAAAATAGGATAAAATTCAGTGTATATATGACTATTTTTCTCTGATAACTTTTTAATACATGTTAAATGTACTATACACAAGCTATTTTTAGTTCACTAATATTTTATTCAGACCAATTTGTGAACTTGTTAAGTGAATGAGAGTAAATGGCACAGGAATTTGAAGTAGGACTAGGACTAGTGCTATGGTAGATGAGAATCGGTAGAAGACAGATAGAAAATTTTAAGGGATGTTACTAATTTAATTCCTAAAGATTCAGTGCTTTTTGAATATGTTCATAAATTGCAATAAATTATCTCACCAGCGAAAAATAATAATTAAAAAAAAAACATAAAATGACAAAAAAACAGGGAAAATAATATAGAGAAGACAAGAAGTGCATGATCTATCAATACGTACACCTAAAAATGTAGGTTTCTTTTTCCCTTTCAAGAATGAAATGAGCTTCTACTTTATCATAAGGCCTTCTCTTTGGAGCTAAGTTTTGCTCTGTCCTTTTGCATAGCCCCTAAAAGGTCTTTCTTGCCTCCTGCATGTATAACACAATGTCTTCTAATTCTGAGATTAGTGTGACAAAATAGTGCTAACTTGCTTGAGACATGCATCAACTCACAAGTCTTGTCAAACCTGGACAGATTGGTGTTGAGAACCCCAAACTATTAACAATAATCTGTATTTCTGTCCAGGCTCTGTATAACTTACTGAATGACTGACCTGACTCCAATTCATGTCATTCTTGACCCTTGCCATGCACTCTCTCCTTTTCCTGGTTAGTTTTCTTCAGTTCCAGTTTCAGACTAATAACTTTCAGTTTGAAATCTCTTAGTTCAAATCTGCTTTTCATGATTCAAGGGAAGTGTTGGCAATGAAGGCCAGATGATTGCCCTTCCCATCCCCTGGTGGAAACTCACCCTTTTTTTTCAGAATATCCTGTATTTTTTACATCATACAGCCTATGTATACTTTAGTCCTTAATCAATACTACAATAGCAAGAATTAATATTATATTCGCTTTCCTCCCTTTTCCCCTCCTTTTCTCCCTCCAAATACATATCACCTGTGCCTCAGCCAGGTCTGACACTCTTTGTCTGGAGCCAGACTGAAGGAATACCCAGTTAGCATCTTCTCACATTTTTTTCATTAGTCTCTTATCTATCTGCATTTTTTGCTTCCCATTTCCTTGTGCTCTTACAGCCCCTTTCAGTTCAACACTACAACACAGAACTCTGTAAAACCAAAAGGTAAAGCGGAGTTCAAGCAATATTTATTAAAAAAAACCAAATTGTAATGTTCACAACTCCCTCATTCTCTGCAGGTCAGGTCTTGTAATAGTAACTCTTAACTTCACTATCAGGAAAAATCTGCCTTCAGTAAATGGAAACTTTTGAGGAGAATGGAAGTTAAGTATTTGTCAAGGATTTCATCTCCAAAAGCAGCTGCGGTCTTAGTACTTCAGTGCCTTATGCATATTAAAGACAAATATTTAGAAATTTGTGTCATTATTGTCTATTTCTGCAAAAATCAGCAAAATCACCATGGTATTGTAGTATTTTGCAGTTATATATCCCTATAACTTATACTTTATTTGCTGCAAAATTCAGAATAATTTAAATAAACCATTCATTTGTGGGTACATGCACATATACTTTTGCTCCATGTGGTGGGTTTTTTTTGATTTCTTCTTTTTGAACAGAACAAAAGGCATGTTGTCTGTCCCAAACAGGTGTTTATTTAAAAGACCATTATATAAGATACCAAAACACAACAACTACAACAGTATACGGTTATACAACTACCCTAAGGATTTGATAGTACATAAAAATAACCAAGAGATTTCATTCATGCAAGAGCTATTAAATAAGCTATTTCTAAGATCTTCTCTATACCTGCTATAAAATAAGAAATCTTCTTTTTTTTTTTTTTTAGGACAAGAATGATTGTTTTTTATGCATAGGGATTATTCATTCAACAAAAGCCTTTTTTTGCATCCCAATAAAAGGCTCTACAATATAAGATTCTAAGAAGTTGGGTTTTTTTAAATACACATAAAAAAAGGGTTTGAAAAAAAGTTTTGAGGGAATCATAACATTCATACCACATAAATTGATTCCCAAGTCATATTGCCCTGGGAAAGTTTTCTTTATGAAAATATAGCACATATTAGTTCTTTTCTTTCTCTTTCTCTTTCTTTCTTTCTTACCTTCTCTTTTTTGTTCTTTCTTTCTTTTTCTTTCTTTCTTTCCTCTTTTTCTTTCTTTCTTTCTTTCTCTTTCTGTCTTTCTTTCTGTCTTTCCTTTTTTTGTGTACACATTTATTTTAGATTTTGAGTTAAATTTCTGTAGGGGGGAAAGCATTCTTAAATTCTAAAATATTAGGTTACAAAAATCTGTTATACAGTTTGGATTTTTAAATAAGGAATCTGAAAAAGCTGCAACAATGATGTCAAGACTGCCTTTTAGGATGTTCCCAATCTATCCTCAAGATCAGCTCCCCTGTACAAACCGAGGAGTTTTTTATTCTCATACCATTAACACTTTGTTAAGCAGCTTAAGACACTGCACCTGGACAGAGGTCTTCATGCTGCTGGCATTCATCTATTAAAGCAATGTGTAGACAATCTGAGAAGCCCTTTATGTATTCATGAAAGAAATGTATCCTACAAAAGACTCCTACAACTGATTTTCAAGAAAAAAATAGAAAATGGTTCAAGAATAATAGTGCACTGTAACTTTTTTGACAAAAAAGACTGGTACTTGACCCACTGGGAACTCAGACAAATGCTATTCCTTGGTAATTCAAGTCCAGTTTAGTATACTCCCATCTTTTCATTCTATATAAAGGAAGTGAGGCATGTCCTGAGACATCAACTGTACACTCTCATCTACTCTGACAAAGCAAGTCTTACTTGGGAAACTAAGAGTTCCTGAAGGCTTTATGTTTCTTAATAGCTGACACTCTGTCCAAAGTTCCTGGGTGGCTTGCATGTCATTTTTCCATATTGCCACCTGAGACAAGTCATTCAGTCAAAGCTTGCCAGCTAATGAGGTACCACAAAGCTCTTTCTATTCCACAGTCTGATTGTTTGGTCTGGCAGACCCATCCATATATCCTGGATCTGAATTTTGAAATCTGATCCTGAACATTATGCTTTTATGCGTATCTTAATCTGACACCTGCTGGATTTAAGAGGTTGGATGAGAATGTCAATTTTCAGTAGCAATAAACATTAACAAACAAATGTGTTTTAGCACCTCTTGCTTAGAAATGTGATCCAGATGCTGCCTGGAAGTCGAGTAAATGGAAAGAAATAAAAACTATTTGGCATGTGTTTATTACTTTATTTAGAAGTCAGGGGTATTTGTTTCCTTATCTGTCTATGTATCTGTCTGTCATCTATCTACCTACCTATTTGCAGGTTTTTGCAGCCTCACTCACAAATTCTGAATGCTTGGATTTGGTAGCAATGAAAATTTAATTTCCCAGGTTCCTTGTGAAGGTCAACCCCTCCCTTCCCCTTTTTTTGATTCCTGGAGAGTGAGATACACATTCTGACTCAATCATTATGTCACAAGAGTCAGTGCACTTTATTTTGCAGCTTCTCGCAACTCTAGTTTTCTGACTGCTTTCAGTCAGTCCAATATTTTGGACATCGAGAATATCAATGATCAGTCTGGAATCTTGGGAAATTTCAGAAGAACCTGCTCCTCCTTCTGCCCTCCAACACCTAATTATTATAGTAGTGGCTTGTATTTTCAATCTGACACCCCATAGTGCAAACTGATAACTAATCCTGGGGAAAAAAAATAAAGATCAAATGAATGATGTGTCCACTGTGTGTTCACTAGGAATAGGGTATGAGGCACAGTCAATATTATACATGGCAAAATTAAATCTCTCGTAATCAGAAAACTCAATGTTTCGTCTACTTTGTTCACAGCACATCCACTACACTCTTACCTATGACATAGAACAAAGTTTACATTTATAATAGAAAAGACAGAAAACAGCAACATTTATAATATACCACAAGACTCAAGAACTGAAGCTTACTCTATCACCACATTTAACCTTGATAACAGCAATTATTACAACATTTCTATATGCTTCAGAAGTGATAATATTTTTAATTTATCTATGTTTTACTTTTTTTAATAGGGCAGTTGTAATATTATGGATTAGAATCCTTAAAATGTAAAAAATCAAAGTAAATCTCGGATATATTTAATTACACATTAGAAAGTACTGAGAGGTTTCTGCAATTGCTTTGTATGACTATATAAAATATTTTAGGAGTTTAAGAAAGAATTTAGTATGAAGTTTCTGAATAATTGGTATAATTATTCATCTATGACCTTCATAAAAACATTAACAATGGAATATGTAGGAAAAATGTGCTCCTCTGAAGAGATAAAGACAGAATATCTCTCAATAATTGCCTTTATGAAACAAAATTTCCCATATCATTCTTTAAGCTAAGGCAGCAATCTGAATTAGTGGTCTTCAAAATAACATTTTTAAACTTAAGGGAATTATGAGCTGCATGACAAAAGGGAAAGGGAAAGTGAAAGGGAAGGAATAAAAAAGAAGCGATCTGAATTTCTGAATTAATATCTTCACATATTGTGAGACGTTCCTCTTACTTGAACTTCATTCAGCACTCACTGCTGCAGCAAATACAGCATTGATTTTGGAAGCAATGCACAGCTAGGGACAAGGTAATCACCTAAGGTTCTCACTGAAAAATGTGCAAAATAGAGAAAAATAAACATAAGCACGCTATGAAGGCTAAAGGAAGGCTGCAATTCCACAGCAGGGAGGTCATCAGGAGGTAGCAACAGACAGAAGGGAGAGATTTGAAGCAAATAAGAGTCTCCCAGACTTCAAAATTTCCTTTAACAGCTCTGTGCACCTGGCTTAATCCTATGGTTTAAGTGTGTTTTCTAATATTTTAATGCTGCTATGCTTGCTTTTCATGAGTGGCCAAAAAGCTGAATTGCCAGCATTGACTTTTGTAGCTTAACTGACCATGTTACAATTATGGATTTTGTTTCCTTATCTAGTTCAGTCTGTCACTCTGAATGACATTCCTCTGACAGGTCCCTGGACACCTCCATCAGAGACTAGGGACACCTGACAAGATATACTTTCCTGACATGCTTTAGCCTCTGCCTCCTCCAGTGACACACAATAGCTGGCTGTGTGTGGATTCAGTCTGCTGAAAGGAAATGGGTTATTTAAAGCCATTTTCAGCCAGTCTGACTAATCTGCTAGCTCTGCACTTCAAGGATCAAGTACACAGCCACAAGTCCAACTTGAGCATGGAGCACTAGATGAGGGTGAAACAGTTAATATCATCATTCGAGGTCCCCTGCCATCACCTTGAATATCTAAATCACCTCCAAAATGAAACATGAAAGGGTGGGGGTTTTTTTTGAAAAGTGTACATTGAAGACATGAAGACCATATTAAGTTACCCTACTTTTTATTTTTTTTTTTAGCTCATACTTTTACAGTGAGCATGAGAGAAAAATATAATGGCAACCTATTTCTTTGTCTTATTCTGCTGTTTCTCATGAAAAAGCAATCTGAAGTCTCCTTTTATTTTTTTCCTTATACGCTGCTAGCAGTGAATTTTGGAACAAACTCTGTTCTGCTTTGTAATTTCAGACCAAAAGATAATTCAGAATGTAAAATAACCAGAGTAGGACTAGGAATCTT
The DNA here is from genome assembly GCA_035041135.1 of Platyrinchus mystaceus. Taxonomy (NCBI): domain Eukaryota; kingdom Metazoa; phylum Chordata; class Aves; order Passeriformes; family Tyrannidae; genus Platyrinchus; species Platyrinchus mystaceus. Next base: position 41,772,180 of record JAWWLV010000045.1, on the reverse strand, counting down.
ATAGGTCTGTTGGACAGAGAATGTTAGCCACTTGAAAACATGCTGGGTTTCCAGTCTAATTATATGACAGTTTTGTAAAAAAAAGTGAAGCGTATGAGTTTACTAGAACCTTATTTAAGCAAAGCCCTGAAGCACATTAAGCATTTAAAATATTGAGACTGAATGTGCTTAAGTGCTTTGCTGTATTCAAGTCATAGTGATTATTACAATAATTAGTGTATGCTCAGTTATATCTTGTCAGTGCATACATGTAATGGTTATTGAATAAATTAATAACATTTGCATTAAGAAAAGGAAATATAATTAATACAGTGAAAACAAATTTTACTGCAAAAAAACCTATTCCTCCCCATGTAACAAAGTTGGTATAACCATTGGTATGGGTATGTTCTTTCTATGCCTATCCCTGTATATGTTTAATAATAATTGGCAGAAAATCTAACTGTGAGAGGATTTGGAAATTCTCAGAGTGTTGGGTTTTTGGTTTTGGGTCTGGGTTATTTTTTTTTTTTTTCAGATGGGGGAGGATAGGGATGCTTTGGGGTTTTTTTTTTTGTTAGTTGGTTTTACAGGGTAGTTCTGTGGGGGGTTGTTTGTCTGTTTGTTTTTGCAGAAGTGCTTTGAGAAAATACCTCAACCAGGAAACAGGCAAGTTTTCAAAAACAATGTCTGTTCCATTTTGACTCTTTGCTTCCTTTGCCCATTTTGCCTGGTCTGAGCATCCAGGCTTCACAGGGCTTGCACTATCCCTCTGTTTTTATCATTTCTGTGGCCCCCAGTCCTTTCAGCCTGTCTTCCTCCAGACTGGAACTCAGAATTATTGAGATCCCAAATCTCATGCACACACCATGGACTCAGATCTGGAAAATGTATAACTTTCGGGTGGAAACGGATTCCTTGTGCTTGAAAACAATTTTTCCCATGCTGTGAACTTCCCTCTCAATTAGTTTCCAAGACTGTCTTAAACCTTGAAATTGACTATTTTTACAAACTTGTAGAGGCAGGGAAAGGAAATGCCTTTTAACTATAACTGTATGATGCTCTAATTTCAATTCATCTTTCAAATACTTCCCCAAGTTTCTCATGTAATTAGATTACTGTTTTGACTTTTAACAGTGACAACACTGGGACATGAATCAGCTTTTTTTTTTCCTGAGCATTCATAGATTAGGTAAACACTGTAAATCCTTTTAGTTATTTAATAAATTATTTAGTTAGTGATATACAAGACTCTGAAGCACATCTAGGTTTGTTTTCACTAGCATACTTTTTAGAAGTCTCATTATGTATTGTTTTCTTAAATAATTAGTCTTTAGTGGCAAGTTAGAAGTCAAAAACTTAAAATTCACTTACAAGCAGGCTATTTAAAATATTAATTTTGAAGTGGCCATTTAACAGTTAGTTGATAATAGTCCCCTCCTTCCTTAGACCTATTCCCTAATAAATTAATGGCCAATACGTAAAATACTGTGGCACTTCTTACTAGCATATTATACAAAAAATTGCGAGCATATATATGTTTGACATGTTGCATTAAGAAATTGTAAGATTCTCAGTAGTATTTATGGTCAATATCAATTTACTTGGTGTTATGTTGGTGTGCTTTATAAAACTGGAAAAGACTACAAGATTGTTGTATGTTGAAATCTCAGTTTTGGACAATACATCATGCTTAAAAACTAGCTTTATTTGCAAATGTATTAGTCCAATTAATCTCAAGTAGGAAAAATTCACAATCGAGAAACAGCAATTGCAAAAAAGACACAGTTATGTTATCATCTTGATTTTCCATAGTATATTTTCACACAAGTATGATTTTAGATTTAGATAAGATAACCATAATGCACAGTTACCTATAAACTAAATATACATTGTTTTCTTCTTCTGCATCAGTAATATGAACTTCTCTTGAGTATGTATGGTCTTCTAGCTTTGTTCACATGTAGCTGCCGTTTCAGAATATAGGGATTTTTTCTCTTCATTATTTCCTTTTCTTGGCTTGAGTTCTCTAGATCAAAAGCATCTTGCTGAAGTAACTGTAGGATGCAAGAAGAGACACAATGTTATCAACTTTTTTTTGGTAATGAAGATTATAAACTCCTAGAATTTTTTTAAAAATACTTTAATGTATGCCACCAAGAAAAATCTTTACTAAAATAGTTGCAGGGTTAAAAAAAGAAAAAAAAAAGTCAAGACACAAAACTAAGATCAGGCTAAAGATCAGCTGAGCCCTACAGAGATGATATTTAAATTCCACTGAAACAAATGAGATCATTGGTTTTGACTAGAGGGAAAAGCTGGTATATCCTCCTTGCACTAAAACTCAAATTGATTGAAAACTTGCTAATGATTGTCACTCTGTAGTCACTCATTTAGGCTAAACACCTGCACTGCTTTCTGGTTTCAGCTTTTTAGTGATATTTTAATCTGCAACTTCCTACAGACAAAAAATCAAAATGTGTAATAAACAAATTAGAAATTAAATAAAGCACAAGAAGCTAATTTTTTGTAAATCAAACTTGTATATAAAATTGTATTTTTAGTTTTACTTGGGAGTTCTCAAAGATGTTGCAGTCTATTGCATGAACTGTCCCAGCAAATACGAGGATTTAGAATAAGCCTGTTATATACAGAGCTTTCTCCATAAGACTGTCTGTGAACCTGAGATAGCTGAAGAAATATGGTTTACTGGAAAGTAAGTAGTGACACTGAGATATCTTTTTTAGCTTCACAAAGCAGCTTTTAGTGTATTATTTAACAACACAAGAGGATTGTGCCTAGTGTGCTTCTGTGTGATCACTGCACTACGACAAATATCACAAATGGACTACAAACAATCCCTATTAAGAGCAGTAATTTTCATACGGTCACAATTGCAACTCCCAGGGCCCTCTTTAGGTGCAGGGAAACAAAAAGCAAGAACTAGCTGCCAGTTTCCTAATAACAATATGAAACCCAGAGTACCAAGTAAATGGTAGGTACACAGGGGCATGTGTCCATGCATTTTGATTCCAGTTTGCCTTAGGGTCTTAAAAACACTAACTGCATCTATTTATGCCTCAATAAATCTGAGTGACTTCCCAACTGTTAAGCAGATATTAATTATGTGTTCTGGCATAGAGATCACTTTCATGTGTTTGTTTTGTTATTTGGAATGGCTAAAAAGAGTGGAGAAAGTATCCAGCTAAGTAAAGTTCTCATTTATCCACAGTTTGTTGTAAGAAACATACACTCAAACTGCACTAATTCTCAACTCTTATTAAAAAAGGAATATTAGACATGTGCTGGGGGTCAGATGGATATGGATTTTACACCACCACTAAAAATAGAACCAGAGAGTTTAACAGAAGTTAAAACATGCATTTGTGACAGGTTTTTTTACCTCCCAATGCTGGAATGCTCTGCTGTGGCAAACTTTTTGAAGTTGATATACTGTCAGCATTGCTTCCAAGCTGAAGCCATCCAGAGAAGAAGGAAACTGTCTTCCTGAAACGAGATCCTCTTCATCTACCTCTACTGTCTCTCCCACTTGGTTGTTTAGGTTGTTGACGAGATTGCAGACATTTAGCAGGGTCACTTTCCAGTAAGGAAGTTTTGCTCTGTTAATCTGAAAATAAAAATACCCACTATTTAATGTGTTTTGGCTTTTAGTAATCATGTGCAACATTCAAACATTTTGTTAGGAGCAAGTTTGTGTTTCTGAAGTACTTTTCATCTGGTCACCTCTTAGACAGTAATTATAGAGTGCTGAACTTAGGACAGCTCATTTATTAAGCATACCAATTCTGCTTCCCCACAGCCCTACCCCCCAGGTAGATAAACACGATGAAAAAACTAAACTGCTACCAAACCAGAATGACAGCATTTCATACCCATTCTGCACAGGTGCAAACAAAACACAGATGGAAATTAATTTAATATAAATTCACAGGTGTAAATAAGGACAATGAATCAAACACACTGGATAAATTCCCAGTTCTGGGATGCAAACTGGATGCCTGTGGTTAACTAGATGCTCCTCCCTAGTTCAGAACAAATATCAGTCATTTCAAAATTCCCTGAGAAAAGGAACGGAGTGCCTTAGCACAATCTGTCTGATGAGGCTGGGTCTGAAGTTACAGAATCCATAAGCCCCAGGATTTTTGGATGCTGGAGAGTCAAGAGCCTGGGAGATATTAATTTAAGCTACAGGTTTAGAGGAAGATGGAGCAAATATAAAACCTGTGCAAACAAAGTATTCCTGACTTGGTAACTAGACTGAAAAACTGCAAACTATATTTAGGTGGTCCACAATGAACCTGCTCAGAGATGTTACAGACAGATAGAAATAAAGAAATTTCATCATGGTTTGTCTCAAATTTTGCTTGTTCAAGTATCTTACATTATTTATGAGCTATTTAACTCTTAAACACTTTTAAAATGTTGGGAAACTTAAATTTACTTTTCTACTGGTATTGTTCTTTCCAAGCAGTTGTCTTCTTCCATTTTGGTTATGAATAGGAAAAAAGGAAGTAAAAAGTGCATTCATTGCTTTTCATGTCTGCCACTTTCTTGGTTCTCCCACTATTAATTATTTCTTTCATATTGTGTTCCTTTTAGTGGTTAGTATAGAAATTAGTTTCCTTAAACTACTACTGGTGATACAGCAATCTCCAATCAAAAGTCAAATAGCAAATTCCTATTTATTACTGGCAAGGATTGCCTTGATGTGCACATTAGGATTAGATTTTACCTATGAACTGAAATGTGGTTGCTTCCTTTCTTGGATGTACTAAGTTAAATATAGGTATTACACTAACACAGACATTGCCTTTTACATACTTGACAGCAATAATTGAGAGTGTGGATGCAGTGCTTACTTAGCTGTACATCAGGTAATCATACAATCTGTTTCTTTAGAACACTTTCCTAACAAAGCAGCATTGCATGAAAGTTTTATTTATAAATAGAAGTATATTTATAGATAATTTATAGTCAACACACTTTCCTATTTTTTGAGGGAAAAGAAAGAAAATTGAGAGGAATGAGGAAGAAACAAGAACAGCTGGCATCACTATTAGCAACAGATACATTCCCTTTTGGCCATGATCATTACTCCAATATACCTCTGATATACACATACCTTTCAAAATGAAAATGATTTAGCCTCTTAATAGAACCACAGATTCCTGACAGGGTTCAGAAAAAATAAGGAAAGAGTATTTTGGTTTGAAGCTAAGAAGAAAACAAATCTCAAATCTTATTCAGAAGCTTGTAATTGGTTCTGCACTGTTTACTTTGAGTTCATCTGTTGTCCCATCTAAGTGCCCAAGTTAGTCTATCAAATTATTTGAAAAGATATGACACGTTCAAATAAAATTAATCTCTTCAAAGAATATCTGATTTTATTAACAGAAGATAAACTAGGAAAAAGTGTCCACTGCAATTTCAGAATGGTTTTTAGTCCGTTTTAAAATATTTGTGAAATACAAAAACATGGAGCTTTTTATGACAATTGAGGAGGCTTTTCCAGTGCACTTTTCTCTCTTGGGTATACAAAAGAAATGCAAGCTACCACTGTAACAGCTAAATTACAATGGAGCATAAAATCTAGAAGCAGTGCTACATGAGCAAAAGAGATTTCTGAGTTAAAAAGGAACCAAAAAACCCAGTGGATGGGAACAAAAGAGAAAAGGATAGGGAAATCTGTTATGCCTTCTTGCATAATATATAGAGTCTTTTTGATCTACTTTATGTCAGTCTGATGCATGTCTATGTTTAAAGGAATTTTACCCTGTGTATTAGTAAAATACTTAAATAGCAGACTTCACTAGGTGAAATTTGTCTTATCTGATACTTAGGAGGTAAGGAGGAAACAATTTTTCAGTGCCATCTGCAAGTATACTCTGTTTCTGATGAGAGTCTCATTCCTATTAATACCACGCATATATCACCTCAAAGTATTTTTACTTGGGTACACCTGCTTCTGATTTATCTTGCTACCAGCTCACAAAATGAGACTATAAACAGCTAAGAACTTCACTCAAGAGTAAACTTTGGGGGTTTTTTAACTGAAGAGTTTTCAGGTCATGTCCAATCACCGAACAGAGCAATCATGTTATTTTTCTCCTCCACTATTACAGCAAGCATGAAAATCAGACAGCTTTGCTTTTTAGGTTATGAAAAATCTCTGAGGCAGTTATCCTAAAGGTATATATAAAAATACAGTTTAAGATGACAATAATCCAAATGTTCAGGTTAATTTCCAATATGTGATATATTTTCCACACAGGCCTAAGCAATAACAACTACAGTAGCTCGAGACATGTATTGGAAAATACCTACACAAGAGAACAAGGAACCCTTATCTGCCAAGATGGAACTAATTTTTTAAGATTAACTTGAAAAATATCTGGGAATGATGTGAAGGAACAAAAGAGACTGCAGTATGAACAAGAATTTAAAAGGTATTAATGTTGAAGTGAACATGATGTGTGCATTTCCACTGTTGAACATGCTTCTGAAATAAGACTCAAATATATAATTTCCCACACATTATGTATTTTGAAAGAGAATTTTAAATCATATAAGAAACTTAAATAAGCTTGAGAACATTTTGATCTTTAACAACAGGTTTGTCTTATGCAAGATAAAGGATTCCCAAATTATAATTTATATGATATTTTATTTCCATTTATGGTTGAATGATACTCCTGATAGTTTGCTTAAGATACTTCTTTTATAATACTGCATACCTCCTAAACGCTATTGTTTTTTAGAAAAACAGTTTTCTGGTTTTTAAATTCTTTTCTTTATGTAGTGAAAGCAGATAAAAAACAAAGTCATAATCCAGTAGGATCTCTATGGTTCCTTTCAAGAATAGTAGTTGAATTTTGTTCAGATTGCAACCATAGAAATAATAAAAAAATTCTCTATGTTTAATCAGATATAGTATTGAGTTCTGTTAGAGCAGAAGTTCTTCCATGGTGTATACTTATGGCTGTAAACCTAATGAATTTTTATGTGATGACTGAGTCACGAAGTCAGTAACTCCTAGGCATCTCTTCTGGCAAGGAGGATAAACTCTGGGCAAATACAGTCAGAATAGGCATCCTAAACCAATAAAAATCTCAGAGGGTCCAAAACTTCAGAAAATTAATGTCAGGCAGGATCCCAAAGGTGGAGTATATTCTGGTGATGATATATTCTTCAAGGAAATTTTTTTCCCCTCTAATTAACATGGGGGGGACACAATTAACAAATTAACTCAATCATTTTTGAGTACAGGACATTCTTCATGCAAGTACTGCTTTCAGGCGAGCATTTGGGAAGCTGGGAATGGAGTTATCCCTTTGATGGGAATAGAGTTTTCTATTGGATATGAAACAAAGACAGGAGATAACTGTCCACATATTTGTGACATGTCAGGTTTTGTCATTTTACCAGATCTTCCAAATGGCTTTTTGGATTTTATCTTAGAGAAAAGCCAGATAAAGCATTTTAGGAACTTGTTTGCTCCTTTTACCTTCTTTAAGATGTAAGAGCAGGGAAGGGTGAAAAACTTTATATAATGTTGAAGACAGGTTGTAATAAGCATGGACATACTTCTTTAAGGATGGAGAGTGATTCACCATATGGATGACTTTAAAGAGCAACTTGAAAAAGGGCAGCAGACACTGGACAGCAGTTTGTGAAGTCAAAGGCATACAGAAACCCTTCCTGTAATATTGGATAAACTACTGAATGTTGCAAAAGGTATGTGCTTAAGCCCTAGCAGTAGTCTTGATGATATATTTCACAAGTGCCTACTTAGGCAGATTTTTTTTTTCTGTCAAATACTAAACCCAGAAGTGATGATCCACTTTGCTGCACTTTTAGATCTGAGCTTTTGTAAACAATATTTTTTTCCATCTTAATGCAGTTTAAATTGTCAGGATTTCCTTTGCTGCTTATTACAAAGTCAGTGTCAAAGACAGTTAATGCAATGGAGCAGTAATTGCCCTCAACTGGAACCAGATCTCTGGCACAACACAAGACAGCTATTACATAGCTAGCAGAGGACAACAGAAAAAAATAATTTCAGTAATGAATGTAATAGTGGTATGTCTCTTGTAGAAGAGTTGATGGATACTTTTAAGTAGTACCACCATGCCTTACTTTGATGCCAAGAGACAATGTGTATTGTCTAAAATAATGAATTTTAGATGGTAATTTACGGCAATATAATGCAGAATTAAAGCAATGGCTCCAACATGAATCTACTGCTTCTGTCAACATCAAGTGTCACTTGACTAATGTTAAATACAATAAAGAAGTTGAATAGCAAGCTACATGACATGAAACACCATGGGAGTATTATGGCAAACATAATTACATTATCAACTGGTGCAATATATTTGTGCATTTTGAGTTACCTGACCTTGTGTTCTGTGGTGAGAGGGAGGAAAAGTGGAAGTTATGTTCACAGGTCCACTAAAGCCAGCAGCAGAAATACCAATAGCTGCAGGTTTTCCTTCCAAGGCATACTATGCTTTGCCACATAGAGAAAATACTATTTTTGTCAACCTCCTACATTTAAATATGCCACAGAAAAAGAGTAGCGATTAAATTTTTCTGTACCTTAGAAAAGTGAGTAGCAAACAGGTTTATTTGTCATCTAAGGTTAATTACCATGCCATAAAAGAACACAGAAACCTAAGAACTGCCAGACCAGATGAAAAAAAAATATTTTCTGGCCTCATTTCTTCTTTTAGTCTATTCAATAATTCTGTGGAAAAGCTCACATATAAGCAAATACAGTAAATGCAGAAGTTTTCCTGCAAGGTTTTGTACTTAACCTTCAACTAGTCATTAGCTTATGAACCTCTTTTTTTTTTGGAAGAAATTTTTCATTTCTCATTTTATTTTCTACTAAATTTAAACACCACTTGAACTTTATTGGAACAATGAATTAAAATATTCACCCTTAAGCCCATGGCATTTGTTTCAGGGTTTGTTCTTTAATATGTTGCTGAAGATATATCAGACATACATATTTCTTAGATCATTTGTGGAAAATAATAGGGTTAAGAAATTATTTGTCTATGAACCTGTTCAATAGATATGAGCAACACTTGCTGCTTCACCTTGTCAATATGAGGCTATCACTGATTTTTTATCTATCTGTATTAAATAACATGGAGATCATTCAGAGTCTGGCAACTTGTCAAGGAAATGCCATTTATCAGGTTAATATTTTCACAGTCATGTCCCCATGTTCCTGTACTAACAGTATGATTAAATTCTTAAATCAAAATCAGCATATGTATTAACAATTTTTGCTTTGCAACTGTCCTAATTTTATATGTATATAGGAAAAGTTCTGCGTAAAAATAGCACTTACGGATTTGACTCAAGGTTAATTTAGCTTTCATCAGGCGTAGTCATATTGGAAACACATTTCCTCATATAAATTTACATCTCTGCACATAACACAGTTTTGACAGTTTAATGAAAGTACCAGTGTTATAAGTGAGGAACACATTTATTGTGTCACATCAACACCTTTAAATTTCCTTTGAACTGGAGGAAATGTTGCACCAAAGGAAAACCTAAAACTGAACTTCTTGGTCTAGACCACAGGTTATTATTTTGTGCAAAGACTTCTGGGTTTGTAATGAGAATTCTTTTGCTCCCTCCCCGTCAGCTAAAAGAAGAAAAATAATTACCTTTGATGTGTACATATTGGTCAATAAATCTGCTTCTAATGCTTTCATTTCCTCTTCTGAATCTGGGAATAAACCGGAAACATATGTTTATTATGTGGTCATAAATCATGGACATTTCAATTCAGTATACAGAACTTCTATCAATGAATTTTGAAAAACAAACACAACCTAGATAAAACCACAGCAGAATGACCTTGAGGGATGGTGAGGAGTCTTCAGGTAACGGCAACATTATGTTAAAATTGATACTCATTACCTTTTTAAAGCACAGTCAAGCTTATTGAGGTGAGTGAAACAGCTCACTAATCTCAACTCAGTGGTGGACAGGCCATTGAAGTGCAGTCCTTTCAGTAAAAAAAACCTGCTGCAATATTCTTCATTCAAAATCATTATGATTTTCATAGGAATTATTTGTTACCTCTGCTTACTGTGGAAGAAGAATTTGCATATTTATTTTCAAACAATATTTATTTAAGTAGCTGCTAAGCATTTAGGTGAATGACAGTTATGATTACCTGATTAATAATCAATAGTCTTGATTATTCTGAGTTGAATTAAAGATATTTTTACTGACATGAAGGAATTGAGCTTGACCAGTTCGTGATACAAGATCTTGACAGTGCACATACAAAAAGAAAACATTCTGAATGGAAGTCTTGGGATTTTCTTTACTGATTTAATTGACCTTTGATAGCTCAGTAGACTTGCAAGACCTGTGATTTGGTGAAAAGGGTAAAATTGTTTTACAAAGAGAAAACAGACACACACATTTCTACTTTGTGCTGTAAAGAATCACAACGAAGATCTGGTGCCTTGAAAATGTAGTAGCAGTCACAGCTCAAAGAGGAGAAATATACAGAAATCAGTTCTAAGTCTTTAAGTGAAACAGTGTTCCATATAGCTTTTAGCTTTCCTGGAATACCAGCAGCCCTAAAGCCAAAGAATACACTAATATTTCAAACCAAACTAAACCACAATCTATTCCATATTCATATAACCCACATCTCACTTTCATTAAAATGATCAATGCTGTTGGTATGTAACACTCTACCACTGAATCTGGGTATAGATTCTCTCTATGGCTTCATTTCGGGGATCATCACCATGTTGTGTCACTACCTTTCCCAGAATATGAGATTGTAAGGGACTTCATACACAAATATGTGCTAATCTCTCATGGGTTTCTGTTAGCATGGAAGCCATTTTAATGCTCTTAGAAATCAATCATGTTAAACCTTAATAGATCTTACCACTACTGTCACTGTGTTTCTTCTTTAGGAAAATTTTAAAAACTATCAATGTTTATTCACTTTCTTCCGATTTCAAGCCTAATTTATTTCTAATTACAAATTTATTCATGATTTGTATATAAATTCATTATATAAAAATGATAAATTTCTATTTGTAATGCTTTTTACAGGAATCACAGCTCTTCCCAGCTTAGATTTTTGGTAGGTGCTTACACGATGATCAGCAAATATCAGTACAAAATCACTGTGCCTTTTTGATCATAAACAATTCCCCTGGAAATCCCATAATGTTCAATGAAAGGCTATGCTTTGAGTTATAGGACTCTCACTTTTTTCTCTCTTGTAATAGCCTTGTATTCTCCAGCTCATCAGACCAGACCTTCTCTGTGCCTGATGTGTTCTCAAGAGAGCACAGTACAGTTTGGATCAGAAGCCTCAACACTTAACGATCTTAATGCTTATGAATACCTAGAGAGAGCAGCTCCCTTACAAATTTTTGCATTTTATTTATTTTTCATGGCTGATAAACTTTAGTATCTCACACACACACACACAAAAAAAGAGATTAAATAATATGATCAAGTCTTCTATTTCCTCAGCAATGGCAGTGCTTTTGTTAGAAGGAGCTTTTAATGGGAATTCGTATTATTTTGTAAGCTATTGTATTTTGTATTGTCACACTGTTTCTCAGTTCTATCATTTAGGTCATCAAAAACTTCTGTGTGTTATGCATATCCCATTCCTCTCTAGGGATGCTCCTGCTCACCTTTGCATTACCAATACAATACATTCATTCCTTATTTTTTGCACTGAAGTTATTACATTGTTGTAACTTGCGGTAATACTATTCTACAATCAGTCTTATTTAATATTTAACATTTTCATGTCAAATAAGACTGGTTGTAGATCAGTATTATGACAAGTAACTAGCAACTATTCTCCAACCTAATGCCTTTTTCTTCCTTCCAGCAGCAATGATTGTCAGTTTTACCTGACTTCTTAACCGCTTTGCCACTACCCAAAGTTCGATCACCTCGGCTGAATTTCTACCAGTGTTAGCAAGTCCTGTGAACAGGTGAGCAGCACACACAACGACAGCACCATGATGTGTGGTGTTCCGGGTCATGCCTGCTGAGAACAATAAAAGGACTTGTGTCTGGTTAACACCTGGTTTTTATATTCTATAAAGGATGTAAGATAGCTTCCACACCACTGAGGTTGGAAGGTAGCTGCAGCTATGGAGAGTGGGTATTAAGAAGCATTTATATTGAGAAAAGAACCTTAGAAGACATTATTTAGGAGTCTAGTCAATATTCTTTGAATGAAGAATAAAGCAAGGCTTGGAGGAAGAGAAGGAAACACGTCCAGGTAATTCAGCAGTGAAAGAGATGGACAAGGAGCAAAAGTATAAAAGGAATAGACTCTCAGAGAGCAATGTATAAAAAGTCTGGTTATGCATTATCATTCAAATCAGAGGGAAATTCACACAGTTTGATGTCTTCTTGGTTCTACTAACAAGAAAAATAGTTTCTATTCATATATTCATATTTTACAGAACCAATTACATTCTCCAGTTACACACTTTCCCCTGATGGTAAACATTTTCAAAAGCAAATTAAAATTAACCATCACTTGACATAACTGACCATTTTAGGTAAAACTGGTTTAGGCTTCTTCACAAAAACTTCTCCATGGCATTTCTCATTTAAAAATTATTTCAAATTTTCAAGCAAACAAACCATCAATGTTATTTACACATACAATTTTACTTCTGCTTTTGTTTTTTTTTTTTTTCTTTTATGAACCTATTTTAGTTTCCACTTTTCCACTGAAATTTTTTACTTTAGTGGGCTTTCATTCAGGCTCTACAAAGAATTAAATTTGAAACTGCCTCACTGAAAATACTAGAATACAAGCATCTGTTTAAAAAGGTTCAAACAGATGGGAAGAAAAAAAAATCAGTGTCAAGCCTTGTCACTAAGATCACCAGTTCTCTACAATATACAGAATGATTATATTTAAACTGTGATGAAATGCAGGTATTACGTGAGTTACATTTTTCTTCTGCAGGGAATACAAATTGAAAACTTTCAGCTAAAGGAAGAATTATGATTTCTGAGTCCTCCTGAATACCGCAGTTGAAAAAGGAAGATGTTTGTAAATTTGCTCACTAAATTTTGTGGAGTTAAAAATCAAAGTAATTCAAAAGTTAGTTAAGAGTGGATTTTTAAGGCTATTCTGCTTCCTGTCTGTGTGTGTACACCTGTTTAATCATCACCATACCCATTTTTTGTCATAAACTTGGGATAAAAATGGCACATTTTAAGACATATCATTTTCCAAAGGAGCAGGCAATGGATTTTAACTTCTTCTGAGTTTTCTAAAGCAGTTGCTCTTCGAGAAGAAATGCACTTACCTTCCTATTTTGTGATCTGCATCTGCTTCAGCATTTTTGGTCATAATTTCAGATCAGTTGCTAGCAATTTTTTTCCCCACGTAATAACACTGTATTTTTCTCTCTAGAGAGTGCCGAAAGTGCATACATATTCATGCTGATTTGGATTACAGTAGCTATTCATGAGTTGCAGAAATCATAATTTCTGTCATAATTTGAAATACATGATATTCAATGAACCATGAACGAGATAGCACAACCCAAAAGATGGTCCACACTGATTTCTATTTTCAATAACTAGTCTGCACTTACTTCCATGGCATGGATGCCGTGAGAAGGAATGGCTTATATGAAGGGAGAAAGTTAGGGGAGTAACACAAAACACGATGCTGGCCGCAGCCCGTTATTAGAGACAGCTCCCGGGCGCCTACTGGGGACAGCCGGGGGAGCCCGAAGCGACTTCACCTCCTTCCTTTAGGTCCCTCTTACGGCTCCGGGAGCGACTGAGTGCCGAGCGGTCAGGGGGACTTCGGGGACGGGCGGTGCAGGGCGCGCCCGGCGGGACCCGGCGCAGGGCACTTACCTGAGCAGAGGCTGCAGGAGGCCAGGGCCAGCAGCACCACGCACAGCAGCTGGGCTCTCATCCTTGCCGCGCCGCCCTCTAGAAAGTAAAGTCCATAAATCCTGAGGAGAGACGGAGAGAGAGAGACAGAGAGAGAGAGACAGAGAGAGCCCTGCCGCTCCGCGCCCTCCGCACGGGTGCTGTCGGGCGGCTGCAGGCACCAGACGGGGGACCCAGACCCTTCCCCAACTATATAAGCCGCGGGGTGATGTCACGGCGGTGCCGCCGTCGCCTCCTGACGAAGATCCCTCCCTCCTCCCCCCATACCCCGTGCCCCCTCCCGCTGCCCCTTCCCCGCCGCTCCGCGCCCGCCGGCGCTGACGCCACTCTGCGCCTGACGCACGGCGAGCCCCCGCACCCACCGCCGCGGGGCGCGCCCCGCACGGGCTTTGCCCGAAAGGGAACTATTCTGCCATGTGGAACGGTCCCCCTTTTATTTTTTTTTTTCAATTATTAGTATTAAATAAAACAAGAAGAAAAAGTTTCCGCAGGTGCTCGGTCCCACGGCGTGGGGCCAGGGGCGGTCCTCGTTCGGTTGACGCCTGATGCGCTTTGTCTTTCATCTGTAGAACCTTTCTCGATAGCAAGGGAAACAACCGGGGAGAGAACCGCACACCGCACACAGGCAAGGGTGTTAAACCGGGGATGGGCAGGGAACGCGTGACATGGGACACGGTAGGGATATAACCCTGGCCATGGGCAGGGGTGTTGCATGGAAAGTCACTTGATAGAGTCATAGATGTGCAAAAAATCATAATAGCCGACCCTATCACTTCTGAAGAGCGCTTGCCACAGCCACCCGCTGCGGTTTCAAGAGAGCGAGCGCTCCAAAGAGACATTTCTCTCAAGATCCGCTTTTCCCGGCTGATTTTTACACTAGGTACCCTTCCTCCACGACCCTCACAGAGCAGGCTCCGTGCAGAGCACCCGCAGGTCAGAGCAGGGAGCCCAGGCAGAGGCAGGGCGGCGGCGGGGCGGGCGCGCCCTCCCCCGGGAGGGGCGCGGGGTCCCCCGTCTCTCTACCGCACGCCCAGCCCTCCGTGAGAGCCCCGGAGCCGGGCTCTCCTGCAGTCCAGCGCTCAGCTGGTGAGCTGTAAAGCCCAGGGAAATGACCCGAAGATGAGGGCAGGGTAACTCTAACGTTTGTATATAAAAACGTAAAGCTGAAGACTGGCGTCAGCCTCCATTGCGCTACTGCTTTTGCTTTGGGTATTGTTTTGTGTGGTTTGGGGTTTTTTTGTTTGGTTGGTTGCTTTTTTTGTTTGTTTGTGGGTTTGGGGGTTTTTTTTTAAGGTTTTTTTTGGTTGTTGGTTTTTTGTTTTTCCCTCCAGATACACACAAATGCTCCATATGTTGAACGCAGATACCACAATGCAGAACATTTCGGTCTCTTTGAATACATTTAAGGGCAGATACACATGGCACACGTAGGCAGGAACACACTCCGAGAGTAGATTCTGTCGTGGATGTGCTCTTTACCGGAGAAAGGTTCCTTTAAAATGCAAAGAGCAAAGACGGGTGTTGCTTTCTTCCCGCACCCTCAGTGACTGAATAGGTATCACAGAAACAGAAAACACACAGAATTTTCAAAATCCTGCCACAAAGAACACCTGGAAAGAAAAGTTTAATTAATTGAATTCTTTCTTCATTTAATCAACTTTTGCAACACAACAGAATTTAAATTTAAATGTTGTTTTGGTTTATGGTCAAATAAATACACACAGAAATGAAGTTGAGTGCATTGCCATGGTACTAGCTGTTTTAAGAACATATTTTTGCATATAGTATATCTTTCTGTACTATTGGGAGAGAAATTAAAAACAAACAAAATCCCCAAAACACGTTTAGTACATTGTATGGGCTGTGCTAGTCTATCAGAAAGTTTCAGCTTCTTGGCTATCACTCATCTGCCTTAGCACTGAGGTTAGATTAGCTAGCCACTCACGCTTCCCTCTAGTCCTATTTTCTATTATTTCTATGATGTAGAAAGACCAATCTGCAGCTGATTTTTCTCTGTGGGTGTTCAAGAGTCCAGAAAGCTCTATGAATGAGAATCATATTTCATAGATATTTTCTAGTGCCTACTCTCTGTCACAGATTTCTTCAATAGTCTAATTACCCATATTCTTATGTAACTGGAATTTAAAGGAATGAATTTTACTTTTTTTCATCAGGAAGAGAGTAATTTTCATTTATCCTGCCATTAAAATCTCTAATCACCTAATTGTTGGGGGTTTTTTTCTTTCTTTTTCTTTTTTTCTTTTTTTTCCTGAGTTAATAATTACTAGTGATTTCAAGAGGATAAATGTATGGTATGCTATGAGCCTTAATATTTTTTCATTGCTGTTTTCACTTTTTTTTCTTGGAAACTGGCAAGGCAGAAACTTTGGTGCTGAAAATCTTTGCTTTCTGACCATGCTCTTCTTGACATATTATCTTCAAGTCCCCCAGATCAGGCACAACTGAGCTTGGACAATTACATTTTTTTCTTGGTAGAACTCAACTGTTTTGTGTTTCTCAGATGCATCTTTACTTACTTTTTCTACCTCTTTCTTATATCTGTACCTTGTACTACTTCACAAAGAACTCCATAATATGAATTTTATCCTTTTCAACAATTAATTCCCTAAATCACCGTGATTTCCTCAAGTCATCTTCATATCACATTTCTCCTAGTGAGAAGCTTTTACAAGGAAAAAACCCAACCTCTTGGCAGATCTTTCTCTGTCTCTCTCTCTCTTTAAACATTCCTAGCTGAAGAGAATATTTATAACTATTCATTAGTGCCAGTTGCTTTGGGAAACTCAGTTTATCTTTACTTGCCCTCAATGTGTGATTTAGATGGCCTGTCCAGGCCTATAAATCAGATCAATTCACAGCTGCAAGGCATCTGAAGATAATGAAGCAATCACACAAACGGCAGATTCATGGAAAAACAGATACATGAACCTCTATTTATTTTGTCATAAAACTACCGAAACATATGGATAACACCAAACATAAAAGCTGTAATCACCAAACAGAAAGAGAGAACCATTCTGCTAATGTTCCTGGAGTGAAAAGAAGTGGAGATTATTATTAGGAATTCTCAGTGTTCCAGGTAGCAGTCTTATGCCTTTGTAATGGAAATAAACACAGTGGCAATGAATGGAAGGCAGTTCAGGATGTTCAGTCCTGTCATTAAATATATTAATGTCTAAGAACTTTTTATTTTTTTTTTGCCAAACCTAGCAGTAGTTCTAGAAGTATGAAAACTTCAAGAGGAACCATTGGTCATCAAGACAAAATTTTGTACAGCAAGCTCACTCACAATCTCAAATTTGAAATTAGTTGTGATGATTAGGTTGTTTTGCCCCTACAACAGTAGGACTATCAAAAGTTTAGGTTAATATGCTGGGCAGAAAACTGATGACTCAATTTCTATCATTTCGGATCAAGGAACAAGCTCAAGCAAAGCAACAAGGCAGACAGGGAAGGGTATTCAAAGTACATTTAAATCGTTAACATAGTAAGACAGGTCAGCTGAATTTCCCAGGCATTGTGAGTGCTCACCATCTCTTTCTCTGAGCTTAAAAATAGGTCTAGAATTTTTTTGGTCAGGACACTAAAGCTCAAAAATTGATAATGTATTCAACTGCTGAAAGTCCCAGAGACACCACCTTTGCTGCAAAGGATATCAGAAAAAAAATCCAAAAGTAAAGGGGAGATAGTGCACCATCATTTTAAAGTAAAACGTTAAGCATCCTCCCTACTTCAAACCTAGTCTCCTCTAGCCAGTCTGTGACTCAGTTTTCAGATTTGTGAGGTTGCACACTTTAAGGAAACTTTGAGAAGTCAACTGAGTAATATTAAAGAACTTACTGCTGTAGAACAGAAATATCAAAAACATAAGCAACCACATTATTATGTGAATCAAAAGTATTTCTTAACATGCAACAAATTTCTACAATATTTTGTAAGGATCTATAAATCAGCAGAAACCTTTTGGATGTCTAATGAGTTCACCCTTTGTGTTTGAAAGTTCTGGGCCTGAAAGTGTGAAAGTGACATTCTGTGCGGCCTCTACACGAGGTCTGCATGCACGGTAGAGGATTTTTTCTTCATGCTCTGAGATTTTAAACAGCAACAATATCTCAGTACCCTAGGGAATCACGATTCTCAAATCACAGAAAATTTTAAAAAATCATCTCAACAGAATAATTTGAAGTACCATTTTTTTTCCATTTAATTTCCAGCCATTACATTTCCAGAACTTTGAGATTCTCTTAAGTTATAATGAAAAGACAGATTCTGTATTTCCTTTCCTATAAAGCAAACACAACATGTATGCATCTACACACCAACAGTTAAAACAACTGAAAATGCGAACTTTTTTGACATGTATATAACAGGTTAGAAATTGTTTAAGAAAAGTCAGTTTGGATAAAAAAGGCCATAGGAAAACAATCTTCACTCCTGCTAATTTCAGTTTCTGGTTTTGTTTTGGTTTGGTTTTTTTTTTTTCCTTTTACTAGAACCCTTCTATATGAGAAAGCAGCCAGTGCAGTTAGAAGTGCCACCACAGTGTGTCATGGGAGTTATGCTTTAGGCACCTCCTCCTTACCCTCACCTCTCAGCAATTCATTCCCAAGCCAGGCTGCATCTTTCTCATTTCTCTGATTACAGATTTTCCCCAAATACCTAAGTTAATCAATTTTTCATTTCTCTCCAGTGAGCTATGAATATTTTAATTTAAGTTCCAAGATCTAATATATACAATACACATGGGTGAAAGGCCTTATATAACTTTGTTGACTGTTACATATTCATGTAATCCTCTGCTCATCAGACTGATCATGCTTTAAAATTTTTTGTTAAACAGATGAAGTAGTTAAAAGATGCACAATTATTTTTTAATACTGTTACTGTTGGACTAATCAGATAACAATGATTATCCACAATTTCTGAAAGCAAAATGAAATTGATCTGAATTCAGAGGGTTGACTTTGACTCTCTTTTTTCCCCATGATATTCAGTTTTTGTCTGTAATTATTCTTCAGTGTTCATGGAACATGGTAACAGAAGACATACAATATGCATTGACATATTACATTGGTTCAAGTATGCCATATAAATAGGAATTGGACTCTACACTGTGAAACTTCTGAAATCACATTTCCTGCCACCTTCATAAATTTCTTAATTGTGCTATTTCCTTGTACTCAAAAGCGAAATTAACCTTAACTAGTTATTTAAAATCACACAGACATGAAAAGATTTTGAATTAAAAATATTTACTCTGTGCACAGTAAGGAGACAATATGTTATTATTACTGTAAATCAGTGAGATTATGCTGATACTTTCATCTTGACCAGTTACGAGTTCTTCTCCAGGAGTCCTTAAGAGGTTTCCAAACAATTTTTTTTTTCTTTTGTAATAAAAGGGTCAAGAGTCATGGACAGCCTTACACAGTTCTTCTACTGAAACATAAGAAAAAACCAAGAATCACTTTGTTAGTTATTTTACTGCCCTCTTTCAGTTTGTTAGTTATTTTCCCTTCTTCAGAAATTTCATTAAGCAAGGCAAAAGCACCAGTTTTAAATTTATTCTTAATATACCAGGTTCTTGGGTTTATGAGTAGATTGTTTAAAAATCATTGTTAGATCTCATTGGTTTTGATTTAGCAGTAACACTCAGTAACAAAATATGGATTCAAAGAACTGTGGTTTCAATACTGTACCAGCACATACATACCAAGTATACAACACTTCTGCAACTTTCAGCTTCTTTACCTGTGAGGGATGGAAAGCATCTATGTAATTTGCACATCTGTGAACTGAAATTTGCATGCATAGTATTTAAAAAATTCCTAGGAGATTGAAAAGCAGACATCCCAATAAAGACAGTCAAAGTGGTAATAAGAATACATGTTACAACAGCAAACACAGGCAACCAATCATTTACAACACAAGCAAAAACATCACTGACAAAGAAAGAAAGCACCCTTTCTGAAAAATAAAAAGAGGCTTTGCATCTGAGAAATATTTTGCATTTGCATAACACCTTCCAATTTCAGTGCTTTATAAACACGAATTAACTATAGCCATGTCTAAACTAGAATGCAGCTTATAAATACACGCTGTTCGCGAAAAAAAATGTTTGTAATCTGTGGCAGCCTACACTAGCCTAGTTTTTATTGTTAAGGCTTATCACAGGAAATGCTAAAGAGCTGCTATGTTTATCTCTATCCATTATCAAAACCATCCTGAGCAGTGCATCCTCCTGGATATGTGTCATGACAATAGTTCCACATCTGTGATCACCAACTATATCATAACAACATCAAACCTTGGTGTACTCACTCCTCTCTCTCCCCCCTCCATTCCCTCCCAACAGAAATATGTTAGACTGGCAAGAGAACAGTTGTGCTGTTATAACTGCAGGTAAACTAGGGGATTCAGTATGCACAGAGTGCTCACACCCCAGATTAACACGCTGATGTCAGCCATGCCGTGTGCTGTAGACATGATCTCAGCTTCAAACCACCATCCTGGTGCATTGATTTGTGCTACTGGAGCCATGTTTAATTGAGACCCAGAGGGGACTGTTTTCTAATCGCTCGATGATGTAGCCCCAATCCTGAAAACACCTCCATACATGTCTAATTTTAAGAAGATGAGAAGCATGACTCAAATGCTAAAACTTAAGCTTGTCTGTATCTGTAAATTTCATGTACCCACACTGAGGAATATGAACTGTTGATTTAAACAGTGAGGCCTGGATTGCAACTCTTGATTTTAGTTGAGATACCTACAGAATACTTTGGGAATCAACTGAAAATGTGTTAGCAGTCGAAGATTACAAGCAGGTTTGAAGACCATTACACTTAGTGATGGTACCCTGTAGCATTTCATATTGTTGATTTAGGTAAAACTAAAACTTTTTAAAATCAGGAATAAACTTTCATTTCTTCCTGCTTTGCTCCTCGTTGTCCCCAGTCTCCCCTGGATGAACAAGTGCTCCAGCTCTATTCACTGGTAACTGGTGAGACAGCTCAACATTCACTGTTTGGTCTTTTATCTTAGTAAATGATACCTTTGCATAGCTACAATGGTCTCTCTTCATATGGTCATATCTTTATGAGTAAGGTAAAGCACTGGAAGTGAACCTCTCTATATCCATGAATATCACTAAATGGATGAGATCCCTTTGCTGTGTGAACAGCCAGCTGAGTTATTGGTGCAGAAAGAATAATGTTAGGTAGCATCACTATATACCTAAGGGGTGTTAGAAGGTGTAAAGAGTTAAAAAACATAAGCAGGTGTGACGTGTTACCTCTGGCAGGCTTACGCAGGTCCATCAAGTATAGGTAACTCCTATTCCCTACAGTCTAAAGCCTTAGAAGAAGGATGTGCATCACAGAACAATGCTTCAGTTACAGTGGCAGATGCATTTGATTACGGGTTTTCAGAGATTCAGCTCTTGCTAGAATCATAGAATCTTTGACATTGGAAAAGACCTCTGAGATCATCAAGTCCAACTGCCAGCCTAGCACTGCTATGTCGACCACTAAGCCATGTCCCACATCTGAACATCTTTTAAATACCTCCAGGGATGGTGACTTCCGTTCCAAAGCTTGACAACACTTTCCATGAAGAAATTTTTGTTCGTATCCAACCTAAATACTCCCTAGCACAGCCTGAGGCCCTTTCGTCTCATTCTGTCACGTTACCTGGGAGAAAAGCCTGCCCCCATCTGGCTGCAACTCCTTTCAGGCATTTGTAGACAGCGATAAGGTTCCTGTTGAGTCTCACTTGCTCCAGGCTAAACAGCCCCATCTCCCTCGGCTGCTTCTCATAAGACTTGTGCTCCAAACCCTTCACCAGCTTTGTTGCCATTCTCTGGACAGCTCCAGCACCTCAATGACTTTTAGTAGTGAGGGGCCCAAAACTAAACACGGTTCAGACACAGCGTTCAGACATCTCCAGGACAGCAGGGTCCCATCATGCTTATTGGTTACTTGGGAAGACAAACACCATCATTCCAAATGTCCCTCGTTCCTCCTTCCTCTCCCAGATTTATAGACTGAGCAGGATGTCATAGGGTATGGAATATCCCTTTGGTCAGTTTGTGTCACCTGTCCCGGCTGTGCGTCCTCCCAAACTCTCATGCACTTCCAACTTCTTTGCCAGTGTGGCAGTACAAAAAGTAGAAAAGGCCTGTGTCAGCACTGCTCAGCAACAATAAAAGCATCTCTATTATCAACACTGCATTCATCACAAATCCAAAACACATCCCTCTGTGAAGAAAATTAACTCTACCTCAACCAAAATCGGCACAACTAGAGATAAGGAGTTGACTATTATTTACACATTTGTTTACAACATGTAGTTCAGATATTATGCTGACTTCATCAGATAGCTCATGCTGGGTGATCCTGTACATTATCTTTTCATGGAATAAGACTTGCAGTTGTGTTTTGAAATTCTTACAGAGTGCAGATATCAGCATCATCAGAACACAGGCTACAGTCCTTGTACCAGGGTAAGATTCAGTATGTCTTTCTAACAGTAATTGAAGCAAGAAGACAAGAGTATAGGACACTGCCACACATAGCAACCATTCCTGCTGCCCCCTGCCACTACACTTTACTGCTAGCTGTCGTCCTTATTTGCAGTGCTGAACATGTCCTTTTGCATGTACAATTCAATGGCAGCAGTTCCTTGCCAGATCATACCCTTTGTGATTACGTAGCTGATTGTATAGCAGTTCTAGTCATAGATTTATGCACCCAGTCAACTAAATCTTTTTGGAGTAAGGCCTTCAAGCCATCACACAGGTCTGCACAGTCAGCCATAGTCACAGTCAGGGACTGACTTTTCCCTCTACTGCCACATCTAGCACAAAGGATCTAGGCTTAAATGGTAAAAGTGTCCATTCATATCAGAATCAATGGGAGTTAATTATCTAAACAGCTTTGTGGATTTGGAGTAAGTTAATGCTAAGTCAAAAGTCTCTATAACTTTTACTAGATAACTATATGTCCTTTATACTCCTTCAGGAATTAGGTTACTGGCAGCCAGAGAAATGGAGAAGAAACCAGTGAAGTACATTGCTTTTATTTTCAAGAGTTTAGGTGCCTGGGCCTCAGGGAATATTCTTGCTGAAGTAACAATTTAGCTGTGAAATAATATGTACTTGACCAAGAGGCACAAAAGAGTTTCACAGGAGCAATCATTTACAAGGAACCAAGTATTGTGAGGCATTATACCCCAGTTCAAGACATGAGAACATCTTCAGCAGAAGACGTGTGTCTTGACATATGCATCTCTGCTGTGTAAACTGTCTCATCCTTCTTCTTTGTTTTGGTCTGTCAGGTGCATCCCACATGTCTTTTTCCACCTTTTGAAAATATTCCTGATGTTATCTGGTCTGAAATGTCATCTCTGGCATCTGTACAGAAACATTCATGCAAAATCCATATAAACTTTCATTAGAGACCTATGTTCTTTATTGGAACTGCTGCTAAATCTGTGAAAGAGAAAGTGTGTCTTACATTTCTGAAAGACTCAGATAATTTTGATTGTATTATTATAGTTGAAATAGACAAAGATGCTAGAAAATACAATATAAAATATTCTACCCCATCTGGAGAGTAAGCTCAATACAATTGTTCGGTGTTTAGTGTTTGGTTTTGGTTTTGGTTTTGTGTTTTTTTCCCCACTTCTGTGTCTTAAATTGGTACTATTTGAATTACTTTGTTCTGAAGTTAACACCAGGTTTATTCTTAAGTGAATGTTCTGTGCAATAAATCCATTTTCCAGTTAGGATGAAAGTAAGAAATTCTTTTGGATTATAAATGTAGATATAAAATGAACAGTCTCAAGACATTTTGGTTGTTTTTTCTTTTTTTCCTTCTAAGGGACACAAACCACTTCACTGTCCCAGATATCAGTCTTTCCTAACACATTTTCAGTTGTTCGTTTGCGCAAAAAGACCTTGATCAGGAAAAACTCCCATTGGTTTCAATGAAAAAGCTTCTAAGAAAAGCACACAGAAATCTGAATTTAATTGTCTCCAGGTATTATATCATATGCAGATTCCTACCCTGCTGTTTTTTGTTGTTTTGTTTTTTAAGAAATGAAGTGAGAGAAAGATTTAGAAACTGCTAAAATTTTCATATGTCATGTATTAGAAGATTTCTTATTCTTCATGATGCCCTAATTTCCTTTAAAAGTAATTCATGAACTGGCGGTCTGCCACTAAGATTACAGAACAGCAGCTTTTGCCACTGTGGAATTATCGGTGATACTTCCATGTTCTCCTAGATAAGACAAAATGGGGGTAGGGAGTATAAACATTTGTTTCTGTTCTTCTGAAAGACAGGCAGCAGAGATAGAGTTATTCTGCCAATTAAGTAGAGTTTGAGTATTTTCCATGCATGGCTGGAATCTAGCAAGGGAATAGAGCTTGTATTTTAATGTGTGTCTGGCCCATTTGAGAGTCGACATCTGGAGAAGATCTCTCTCTGTGCAAGAAGACGAGAACAGGCATGCTGAAAGCTTACATCAGGGAAACAATATCAAGGATTTTGGTGTAAAGTTGAAAAGTGATAGGCTTAATAGGTGCAGGTACTGACAGGATCTCAGGGACTGGCATTAAATAAGAACATGAGTACTCACTCTGTAATGACTGGAATAGTGCACACCTCCAGGGGACATTTATTTCAGATGTTTGTCTATAAAAAATGTTTGCATTCAACAGACAAGAGCACAGTCAGAGTCTTGTTTCTTTCTGAAAATAATTTTCAGTTGTAAAGGTCAATTCTTCTAAATACTATAAAATCTACTTAAATTACAAATGAGATTCTCTTGTGAAATATTAAACAGTAACCAAAAGTTACTTAATGAACCAATTGATCCAGCTCAAATGAGAAAAGACTGCTATAACACAGCCACAAGAAAAAAAAAAATTCTCTGTATATGTGTGCATTTCAGGAATCGTATCTGACTGTGAGCATGTTAACGGTATCTCTAATTCCAGTGACAATGTTAAGAAGCAATTTAAAAATACAGCAATCGAGAAGAGAGGTAAACCATACATGGGTCATGAAGGATCCTTACCTTGGAGGCTGTCTGGCAGATATATGGTCCTTGTCCTTCTTAAAGCTTGCGTGATTAAAATTTGGATAGGAAGAGGAGGAACATATATGTTATCATCTAGTTTGTGTTTGGAAAACATTTATTCTCCTACTGTGTGAACCAAGATCTTGGGAAAGTCCAAACTATTCATAAACCTCAGAAAACCATGAGATGTGAAATGTATGGATATTATCATGGCAGACCAAAAGGCATACAATTAATATTCCCTTTATTAATCACATAGTGGTGTGCCATGAATGGGGTTTACAGTCAGGGGACTGTCCTAAGAATATTTCCATTGATTTTTCCTGTATTCCTTCATTTTCTATGTTTTTAAAAGTCTCCAAGCAAGTGAAAATAATACTGTCAGTTGCTTATCTACAAATCCCATGATCATATTTCCTCGTTTAGTGCTGCAAGTACTGCCATTGCTTATCCTTGGATGTAGACAGCATAAGTAGCTTTTTTCAGTAACAGAAACATTATGCAAATTTAGCATCTGTCTTTTGAAAGAAAAGTGTTATATAGAAAAAGCTTTATTAAAGATACTCAGGACCCATATTACATTTGTATCAGGAAAGTATTTTTGTCATAATTTTGAAAAAGGAAAATTATTTTCTTTGTGTCTCTTCAACTTCTAAACACTTCCAGTAATAGGAAGTTTCTTTAATGTACCTGGCATGTTTTCAAAATGTCTTTCTCAATGGATGCAGTTTCAGCTAGGGCTCCTGGAAGTGTACTCAGAGGAGTTTTAGGTTTTGTGATAAATCCTCTACATCAGTCATTGTTGACCCAAGTATGGCAGCTTGGGACAAAACAGTTTATTTAAACTGCTCTCTTTGATAATAGTCAGAGCTATTATAAGTCAGGCATTTACACCAAAGAATATAACCACAAAATACTATTACGGCATGCTGCAAAAGTTGTTATGAAAAATAATAGTATAATATGTTTCATAAGAGGATTAAAAAAAATAGTAAAGGAGGGTATTATGTAAAACATTTAACCCCATCTACTGTTTCCAAGATAACCGTGCAAATCTGTAAGAGCTGAGAATTTAGTTCATGTCTCTTAACACATTTTAATCAAAATAACAGTGAGAAAAAAGAACCTGTTAGAGAGCTGAAGAAAAAACACAAGAAGAAGAGCAATTTTCATGTTACATCCAATCATCAACAAAAGAGTTGCTCTAGCAGATCATATAAAATACCTTACTGGCACCATATCATAGAATCATAGAATCAACCGGGTTGGAAAAGACCTCTGAGGTCATCAAGTCCAACCCTTGATCCAACACTGCTGTGGTTACCAGAACCATGGCACTAAGTGCCACATCCAGTCTCATCTTAAAAAATATCCTGTCTCTGATAGTGGGCACTAGTAGATGTTTACGGAAGAGTGCAAAAGCAAGGCAAATATGAGGTAGTTTTTTTACTCCCATCATGAAGTAATCAGCAATTCAAGGATTTTCAGAGCTGAAAGCTTATTTGCACCACTATATTTAGCAGACCCTGTGACAGACAGAAGGATGTTTTGCTCACTTAATTTGCTTCAGCCTTTTATTGCAAATTTTTCAAGTACCTAACTGACAAATATTTACACCGTTACAGAGAAGAGTAAGAATACATAAGGGAGGAGGGTGTTGGAATAGAAAAATGGCAAATTCAGTCACAGGACATTGTCTCAGTACCTCATGAAAGCAAGGACAGAAAGAGATCTGGGGCTGAATGAAGAATGTGTTGACTGAGATTTTCATGTGCAGACAAAGAACTTGACTCCATATCTGGGGATTTTCTCCTTACCAATGCTTAGGAGTAATTGCAGGATATACAAAACTAGTTCTGTATCTGAAACATTGAATAAGAAACTGCTTACAGGGAGTCAAGATGACTGTTTTGGTCACTGCTGTATTAAAGTGTAGGACTATCCTTACAGGGAAGTCCTATACAAGAAGGCACAGCAGCCATGGTGATGGTACATTTGAACCAATCTGCAAGTCAAAAGTGAACTGTGAGGTTTACTGTATTTTAGGCTATGCCAGTGGCTAGTCACCTGTAGGGAAAGAAATGGAAGAGAAAAAGAAGTTTGAGAAACCACTGGACCAAGGTGATAAAAACACAAGAATCCAGTGATTTTTCTAACCTCTATTGGTCATAAGCTCCATGGTTTTGCCTCATCTCTCTTTCTAGCTATTCATACTTTTATTCTTCCCAACATTTGCAGTCTGGGGACTGCAAGGAGGGCAGTCCTGTCATTTGCTTAGAAGTACAATCTTTTTATGTGTATTTATTTTAACTTTGCTGTCTATTTTTTTTCAGCAGGCCCTTATATTTACATTGTGAGAAATAGCTGTTTCCTGTTTAGTTTCTCCAAGATGTAGATCATCACAGAGCTCTCTTAAATTAATTCACCTTTCTTTAGATTCAAGGGTCTCATCTCTCTACTTAATTTCTCCTCATATATTAAAGTATATTTTATGTTAAAACTTTCTTGCTGCCATTTGCTTCATCTCCTTCTTCAGATAGGCTACCTGGGATATTCAACATGTAGACTCAGAATGAAAGTTTACAGTGGCATAACAAGCTTTTCTAATTCCTTCTGCATTCCTTTCTCATTAATAGTTAACTCTCTTTTTTGTTTGTTTGGGTTAGTTTTAGTTTTAACAGTATAGAACATTGATCTAAGGCTTCCCGTGAACTGACCCAAATAAATTACATTTCCAAGATGTGGCACTTCAATGGTTTGTTTAGATTTTCTTCTCAGTATATTACTCTGCACTCATCAACATTACCTTCACCTGCCATATTATCATCAGCCACTAGTCTTCTGAGTTCATTCTGCAAATCTCAAGTAAATTGAGCAGGACAAATCCACAAATTCGCTGAAAAAACCCTTTCCCTCTTACTCTGCTGGATCATCTGGTCTAGTGTCTTTTATTCATACACTTGGCTGCGCTTAAGCAGACATAAGTATTTATGATGGTTTAAAATGAGGGAGCCAAGGTATCAGAAGCAGCCTATGCACAGAGCAAGGAATCAACAAATTGCCCTGTTCCTAAGGTAGCTTTTACTCTCTCCATTTAGCTGCTTATTGCTGGCTGTAGCCAGAACCAAGTAACACAATGTGGCTGAGCCAATCTAGCTGCTCAAGGCTGCTCAGACAAGACGTCTTCCTCCCACATTTCTCTGCCCACATTCTTGGCCACATGATCCTGTTTCTCTCCTCACATACCAGTCTTGCCAACTGTCTGATATCTCAATAAGCCAATTTAACTAGCTGGCCCACAAAAAGCTGTCTATTCACTTTCATGTTTCAAGTCCGTTTTCCATCCATTTAAAAAGTTGAATGTTGTGAGCACAAAGCCTGTTGACAACCAGACTTGGCACAAGGAAAGGGTCAGGAGTCTGTGGCTGGTGAGAGGAGTAAGACCTCCCAAATTTTAAGGACAGGAAGCCATTAGATTAAATGAAGTCATTTCATGTAAACCCACTCTTAGAATAAGTTAAGCTGCCAAGCTACCCTGACACTGAGCCAAAGGAGGCCTTGCTCCCCCCCTCTACTTCCAAGTTCTCTTTTCTTCTTTCTCTTAGTTCTCTTCCCTTGATTCAGCTCTGGAAATCACACTGTCTGAGTGATCTCCTCTGATCCCGAGGTAAGTCAATTCATCTCAGCAATCAGCCAAAATAGGAGGAACAAACTTTTTTTGCTGGGTTGGAATTTGAATAAGTTATGCCAGTTTACAAGGAGATTAGATGAGATCCCAGAGACTGTTTAAGATAAGCACTGAAACTAAGTGGTGGGTAAGAGAAATAAGAAAGGGAAGGAGGGAGCATTGTTGCATTTAAAAGTTAATTTGAAACTATACCCATAGACTGATATGGTTAAAACTGTGTTCCAAACCTGGGTTAAAGCTGGGTTTTAAAGCATTGCTATGCTGCAGTATTTTTATCAAAGAGATGAGTAAAACACTCTGTGAGCTGCTTTGGAAGATGGCAGATGAAACATTGCAGTTTATTAACCTTAGGTTTTCTGATCAAGCACCCAAGATTGGCATCCATATTTATTGTTTGGTAAGCTGGTGGCAGGTGATACTCTAGTGTTTATAATTCCCCTTCCTTCTCCTTTAAATATCAGAGTGAATCATTGACATGTCTTTCTGAAGAAAGACTAGCTCCATACATATGCATTTATGGAATGTTTTCAAAAAATGAGTTCTGCAAACCAAACTATCTGCCATTGATTCATTACTTCTCCAAGAGGGAAGATACTGTGGCAGAGAACTATTTGGCTGGGCTTCACAATCTGTAGGTGAAATATCTGATGTTACCAGCTATTCACCTTTTAGATTTTTGCATGGAGAAAGAATGATTAGAAGGTGATCATACTCAAGACTTGAGTCGTGGTTGCTTTTATGTCTCTTTGGCATGCTGGGAAGTGCCAGGGCCCTGGTCTGGAATGTTGGCTCAAAATTCCTGGAAGATCAGAGCTGGAGTATAAAGAAAACTAAGGACGTGTACATACAGATACAGATAGTTTGAGGCACTTTGGAAGTTTAAGGACAAACTAACTGAACTGTTGTGTCAACACTGCCTACAAAATTAACTCTGCAAAGTTTTGCTGCAATTTCCACCCTATTCACAGATTAGTTTATGTGATGGAGAATGGAAGGTCAAGTCCCTTCTGTTACTAAGAGAAATATCCATGTATTTTTATGGGTTTGAGTACTCTTTTCTATAAACTCAGATTAATTGAACATCAGGTGAAACAGCATGACTTCACTTCTTTCTGGTATGCTAAATATCCTTTGGTTTTGTTTTTAGTAAAGCACAACATTCGTCATTCTTAAGATTCTCACCTTTATTACTCTGTATCACTGTATCTGTATGATTTTATCATACACTCACGTACTTTCTTCCTGGTTTTGGCTAGCCTAATTGTAAAAGTGCATAGACTGAAAGCCTTTTCTTCTCCCTCAGCAGTGGAGGAAACATCTGCTTATTATGGAGGAGTCTTTTCTACAGTTCTTTGCATAGCTACATGAATTTAACAAACATTTTGATTTACTTGTGTAGAGGGGCCCAGTTCCCACATTACATATATTTAGTTGAACATTAATTTGCATTTGCTAGAGGAAGAGGTACAATTTACATAGTATTTTAATTTTTAAATAAATTAAAATTGTGAGATGACTATTCAGAAGTAATAAAACCAGCTACAAATATCAGCAAGTTCCCATTTATTTTCCTACTTATTAGAAAAGTGAATATTATTTTATGGATAAAGCTATTTTATTTTAACTTTGCCAATATAAATAGTTACTTGAATTTTAGTTATTCTCTAGGAAGTTCTACAGTGAATTGATTTAATGCCAAATATGCCTTAAACATCTCTTAGGGACCCAAAAATGTTCCTGGTCCTTTAGATATAAGAATGCCTCCTTTTTGTAGCATATATAACCTAATTCAAAGCAAAAGGAAAGGCTTCTATAGACTTTATGTGTGCTTATAATCATAATGCCCAAATCAGACTACTTAAAATCTACCCTGGCAGCAGGACAAGAAATCTGACAGTTGTTTCATTTCAGCTTCCCTATTTTTTTGTGTTATTTGGATGATTACACAAACAAGGCTTTTAAGAAGCTCTGGTCCTTCCCTTTGTAGTTACAGCTCAGAGAATTTAGAGGCGTGGGATTGAATTGAAAATATGTGGGGTATTCCTAGAGCTGCCAGTAATAGGTAACCCATGGAATGGGCCTTTCCTTTGTTTTCTTCAGGCTGCTGTGACTATCTTGAATAAGGGAGGAAAGGCGAAATTTAGAAGAAAAAACCTTTTTTTTAGATAAGCCCTTACTCTGGTAGGCTCCTATTTAATCATCACCCTTGGTTAATAAAACAATTCTCTATTGTGCTGCACCTTTGGGCAGCCACATAAAGAATTTGCCCTGTGAGGAAAAAAAAAAAAAAAAAGGAAGAATTATTTATGTCTAATACATACCTGTTAAATTAACTGCAGAAAGGGCTAGTAGAGGGCTACTATGGGCTAGGGCTGTGCAGCGAACCTTCTACCTGCCCTGGGACCTTCACACACCAACATCAGCCTTTGGGGTGGTTTTTCCCTTGCTCAGCTCCATATGGGGGGGGGGGAGGGGAGGGGGAGAATAAATCCTTCTGAAGCTCTCTTTATTCCAAATCTCTTGTTCCCAGAGGGTTCCAGTTAACAGGAACCGTGGTGTGTGCTCATTTCCCTTCTGGCTAAGACAGTTTAAAATAATAACAAAAAAGGTCCTGGAACAGTGTAGTGGGAACCCAGCCTTTCGTGTTGCTGCCTCACTTGTTCTCTGCTAGGCCACACTTTAGACTTTTTAGAAGGTGGATTTAGTCTGCAACGGCTTTCATGCACATGGCTCATTTACTTAAAAATCCAGGGAGAGCAGAGGGGCCACAGAGCTCTTTTTCCCTTCATCTTCCCCTTACTCGTTCAACACCTTGTAAAGAAGTACCGAGGTACTGAAAAGGCAGGTTATTATGCACTGGGAACTGGTGTGGCAACTGTTGCTTCCCCTTCATTAACGCGTGTGTTTAAGCTGAACGACTTGACCTGAAGTGGCTGGAGCCTCCCAGGGAAAGTTTTCAATGCTTTTGTGTGTGTGTGTGTGTCTTTACAGAGTTCCACACCGAAGCAAAACCCCTTCTTTCCCATTTGCTGCCTGCTGCCCTGAGGGTGACAAGGCTGAAAGTTTAGCAAGTTCTGTGCATAACTTCACATCACAGGAGCAAGTGCGTATTCTCCCCCTCCCCTTTCTTTTTCCTGCTCCTAAACACCTCCTTCAAGTTCGCATGTGGGCAGGACTCCAAAGGTGCAGCAGCAGCAACAAGCTGGAGTTCAAAGTTAGCAGTAAATTGCACAACTTCCAGCTCATCGCTACGCTCGGTGACTATTAACAAGCTGGAAGGCTCTCAGGGAAAAAAATAGGGGAGAAGGGAACACCCTCGAATTGTTTGGGAATCGCTGATGTTATGCCGCTAGGATCATGGCTCCTTTTGGAAGGAATTTGTTAAAAACCCGGCATAAAAACAGGTAAAATGCGTCGGTATGTGGAGGAAAAGGGAGGGCGATACGGGATAATTTTTTTATACTTTTTGTTTGGATCTGGGGGCAGGATGTGTTATCCGGACCATGTCGCTCCCTGCAGCTGGAACTCCAGGGCTCACGAGCGAACTGTGGACGGGCCGGGGGGAGCGGAGCGGAGGGGGCCGGCGTGTGCAGGGGCAAGGGGCTCTTCCCTTGTCCCCCTCCCCCGGACCTGTCATTCCACTCTTCGCTCTGGTTTTTTTGACTGCTGGTCAATATTTTCCGTGAGCGGAAGGTAGCTCTTCCGGACTTCGAACCTGCCCCGTCTAAACCGAGGCGAACATTGCTAACAAGTGCTGGCCCCCCTTGCTAACAAGGTGAGGCTCGCCGGGGCCGGGAGGACAGGCTGCAACCCCGAGGTGCGCGTCCCGCCGGCGGCCGGGGGGAACCCGGAGCCCTTCAGCCGCCTCGGGACAAAACTCCCTGAGTTTCTCACGGGAGGGCCGAGCTCCGGGCCCCTCGCCTCCCGCTTAGCCACTTTCCACTGGGAGGTAGAGCGGCAGCCTGCAACCCCGTCCCTTATCCTGTCCGCTGGCTGTAAGCCTGGGAGGTAGGAGTATCGAGCTCCAGCGTGGGGAGGGGGCAGGCTTTTATTGTTTAGCCTTTAGTCCGGGATGGCTTTTTGTGGTTTTTTGCCTAGAAAATTCTTCAGGTGTACAGCTGTGGTCCCTGGGTCTGCTGCCGCGAAGTTTCTTTATGGGGACTTTGCCCCTCACACTGTGCATGCTTCCACATGCCCCGCACACCGGCTGCGAAAAGGAGAAAAAGAGTTATGTAATCATGTTAGGTGCTAGGATGGCACTAGATTATTTGAGAGTAAATATTCTTGGAGTGGAGTAAATCTTCTTGGACCCTATAGGATGTACAGTTGCTGAGACCATTTAGCTAAAGCTGAACAGAAACAGATCACTGAAATTTTGCATCAGTGAGAAACTCAAAAATCACTTGTCATCTCTTCCTCATTTTGACTGGTGCTTTTTGCTGAAATTTAGTTTGTATTTAAGGGAATGCAAGGGAAAAATCTCTTCTAGGGGGAATATAATCGAACTCTTAAAATGTCTTGTAAAAACGTCCCTTTTCTGGGTTTGGCTTTTGGTTTTCACATTTGATGTACTGAAAATTATTCATGGGGGATTGTATCTGTTGGGATTGTGTGAAAATATTAACTTAGCATAGTATAAAGAATATAAATCAGAAAGACTTACAGGCAATGTTTAAAAAATTGAGTACTATTATTAGGATTGTTAATGTTGTGGGTTACAGATTAAACGACATGTTTTGCTAATGTGTCTGAAAACAGTAAAACTTTGATGTACTTCTCATGTAGCCATTTTTTGTTTAGAAGATCTGGAAAGGTGGACATGAACTTTATTATGAAATTACTTTTAAATAGAGCTGTAAATTTATTAGTCTTAAAATATAAGTTTTGCTACTGCCATCACTTATCTGAATAAGCATTACATCACAAAGCACAGTTCCATTGTGTTCAATGGTGAAACTGTTTCTCTTTTGGATATTTATAACATCTTCACGCTAATTTCATCAATCTCACTATGTTTGCTGATGTGATATTTTATTCCTCGGGAAAAGAAATTCAGAATCCAAAGCTTTAAACAGGCAATAAAAATTCAAATACCAAAAGAACCATTACTGTGAACATCTAGCATTTTCTTCTCATTTCATCCGTCCACCCCCAAAAATAAATTAATGCTTTTAATGGCAGACAGTAGTGTGGCAATAAGAAAGGGGCTGTGTGAGCACAGAAATGTGAGGAGAGGAGGTCAAGAACAAAGCAAACTACATAATTCTTAAGATGTGTTGCTATTATCTGTTCAGATATTTAAATTTCTGCATATTTAATGTTAGCTTTGATATTGAATTTTGAGAATTTAACTTTGCTTATGTATTTAGTAAAACGGTTTTGCAGTATAATTGAAGAGCTACATATAATTCTTTTCCATTATAATTGTATCTTGGTGAACTCATCTGAAATCTTGAAAAGAAGTGAGCTTAAAGTCCTTCACTATGTTTATGGCAGTAGTTGGGGAGTTGGAACTTGTGGCTCACTATCTTTTATTAGTTTAATTACCTTTAAAGAGGGATCAAAAAAAGGGACATTCACAAATTTAGATCTTTAATCTGCTGCTGCTTTTTTCATTAGAACTAGTGCTCAATCACCTTTCTGAGAAACTTGTTTTTTTTCCTTTTTCTCTGTAATGTTTTAATGACCATTTGCTACATGCAAATATAACTTCTGAAAGTTATAAGATAAGCAAATGAGGAGTAAAATCTATGTTTACATGAGGACATAAAGCTAAGTTGAGGCAATAAAGGTAAGTAGAAGAAATGCCAGAAGGAAAATGAAGGCGTTACAGTCATTTGCTCAGATAACAAGATGACACCACTGTAATTAGTGCTTGACTTGCAGCATTGCCCAGAGGTCCCGGATCAGGGCCCTGTTCCATAGCAAGCTCTTCATATCCAGATCATAAACTGTCAGTGCCTAGCCGTAAGACCCCAGAGTTTAAACAAAGAGTTTACTCTGAGTCTGTGTCTATGAGTTTTTCTAGCGAGAGGTGAGGGATGTTGGCTATGATGTCACCAGCCTTTAGAGAAAGAAACTGAGATTAACCATCAGGAAGACAAAGCCCATGCTGAACTACTACCAGTATTTGAGAGATCTTCAGTCAGTATTACTCTCTTGGGCTGCTGAAATCTCACTCTTGCAGAGACAGCTCAAGGCCTATGTAGCTACTCGATCACTGTAAGCCCTGGTTTGATTTCAGGGGAATGGCCGCTAGCAATGTGGCTCCAACATATATTTCTTGGCCAGAAAGACAGTGAGTGATGTCTTGATATCTTTTTCAAGAGCTATAAGTAGCAAAGACCCCAGAGTGTGTTTGTGCTTGTCAGTGTGTCCCCAGGAGAACAATACTTCCAAGATGCCCCACCCACCTACAAACCAAAATGTTCACAGCAGGGACAGGCTGTACTCTCTAAGGCAACAATGGAAAAAAGAGTTTCCTGCAGGACTAAGGCTCTGCAACATCAGTAAACTCAAGGGGATTTATTTTCATGCAAATCTTTTAAAGATGCCATTCTTTGAGAGTGAGAGGAATACTCAGCTCACATCACACTTCAGAAGTGTGGAGATGGCAGGAAATGCTTAGCTGAAGGTGGAGGAAGAGAAAAGACACTGAGTTCTTTGCACTTTAACGCATTGCTCTGCACAGAGCAAAACAGCTCCCTATCCAAATATGACAAACAAATAAAGAGCATATATACTTGCAGTGTTTATGTACCAGGGTTTCACACTGTATACGATTTCCTGGTTGCTAAGCAGTACAGGAGTTTATGCCGCATTGATTTTCTGTAAGATTAGAACTTCTCTGCCCTTGGGTGCTAGATTTGATCCCTTTTGAAAAGGGGTCTTTAGGTTCATTTAAGTACTTCAAGGATATCTGGATCTATCTCACACCAAGAAAGCTGACCTCAGTGTTATTTCTTTCATAAAGACTACTTCCTTGGATTTTGCACATAAACCTTAGTCAAACTTTTTGAAGCTCTACTATTATGTGCATATTGTAGCCAGAGAAGTAGCACACTGAGAGGTAGAGGGTACAGATAATCCATTTTCTTCACACAGTTGTCCTTGATGCTGTAGGGTTGTCCTGTTAGGCACAAAACACTGAGGAATACTTTTTGCCAGAGTACTTCGTGTTGGCCCTATGTTTACCACAATCGTTTTCATGCTCTGTTGACATACAACAATTCTGAACCCAATATGTTGTTTTGTGATGAAACAGTAGTGTTACAAATCTATTAACATTCAAATGTATTTATTGGTTTTCCTTTTCCTTCCTGATTTTTTTCCCCCACCTTTTATTATTTACTTTTTTTCCACCATTTTCCACTTTTACTCAGTGTAATGGCAGTTAGCACAGTGTTTCACTATAGGAGGCAAAGACAGTTTGCCTACTCTTAATTCTTCATTTGTTTAAACAGCTGATCTCTAGTTCAGAGGTAGAAAGAAAGACCATATATCTCCATTCAATCTTATGGATATAGAAGGAGTTCTTTCTGTTCTGACAGTCAGAGGTCCCTCCCCAGTGAGAGACACATTCAATAATTCAGTTTTTATATTACTCTGCAGGGTAGTGAATTAGATTAGCAACTTCATCTCTCTGATACTGACCTAGCATTTTCATGATCCCTCCCTTCCTCCCTCCCTCCAGTAGTTTCTCATCACATCTACTTAGCACAGTGATTTGAGTATTACTCTGAACATCTCTACTGCTCTACGGTTGAGTACGCTGCTGTACATTTTATACCTTGATGAAGTAAAACTGAAAATGCTCAGCATTGATGTGTGGATTGGTAAAACTCTTGGAGATCAACTGCTTGTCTGAATGAACTGTGCATGACCCACAGTGTAAGTCTCATGGGATCATGTGAGATGTCTCATACTTCTTCTCTTGGATGAGCACACCTGGATAAAAGTATATATGAAGCTATAAAGGTGCTTTTTGATACAAGACTACCAGGTATTTGGTATGTATGTTGGAGGGGGTAGATAAAAACTTATTTAGAATCAGTGGTGTTATCTGTATTAAATTTTTAGGTAAAAAAGATAGTGCTTGTTTGGTAATGGTAGAATACATTCTTCTCCATATTTTTTATTTTTTCTTGAGTGTGAGATGTATTAGTGAGCTATCAAAGAAATTGTTTCTTTTTGAGCCAGACTTCATACACCAAAATTTATTTTCTGGTCTGGCTTGTCAGCTTTGTCACAGGGGTCAAAATGGTTGCATACATTTTCTAATAATCTTTGTACATATTTGTTCACTTCACTTTCAGGAAGAGCTTTTCATATAGCAAAACACTAACTTTATTTCTAAAGAGTTAATTATCTACAATTCCAGGAGGGCAGGCAGCAATTTCATTCCAAAGGAGTAAATAAAATGAGTAATAGAAGTGTGTAATACTACACCATCTAAGGAAAGAGCATGACTGAGGTTAAGTTGAAGCTAATCTGAAACACTAATATAATGTAAAGTCAGGCTGAGAGAAATATTTCGGACCAAAAAACCTATTTGTTTAGTAAAAAATTCGAAAGAGGAAAAATCTTGCTGGTCAGTGGTCATTTCCTATTTTACTGTTGAAAAATTAGCATTTGACATACAGAGGAAAAACTCAGTCACATTGCTAAATGTGTTTTTTTATAGAGAGAAATAAGTTTTCCAAGATGGGGATTTTTAAAATTCTATTAACTTTAATAAAAGTCAGTGATAATCACAGAGTAGTACCTCCTGATTGGCCTATGCTCAGAAAAACTTTTTGTTTTGTTTGTTTTATATGATTAGTAATAACAGTGTAAAACTATGGTCTGAAACATTATTATTTGAAAGCATTAACATCACATATGCTGTACAAGCCTTAATTAGTCCACCCAGCTTCTATATTTAGTATGTTGATAAATCCTTATTAATAGTAACAGAAAGGATGATGCAATATAAAAATTGTATTTAAGACCACACATAAGTGAAGCCTAGAACTAAATGTTGGACATGCTGGTACCTAGTTATGTGCATGGGTATTATTGTGACTTCTACTGTTTCTCTCATGTATTATGATACTCTCGAGATGCTGACTTTCTGTCTTCTTCTGCAGTGTTTCCATGCTAGCAATTCCTCAGGTATCACACAGAACAAAACAGATAAGAGACAAATGGTTTCAGGATGAACGGGAAGAAGGAATGACCAACCAAATGGGAAAATAAATTACAAAATTTTTTTGTGTAGCAGAGGCCAGAACAATCCTTTACAGAATGTAGGTATTAAACAAGTACAGTTCAGTATAATGCTATGCAGAGTTTTCTGAAAATTTCTCTCAGATCAGTTTGCATCTGATTTTTTTTTTATGAACTATTCTATACCTACATATCCCATTAGAAAAAATTACTTAGAACAGAATGCAGCACAGTTTTCATGCAAATTCAGGTGATGACATTTACCTTCTGGGGCTGTAAATTTTCCATGGACTTGCATAATTCTTGAAAAATTATAAATTTTCATAAATAATTTCTTATGCTTGTGTTTAACACATAAAATTCAAGACCTCATTAGTGATTTTGGAAGTTGCATTTTTGGGGGAGCCTTGTCCAAAAGAATATTTTTTTAACATCTTTCTGGTACTTGACTCAAATAGGCCCCAGAATGAACCACTAGTTGCCTTTTCTTGTTTTGACCTTTCCAGTAATGCACTTAAACTACAGATGATGCAATAGTGATAATGATACCAACTTGTTTGTGACCTCAGACAACCAATAATCTCATTTAGTTTTCCTTAGCTGTAATTTGGGTGTTAATATTTACCTGCCTCAGGAAAATAAGTAGGGCATGACTAGACAGTGTAAAATTTGTGGAAATAGAGAGTATGAAAGCTAGTTAGTGAGAGAGATCTGAATAAAATCTGTGAGTTCTTTGTTTCTAATTGTTGTACAGTCCACTAGAGCTATCTGCCCATGCAGGAAAATGAGAATACACTGTGGATTGTTTAGGTTTGATTTCACGTGATTCTCTGAGGAATTTTCAGGAGTCTAAAATTTTTCATAATGTTATAAATGGCTTGTGAGGAGGGTTGTAATGTACTAGAAAGGGAAATAAATCATGTGGATGTTAGTAGATTTTGAGGTGGTTTTGTGAAGTGAACATAAGAAAGGAAAGTTAACTGAAGAAACCAAAAAACAGAAAGGAAGGTTCTTGATGGTAATGATAATAAAGTTGTCATGTAATTATTTTTTTTATGCTATGAAATCCAAGTTATGATATCATTTAGATATTAATAAAAGACACAAAATTTTAAAGAAAAAATTACAGTGCATGTTTGGCACATCTCATGCATTTTATTTATACCCTTTATTTGAAGTTATATTTCTCTTTCACCATTTTTTTCCTGTTTCATTCTCAGTCCTGTCTGCCTGAGTACCTATTTGCCTCTGTCAGTTTGAACCATTTAATTTGTAGTTTGGATGGTTGCTAGACATAAATTTTTTGGGCATTAGCATTAGAAGCGTATTTCTTATGTTGTAATGTTAGAAGTGATATATGCCTCTGTTTTCCTGGGTTGCGGTTGTTTTTGTATGATTTTTTTCCCCTCACATTCATTAGTAAACTGCAGAATAATGATGGGAGGAAAATATATTTCGAGAGAGGATAGGTATTTGCTGTGAATAAAATGTATAATTTTTCTATTTTGAGGGTCAAAAATAAGTTGTTTCACTCCTTTTTGTTATCTTTTATTGATGTAAAGAGTTCTGAGTTATGAATTTCCCATCATAATAGTAAATACAATCATCTCTGTTGAAAAGCAGAAGATATTTATTTTTTCCTCCTTTTAATAATAAAAAAATCAATGTTTAAAATAAATATGCAAAATAATAATATTCTCATGTTCAAGGACAAAATCAGGTACATGAAAATTTAATAAACTATTAGACCAAGTTTTGTTTTGGTCAGGTACAAATATGTTTACTTTAGTTTGTAAGGATGTATGACCTCAGTGGAATAATTTAGCTGAGTGAAGACTACTAATTTTTGAGAGAGTCTGCCCTTGGGTCTTGACCATGCAATTTGCTTTGTGTTAATACATTCCATCATCCATGTAGAACACCTTACTTTGCTTTCCCCAACCTCTTTAAAATTCTAAAGGATTATTTCTACAGAGGGTAGTTTCCACTGTGAAAGGAGTTTTAAGCTACAACATTTTTCAGAGCAACAGTTGGGATACTGTTTCCATGACCTAAAGTATACCTCATTTGCCATAGGAAGTTATCAGATTCTGCTCACTGATCAAAGAGCGGCTTAGTGATATTTATAAATACAGGATCTTACACAGATGTTCAGCTGCTTGTGTTTTGGTTGGCTTCATAATTGGTAAACTGATGTTCTGAGCTGCTGTTTCATTTGGATATTACCTGATGACAGACTTCCTCTGTACTGATTTCTGAGGCACTAAGTATACTTGTTTAACTTGATTATTGCCTGTATCTCTCAGGGCCACTTTGTTGTTAGAATCCTGTTTTACTGAAAAGCTCTATACAAATCCAGTTTTCTAAAAAATTTAGGATTGGTATTGACTTTACTGCACTTTTCCAGATTCCTGATACTTTCAGGTTTAGGTAGATAACTAATTATGTTTGTTTACCCATGAAGGTCACTACAGGCATCAGACAAAGATCTAAGTTATTTTTGGAACTGCAGTTTTGGATGGTCACAGTACTTTTCCTGACACTCATATTGTTCCTAAGATTCAAGCACACAGGAAAACACAAATGTCAAGCTTCATCTTACTCAACTTGATCCACGGAAAATTTAGGTATCTAGTCATCTAGGCACTCTTTGTAGTTAATGGATACATCTAAACACTTCTGGAGGGCAATTCATTCAGTCTTAGACAGGCTTTCAGTATGTGATTAGTCACCTTTTTGGAGGAGCCTACTTTATGCCACTGATTACAGAGGAAGGTCAGAAAATTATCTCTGATTGCACATCTACATTTTAAATAGCTTAAGGTAGATGACATGAGCTCCACCCAGTCACTTTTCATGGAGCATGCTCAGACTTTGTAGAACACCATCCTTTGCACCATTCATTTTAAAAACTAGAAAGGGAATCATGAATGCAGAGGTGAATTACAGGTGGATAATGTATGATTAAGGGAGAACCATCCTAATAACATGGATGTGTTCCCCTACCTTGCCACAGAATTCCTACCTGATTTTGGGCAAGTCACATAAACCACAGTTTACAGAAGTGGTTACTCACTGCGTGTTCCTTAGTTGCTAATTCAGTGTCCTGTAATCTGTTTTGCACAAGGGCTGAGCAAAGGATGTCTCACTTTGGACATTTCTATGGATATCAGTTCAGTGAGCCAGAGTGGGAATTTAATGAGTGGATAGCTTTGGCCTGAATATTTTTGAGCTCTGGTTTGTAAAGGAGAGTTCTTTCCATACAAGAGTATGTGGAGATAAATTCAGTAATGCGTCAGCTTGAGAAGCAATTGAAGATCTAATGGTAAAGGGCATGTATCAAAAGTTTAGATTTTAAAAAGTGTCTTCTATAAAAGGGTGGTACCATACCTAGGAGAAAACATATAAAATGCACTCATACTGAAAAAACATAAGTAATAAGGGCTAGATTTATGAAGAAGACTTTGGTGCCTAAATGTAATTATAGTTGCTTAAGACAAGGTATAAGAACTTCTGATGTTCTCAAAATTAGATTTAAATACTGAGGCAGTAACAGTTGGACTGGTAGCACTGCCCAGCTGTCTGCACTCCTACCATGTCTTGTGCTGGTCCCAAACACCCTGCAGTTTGTGCCTCTGTTACACCTTCCCAAGATTAAGAAAAATGCTGGCTACAAGTCCCATGTAATAGCCCTGTTCAGAGCATGTGCAACAATACACAAAGCGCAGCCAGGAGCCCTGGTGGACAGAACACTCCAGTGAGATGCCCACACTGGCATCCTCATCATGCATTTGTCAAAAAAGTCTTGTCAAGTTACTCTAAAATGAAAAACAGTATTTCATGTTGAAGCTGTACCATTTTGTGCTGGCTTAAGTTATAGACTGACAAAGACAAGGATTTGTGTTGAAGGCTTCAGTGAGAGAAGGGGATCAGACTTTTTGTAGCTATTCCAATTCATTGTATTTTTTATGCAATGAACACCTGAATATGGTCTAACAGTACCTAAGTGCTGCCCTCCTGTCCTTTTGTTCATCTTTCCGACTACTTTAGATCAGTTCCTGCTGAACTTGCTGGTGCCAGCAAATCCCTTTATTAGGAGTTAAACTCTTCTGTAGTGCTTCTGTGGAAGTTTACGTGTCCAAGTTGGCATTACGAATTTCAGCAGCAAGGAAGACACTTCTGTAGATTGCATAATCTATGCATCTACGTATTACAAAACTAAGCACACACTAGACTTCTTTAAAAGTCAGAAGCCACAAATAGAATGTGCATGTGACATGGAAGAAATCTGAATAGGTATATTTCTCCAAACATGACAGAGTTGTCCACAAGGCAGAGGGAAGCATGCCTTCACTCAGCTGTCACTGTGGGCAACCATTCAGTTTATGAAGTACCTTGTTAAAAGTAAACTACCATTTTATCCTCCCTGAGCTATGAAGCCATAGGAATTGCTCATATGTTGAAAGGATCCCCACCTGCAAAGACATTTGGATATGTGAAATAAAGAAACATCAGATTAATTTGAATGTTGACTCAGCTTGACTTTCTGTGAACTAATGACAATAACTAGTTTGCAGTGTCTGTCTGGTGTCACAGCCTGCTAGGTATAATCACTATCCTGCCGTAGATGTGTCTCACAAAACTAGCACCATTATTTCTTGGACCTATGTTTCTTCTAGCCATGTTTGCCTTCAGCTGTGCCCACTACAGGTTTTTGTCTCATACCTGCTCTCTCTGTTCATCACAAATCATACGCCAGGGGTTACTACCCTTTCAGCTACATCAAAATTTTTAACAGTTTCTTCCTAAACTGTTCCATCACATTTAGATGTGTTATCTTGGTTTAACAAGGCTTTTATCTTTATGGCCTTATTCATCATGACTCACTGGAGGTCAGACAAGTAGCTCAGCCCCATTGGGAGGGTTGTGATGGACAACTGACATGGTTATGAGCCTCTTCAGATGGCCCCAGATGGAAACTCGTTTTCTGAACCCATTATGTCTGTTACACAACAGGTTTTGGGCTTAAGTCACCATCATTCAAATATTTTGGGATTCACATGGCTTTTTATGTGAATTACATGAAATGTCTTTCCTCTGCAGCCAGCCTCCTTCTTCTCACAGCTAAAAATCATGTGAGTGTGCTACAGGACACCATTCTCTGTATCTCTCTCTTTTGTCTACACTTTCTTCTTTGCATTACTCTCATAATTTTCCCATTACTCTTGATAGTCTTTATGATCCAGCATTAACCTTGTTTCCAGACAGCAAATCATCCCTTCTT
The DNA here is from genome assembly GCA_035041135.1 of Platyrinchus mystaceus. Taxonomy (NCBI): domain Eukaryota; kingdom Metazoa; phylum Chordata; class Aves; order Passeriformes; family Tyrannidae; genus Platyrinchus; species Platyrinchus mystaceus. Next base: position 41,728,942 of record JAWWLV010000045.1, on the reverse strand, counting down.
GCCTTTCCTATCTCTATTGCTCAGCTGTCTAGAGCTAGTTGTGCAATCACCTATGCCCTCCTTAGCATATCCATTGCTAGGACAGAGCACAGTTGGTAGGGTTAACAATTTATTTCATTTGTTCAGTAGCTTCTTCAGAGAAGATGTGGTTATATTTCAAAGACCTTATCAGCCTGTGTCTGGCTAACTACATATTGAAGTATTCATTGATAGGCAATTTTAGAAAATTACTTGAAAGCAAAAGCTGCACAAATCTCTCATAATGACAATGGACACTAAAAATTCTTCAGGTTTCTTTTAAAAAAAATTTATGTCCACTCTTGTTAGCATAATTATGTATCTGGTACTCAATTTAGCTCTTTAGAAGGAAAATTTATATGAGTCCACTTCATCATCTCATCTTCTTTTCCTTTCAGCTCTTCAAATACTGTAAGTAATGGAACACATTTGTCACTGAATTATCTTTCAGAAAGTTTGAGGAAGAAATTTGAAGAAAAAAAAAATTAAAGAATTGATTGTAAATGAGGTCCTGATAGAATCCCTTTTGAGGTGATATTCTTCAAAATTATTTAATGAAAGCAAATGAAATGGCAAAGATCATACATTATAATTTTCAGAGTAAGGTGGTTCACTCTGCAAAATGTATGCAATACATACAGAAGAAAATTAAAGTTCATCCTGTATTTCTCTCACTTCTGGCAAACTGTAAAGAGATCTTTAAACTAGATTTTATGATACACAAAAAAGCTATGTTGACAAATCATTAGATTCAAAAAAATTAAGAAAGGGTGATGACTGATGAGGTGGCTGAACAGATCTAAAAGCTTGGTGTTGTAAAAAGTTCCTGGCCACTTTACCATTTCCTTTGCATTGCTTCTATTCTTGTCTGACACCGTAGAACCCAAACAGATATTTTCCTTATTTTTTTCTCTTCTGTTTTTGTTTGTTTGTTTGTTTGTTTTTGGTTGCTTTGGTTTGGTTTTGGGTTTTTCTTTTAATGTTGTTTTTCTGGGTTTTCTTGCTGCAAGTTTATCAAGCTGGAAACCCTTTGGTTAAACTAACAGAGCTGGCACTAGCGGGGAGATGGGAATATCAGCTAAAAAGTAGATTGTCTAAATTACTTAATGGTATTTTAAGTCATATATATTGCTAACCTATAAGACTAGATTTAGCAGTAAAAATAGTATTTAGGATAATCGCTTAGCTAAGGTATTTATTTTGTAAATAATTTTGTCTGTTTTGGGGATAGGTTTGAGGAGTGTTGGAGTATTTAAAAACAGAAAATAAAAATACTGATTCCTACAACGTTCATGAACTACAAACTGAAATTTGCCACAGGCTGCTACTAGAGCAGCTACAGAAGTAGTTAAAGTAGGTAGCCATCAGGAACAGAATATAAGGAAGAGATTCTTTTCTGAGCCTGAGTTCAGCTTGAGGACTGGCAAAGAGAAACCAAATCCATCTGGACTTTTCTTTTTATTTACTGTGAATGAGATTAGCGTCTGTCTCACATGGTGCTGCCAGGAGCGGAGAAGTAACACAACATGCGCAGCATATAATGGTTCATAAGTAGAAAACCATCCCAGCCTTCTTTAGCTTAAGCAGTATTGGAAAAGTGGCATGAAATCTTATTATTTCCTTGTTTGTATCTTCTTCTTTTATTCAACTTACCTTATTATCATCAGTTTACTTATAGTGCGCTTTGTTCATGTTTTGGCAGCCCAGACCCAGCCTCAGAATGCTCTGTGTTTGATTTCTTCACTGGGCAAAATGTCAACAAACCCAGAGGAGGGAAGTAGCACACATTTGTTTTTCAACAAAAGCTGAACTGAATTTCATGGAACAACAAGAGCAACAAAACTCATACTCTCAATGCTTGGAATTCCCCTCACTTCTTTGATCTCAAAAGCTCATAAACAATCAGGGTGCTTCTGAAACGCAGTTACACAAATTCTAATAGGAGAAATTAGATAACCCAAATTTCAACTAGCTGTGATAGTAACTCTATCGTTTTGAAGTCTATGTTCCAAATGAGCTATAAATGATTCTGCTTTCTCTATATTATTGAAAGTGATGGAATTTTAGGCACATTTCGTACATTATTAATAGGAGTTCATAAAGCTTATATAGTGTAACCAGTGCTTAAATATGCACAGGTGCTTAAGTAGACGCAGGAAAATATACAGAATTGTATTTTT
>JAWWLV010000045.1:41712795-41726644 GCA_035041135.1 Platyrinchus mystaceus | reverse complement strand
CTTATATAGTGTAACCAGTGCTTAAATATGCACAGGTGCTTAAGTAGACGCAGGAAAATATACAGAATTGTATTTTTGCAATGTAGCAAAATTCTTGTGGTAGGTAAGAAGTACCAGTGGCATTTTCATTTGTTCACTAGTAACAACTATCCACTGCCCAAAATCAAGATGTCGCATTTGCTGTATTGATATTCCTAAACTTTGCACGTTGCTTATTAACACAGGAATTTGAAAATGCCCATATTCCCATTCCCCCCACTATGTTCTAAAGAACTACTGTCACTGAATACGTTAGTGTTTGGTTTGGCTCTGGAGTTTTTCCTGCATCTTCCATCCCTGTATAACAGCTGCTTCCTCACTTGTAGTTGCAATATACACATCAAAGCATGTTTTCCCAGTAAAGTAAATTGTTAATGTTATTGTTACTCATATTGGAAAATATTTTGGTGGACAGCTAGTTCTCCTCTGTTCTAACCTCCACTGTGTCAGGCCACCGCGAATACACACCTGATACAAAGAACATGTTACCTGCTATGGCATTTTGTGTACATAGCATGCTTGCTGGAATTCCAAACATTTTTTTCACTAATATCCACTTACCAACCTTGTGACTTTGAATATACTATGGAGGAATGATGATTTGTCTGACAGGAAGGCATATTTAAAGCATAGATGTAATTTATAGAGAATGTATACCCTCAGGGGTAGAGGAAAATTTCAGAGGTATGACAGGAGGAAAGGACCAGGGCAGATGCAGTCTCCACTGCAGCCTTTCCACTTGCCTGTAAGTTAAGTGATTGGAAGCACAAACATGGTATATGGCAGAGCTAATAAGTGAAGGTGAGGACTTAGTAGAATTTTGGTCACCTTTGCTGAAAATCTGCACTCTGACCTTGTAAATAGGATTTTGCAAAACAATATTGTCCACTGTAGCAGAGTCCTGTCATTATATGGAGCTACAGTGGAGTGTTCAGGATAATCTACCATAACTATGACTCTCATCTAGTGAGCAAGGTGTATAATTCCTTTTACAGTATCTCTTATTTCTATCTTTCTGTTATTGCAACATCCTGAGCTACTCTAATTTCTTGGCTTATTTTCTATGAAGTACAAATTATCCACATCACAGATGGTAGAATTATTACTGTCAGTCTTTGTTGGTCCTTCTTGTTGGCTACTTTAATTTCTTTTTTATCTGTTTTGAGTACTGTCTGGGCTTTTCCCCCTTTTTATTTTTCTTAAATATTGATCCCTTTTCAGGCATCTGTTTCCAAGCCGTACACTTATCAGAATGAAGCGCATGATTTCCCATGGGATTTTTACCAAAGTCTGACATTTCAAGTCAGCAGAAACTCTGGTGTGAAAGAGTTATTTGCAATAAAATAATTATCAGAATTATTTTCTTTGAACTGTCTTGCCTTTCATGTATTTTATTCTGTGACAAAATAATACTATCCCATTGCAATTAAAACTATTTCACTGAAATTTGTCATAGAGCACCACTATAGTATAAAGTGATTACGTGAAGAGAAATTTCAACTATAGATCGTTGCTGAATTACAGTGTATGCAGTTTTGTACAGTAGCTAACTAGGGTGATGGCATTTCTCTACAGAATAGATTAAGGAACTACTCACAGGTTTAAGTACATAAATTTTAATTGATATAGGACATATTTGCAACAGCTGTTGCTAATTAAAATTCCTTGTAAAGACTTCCTGACAGTATGGGTATCTTGTTGAGTCAAAAAGTTATGCTTTTAAAAAAGGAACAGCAAAATTAACATAAACTTATATTAGGAAAAATGTGTTGTAAATAATCAGTTGTAAAAATAGACTTTGTTTAAATTGTTTTCTTTTTTAAAATATCTGAAATATTTCAATTAGAGCATCCAAAATGTTGTGTATATGTGTATGTTTGAAAAATATAACGTGACTCACAAGATGCCTAATTTTCTTTTATTTTTAGTAAATGACTATGTACATTTTTGTAAAGGAGGAAGTTTTACTATAGAGTGACATTCAATGGGTATAGAAACAGGTGGTAGAGAGAAATTTAAGTTATTTCTTTTGAAATAATTATTTTGTTTTCAGAAGTTCTGTGGTGTTCTTTCCAAGTCTTCCTACAGTATTGGGACTACTACTATTGGGACTATACTGAGAGTTTTTATTCTTACAGTTAAAGTAGTAGTTCTGCCTTGCCATTATTCTTTTTAGCTAGCTATTGCCCTGATTTTCGTGTTTTCTGACGTGTCATGTATGGAATTTCTATGTGGACATTAACTGTGACTACATTAATATTGTTTTTAGGGACAGGTGAAGTGGAATGGGAATGCAGTTAGTTATTAGGCTAACTCGAATCCCTAAGGTTTTGGAGTAATTCCAGCTTCATTGCGTGGTGAGTGAGTAGCTACTTCCTCCTTGCTGCCCTTAGGAAACTCAGAAGCGTGTAATCTACTTAGGCAGGAGGCATACTGAGTATAAGATTTGGCCTTTATTGCTTTTTGAAAAGCTTTACAGAAGGTGACAGAAAGTTGAGAAAAAAGGTGGATTAAATGTGAATAGTCTGAATAAATTTAGTATGAACTTTTAATATGATTCATTTATTCCTGAAAGGTTGAAATACTTCTGACCTTAACTTTCATATGGGCTATGTATTCTCTATAGCTTTAATGTTTTTAAATTCACAATCAAAAATTTGTTTGGATCAAATTAAATTAGAGTTTCTTCCAAGCAAGAGCTGCAAACACATGGCACCAATAGCTTTACTTTTTTGCAAATTTCACAAAAAAAAATCCCATAGACCCAAAATATATTTAGATCTTTTCTTTCTTAATGATCATCTACTGTTTCATATGTGCTTATAGAGAGTAACATGCTGAGATTTTGAAAAAGAAACAATAAAAGAAATATAATATTGTAATTTATAAATTGAATGAGATGACGTGTGCATTTGCTATGTTTTGACTTCATATTAGGTCAGAGGTTCGGTGGAAACTGCGTTCGCACATCCTTGCCACAAACGATCGGACGTTAGGAAAAGGTTCTTCACTGTGAGTGGGGTTGGGTACTGGAACAGGCTCCCCAGGGAAGTTGTCATGGCCTCAAGCCTGTCAAAGCTCAAGGAGCTTTGAGATGAGGTAGTCCTGTGGGGAGCAGGGAGTTGGACTCAGTGATCCTTTTGGGTCCCTTTCAACTTGAGATATTCTATGATTCTATGACCAATAAACTAATTAGCTCTCATATACCCTGATATGTAAATGTCACTGGTATCAAAAGCTCTCAAATGACATGCAGCATGTGATCTATGCTACAAATGTAGGTTGGTTGTGCCAAGTAGGTATTCCTGTAATATTGGCTTCTTATTTCCAGCAAGTAAATATAATAAAAAATATTTTTTATAGATAGTCATATTTTTGATAGATAGTTATAGCTCAACTCTGAGAGATAACAGAGATTATTAATCTCAGCACAGCAATAACAAGGTTTTTAGCAAGTGCATGAAAACAAGGCAAGTGCTCTGTAGGCCCTTGCACGTGGAAGAAACATCTGTGGGCGTTGAACAAAGAGATCATAGCACAAACACATACTTGCCAAAATCCAAATAGGCATATTTATGTGCCCCAGCAGCATGCTCAAAACCAGCCCCTTGAAAACACTAGATTGTTAAATGTTTAGTGTCTCTTATTTTCCCAGGATGTTATATGCTATTGTGTCACACCATTTTCAGAGGAGAGCAAGTGGCTTGGCTGGAAAATTGTTACCCACTGTGCAGCGGCAGGTAGGAGATGAGGTTCAGAACCTCTTGCTGAGGAGCTGGGAGTGTACAGCTTGAAAAAGAAGGTAGAGAGTGCTGAGAGACACGAGGAGCTACCTGCCCGGATTTCCCTATAAGTTTCATGTTTCTTAGTGGACTGTAGGAAAGCTCTGAAATGGCAGACCCTGTACTTCTAGGCAAAGGCTTCAGTGCAAGGATGCAGTAGGCATCAGGAGGATTGTCTCTTAAAGCCTTTTTGGCTTTTTGGTTTCTCTCATTGAGAAAAGAACAGCCACCAGAAGTTTCTGGGTGGCATCTTGACACAATGTAGAATAGGAATTTGCTTCTTAGAAGTTTAGAAGCACTTTCATCTTACTTTGGGGAGGTCAGGACAACAGCACACCTACATACTCTGGTCAGCTGAGGACCCCATCACATCAGCCAGTCAGTTATAAAACACAATTATCATCTGATCTGCTGCAGATTAAACTGTATATGCTATTGAGAAGGTTTAAGCTGTCATGGAATAAAATGTGATTTTACCAATAAACTGGGGTGAAAATTACTAAGAGATTTTACACAAATGGCTTTCCAGCATGATCCTTTTGATGGCAAATTTATAAATTATTAACAGTTGTACACATTTTCAAGGAAAAGGTGAGTGTATTGCTTGGTGTGCCATCTGTTTTCACCTACTGATTTTTTTTTATTCTATATAAATTATTTCAATGACTAGGAGGAAAAAACTAGTAAAATTTTTGATCATAATCTCAGGTTTGAATCCCTTTCCAAACACAAAAACTTTCAGTTGGTTGCTCATGTTGACATAAAATTTGTTTAGGTGTTCACATTGAATTAAAATTAATAAAGTTTTAAACTAGCAAGGGATTCACAAAAATGTCGTGACTGTGAAATTTCTAACTATTTAGGTATTTTTTAGTTACTCATTTTGATTTTTCTTTGGGGAGGGTACATCAAGAAATGTGGTAATATTGAAAAAGGAGTTCTATTTTGTTTTGTGAAAGTCTAGAAAGAATTTATTACAGTGAAGGGAGAGAAGATTTTCTTTTAGTGTTCAGAACTGCATTGAGTTTCTAACAATACGATATGCAAGTGACCTAGTCCCAACAGAATGCTTGCGGAAATTATTAAGGGAGAAGAAGCATCTTGTAGACATGAAGATGAAATTCTAAAAAGTAGGGATATCTCTTTATTTGATTGGCATGATTGGTTGTAAAACTATATATTGCATATTTAAGAAGAATGTTAACATTTTTAGGAAGGGAAAGAATTATGTATTTTATATGTATATTTTTGTTCCAGACATACCTTTAAGTCAGTGAATATTAGAAGTGCTGCTTCTGGCATTTAAGCTATCTCATATTTTGACTTTGTGCAATGTAAATACGTGTTTTTGTTTTGTCTATATGTTGCTGGAATGTATTACTTTCCCCTAGGCCTGAAGAATAAATTAACAAAGTGCATATCTGACAGGCAACAATCAGTTTGTAATGACATAATTAAGACTGTGTGGGGTCTATAACATGATTAGAATGTTTTTTTGGGTCATCTTTAAGAGAAGCAAGGATTAGAAGGCATTAAACTAGCAGACAAACCAAGCAAACAAAAAGATTCAAATGTACTTTTTACCATTCTTAAGTTTAAATTCCCATCTGGTCCTAAGAAACAATTGGCTTTGCAAAAAAAGACTTGCATGTTGTTGTTATCATCAAGACTTTAAAATCATAGATGGATAAGTAGAACATTTCAGTGATCAATTCAAAGAAGCAGAATTCAAGCCATAACTGAAAGCTTCAAAGCCTGTTTACAGCAGCAGCAATGCACAGTTGAAAAAAAAAATTAGTTTCTTAGCTACTTTTGAGAAAGTTGCTGTTGTGGTTTTCAGGAAAAAGCGACCATTTAAACTGGAAAAATGCTTCCACTGTTACCCTCTCATTAACTGACATGGCATTAAAGACGGTGGTTCTTTTGTCTCCTTTCCAAAATTGCAGGGCATGGAAGCCAAGCAACCTGTTAATATGAGAAGCTTGCCTCTCCCTTAAAATGACTGTTTGAAAGAAGCTCTCATTGCTGAAGATTAAAATTTTTAGTATTGAATTTCAGAAAAAAAAAATTGTCAATTATCAACATTTATTCAAGATATCTTTGTTAGTATTGGACTGAATTAATGGATTTCCTTATAAATTACAGTAATAATTGAACAGTCAAGGTCTAAACTAAGTTATGAAGTTGTAATATGTTATCTTTTAGTTATCTTTACTAAATCTACTGCTGCCGTAACCATTCTTGTTACATTTCTCTCAGACAATAAACCGTAATCTGATTGGATTAATCTAACCTGAATTCAGCTACCTGAAAATGAGCTATTTAATTGAAGGTGGCCACATAGGTCTCTTATAGTTAATGAAAGAGAGAAATAGCTTCATTTGAGAATTCATCCCAATGATTGTAGATGGTCTAGGCAAAGGTGATTTCTCCTTGGTGGTCCACTCTCTGCTCTTGACAAAGAGGAACTTCTGATGGTGAATTTATACTGAAATTTTAACTTTCAGATGTCTAAGTGAGATGAATTCCACTTTGTATATGGAGGACCTGTGCTTCACTTTCTGTGAGGAAAGCACAGCTTAACAGAAGATATTTCTTTGTACTAGCATCTTCCTGCATCCTAAAAGCAAGTCTTTAATAGTTATTCTTTTCTGACTGACACAATGATGCTTCATTTTTGTTTGGAACTATATGAATCAACTATGATAAAAGAATTATACAATAAATTTTACTTATAATGTCCATGGTAAAGTGCATCAGTTTACCATTTTTTAGTGGAAGAAAATAAAGAACCACTTTTGATATTTTAGAAGATATTAGAATTTGTATGGAAATGTAAGATTATAAATGACTTGCTAATCCTTTTTGATTAAAAAGAAAGATCAAAATTTTAGTGAGGTGACTGAATAAAATTTAATATATGTTGTAACAAACACATTGAAAACATAATGAAAGAATTTGTACTTTATAGTTTTGTTTTGACCCAAGAATTACAGAGATGTTCAGAATTTCTTCTTAATTTCTTCTCTCCTTTTCTGTAAAAGGTGACAATATAATTAAAAGGTGTAGGTTACATACATTACATACATATATGTGTATTTATAAGTATATATTTTCATGTATAAGCTCCTTGAGTTCTTTGTGTACCTGTATATGCATACATTATACAGTTTTGCAGTGCTACTACTAGTTATATGCTATAGACAAAGCAAAGAACAATCCTTCCCCAAAAATCTTAATGTAAATCCTGTGTAGACAGGTGCATCATAACTGAAAAAATAACAGGGGGTGATAAATGGCTGAAAAAGGACTGAAAACAGTAATTTAAAGATGTTATTTTACACGCATATTGTTTCAGGGATCCTGTAGAGATTGCTTTACAATAAACAGTATGTTGCCATCAGAATTTTGCTCAACTCCTGCTGAACTCTGTGGGAATTTTGTATAAAAATGGGTATAGCAGAAGTATTTATCAGTACAATAAAGATAAGGTGTCTAGGGATTTTCAGATTTTATCTGTAATTTTACTTATATCACAAACTGTCTTCATAAGAAAACTATAAAGGAGGCAGGAGAACAGGAGACTGTAAACTTCTTGATTCACATAATCTGTTACATACTGAAAATATTGACCAGGAAAAAATATGGCAATCAACCAAAAACAAGAATAAAAAAAAAAAATAATAGGAAGAGTTTCAATGTGAAAACAAATTGCATAAGATACACCTGGAAGAATGCCAGAAGGGACAATACTCATTCCTTGAAATGTATTTCTTGATTACAGAAGAAACTAGGAAGAGCAAACACTGAATTTACTTCCTCAGAGTTCCCAATCTGGTATTTCTTTTCATATCTGTAGTGGAAAAAAAAAATTCCTGAGTTATAGTCACAGCTGACTCATGTTGCAATTTGCTACTGACCTTCCTTTCACTTAAGTCCTGATCTGTCAACAGAAAAAAAAAAATCTATAACATCCTGGGTTTTTTCAATCTAAAAGCACTTACAGATGTTGACTCTTTAGCATCTGACATACTTACCAGTAATGCTATTTAATCTACTCTCATCTTTCATTCCCTCCCCCACTGCCATTTAAACTTGAATATTACTCTTTCTTTGTACTGCTTTGCCATTTTCTATGTCTGTGACAAATACTTTCTTATTTTGAAAAGTAGTTTGCGAAAACATTATTAACCTTCTGAGCACCAGCTTCAAAAAATAATTACTGTAAAATGCTGGTCTGTAAGGGGGAGCTATTGAAGTGGGAAAATTATGTCATTACTCAGAGTAATCTACCAAAACACAGATTTTACAGAGGAATGTTCCAAGGCCTGAAGCAATGTAGTTGGACAGACCTCTCCTGTGCAATGATACTAATAAGCTCACTCTTGTCGGTTTTATTAGTATTCATTTGCACTCTCCTGTCTTTTGAGGATCATTGCCTCCTGGTCAGAGTGGCACCTAGAGTTGAGTCAATCATAGTTAAATTTATTAGAGTGCAGTGTGTCTGTCATGTTATGTAATAATTAGGAAAAAGAAACAAGTTGGATTGCTTTAATAATCATAGGGTATAACCATAATCAAGCCAAATAAAACTCCATTCCTACTACATCTCAAAAGACTAGAAAAGGTCTCCGAATAAGTAGTCCCAGATAGAAGCAAATGTTGTACTGAGCACTTTGAATATTGTCTGAATAGTTATTTTCAAGTTTTCTCAGTCAGACTTGGTTAAATCTCATTCATTAAAAGTAACTGCAAGAGATACCAGAAAATCCAAAGAAAGGCATTTTTCCTCAGGGAATTTATTGTTTTATCATATTATGTTAGAAGAGGTCAAATTATCAGGTATAGGAAGGCATTTAATTATGCATGTGAAGCTTGACATAAATATCCTGGCAGTTTGGCCAACATAGGCCCATAGCAATCCAGGACCACTCAGATGGGGACAAACTGAAGAGGTAGCTGTAAAGTGAAGTTCTACCTTTAGTCAGCTGAATTACTCTCTACGTACTACTGATTGTACTGATTAGACAGTTGCAGTAGCCATAAAGGGATCTCAGACACCTGAAGTGAAGTATCCTAGTGTAAGGAGATACCAGTTTAATGGCACTTACATTACAATTCATAAACAAACTGACAAACAAATAAATAAATTAACCTTTTTCCTTTTCTTGCATTTTTGCATAATTTCAAATGTTATAAAATACAGACCCATATATGTGTTCTCTTGCAGTTTATATTCTTTCACAACTCACTGGAATTCATGCTATTTGGTACTTTAGGAAAAACAACAAATTTCTTGAGGCTTGTTAGTGAAAAATAACACTGGAAAACAATGGTATTTATGCTTGTGTGGGCCTGGGTGTGGCAAAAGAACTATAGATTTATCCAGTGGTCAATTTTTTTTTAACTTTGATGGTATTCAGTCAGCTTTCCTCAGTCCATCTATGTTCAGTGCATTATTCTCTTCAGAAGCCTTGGTGATATTCAGAGCTTAGAAATGTTTGTGCAGTGTCTATGGGATAAGAAAGTTGTGTTGTCCTAGGACAGTCTGGATATGTAATACAGATTGCCAAACTTTATCACTGATTGTTAATACACACTTATTATGTGCACAGAAACTAAATTTGACAGAAGACATGTTATGTGAGATTGCCATTTTGTGTGAGATTGCCATCTGACTTAGTAGTAATATTAAAGTCATGGCCGATTAAAGCTGTTAATTAATTGAAAGATATTTCTTCATGGAATTTAAACGAGTACATTATCTTGTACAATAATACACAAATTTTTCAATGTGATGTCATATTAGAATTATAGTAATTATTCTGTGCCATTGATATTTAATATATATTTGGTCTCTTCTTGTTTTCCAGGTCTCCCAGCAAGGACATGGCTTCAAATGAAAGAGAGATTGTGGTTTGGGTTTGCCAGGAGGAGAAGATTGTATGTGGCCTGACAAAGCGCACAACTTGCTCAGAAGTGATTCAAGCACTGCTTGAGGAACATCAGACAACATTTGGAGAGAAAAAGGTCCTTTTTGGAAAACCTAGTGATTATTGCATCGTAGAAAAATGGAGAGGCTCAGAGCGAGTACTGCCTCCCTTGACAAAGATTCTGAGACTTTGGAAGGCCTGGGGGGAAGAGCAGTCTAATTTGAATTTTGTGTTGGTAAAGTCAGATGCCTTCCTCTCGTTTCCATTGTGGAAGACAGCTGAAGCCAAGGTAATACAAAATGTAGAAAAACAGTGGGACCTCAGTCCAGCAAATTACATGAAGATGTTGCCAATTGACAAGCAAAAGAAAATTGTGAGGAAGACTTTCCGGAAACTGGCCAAGCTTAAACAGGACAGTGTTCAGCAAGAGAGAGACAATATGGAGACACTGATTCATCTGATAATTTCTCAAGATCATACCATTCATCAACAAGTCCTTAGAATGAAGGAACTAGATATGGAAATTGAAAAATGTGAAGCGAAATTCCATCTAGATCGTGTGGCCAATGATGGAGAAAATTACGTGCAGGACTCCTACTTAATGATCAATCGAAGTGAGGCTGAGCAGCAAAGGAGTAGGCCAGATGATCAAAAAGAGATGCATGAGTATTTGAGCAAAAGTGAGGGAATTTTACAGGTTGAAGAGAGACTGAAACATCACAAACAATTAATAGAGAACCTGTGTGCTGAAATTGAAAAAGAGGTACATGGTATATGCACAGAAAAAAATGTAGATGATGTTCGCACAGAAGGAGCTGCTAATGCTGAATTGGAAAACTCAAATTTGGAAAGTGTAAAATATGAGCTGGAGAAAAGTATGAAAGATGGTCTGAGAATAAACTCATACCTGAGCTGCATTCAGAAAGAACTTACGTACAGGGACTCGCTGCTTCAAAAGAAGGAAAAAGAATATGAACTTCTTACAGAAGAATTTAATTCACTACATATTAAAGACAACGTTGAAACCAGGCTTCAGTCAAATGAAGAGCCATCCAAGGGCAGTGGCATCTCTAGTAACAGCACTGCTGTTCCTGACTTTGTTCATAGAGTGACTAATCTGGACATAAATGATACAGACTCTGACACTGGAATAAGCTCTACACACAGTCAGGACTCTGAAATAACTTCAGGGGACATGGTACTGTTGTCAACATAGTTGAAAACAGTCATGCGTTAATGAAAGGTCGTATTTTGAGGATATTTATAAGAATTAGTAAACCTTTTTGTCTTAAAAGTTAAGCTCTTCCAGTTGTTAAAACTGCGTCAGCGCTTTAGCAAAGTAAACAGTGTCTATTTATGTCCTTAACAGTATACTTGTGCTGAAATGCATGGGCAATATTATGGGTTAATTGCTGATAGGTGCAAAGTTGTTGGCTCTGCTACATCAAGACAGACTGTTTAGATCTTGTAATATTGATACTCAGTGAAACAGGAGAATTCTGACTGGCTTGGCCTAAAAGTTTGGAGATTTGATATCCTTTGATCTTTGGGTCCACTCCTACATCTAACTTTTTATAAACATGAAGTAGAGACTAGAGCAAACTAGACAGAGAGCTTTATTTTCTGCTCTGTAACTTTACCTTTATTCAGAGGGAGTTTCACTACCATGAAGCTGCTGTAAAGGAATATATAATTGAGCACGTAATTTGTTAAAAAATATTTTTATGATATTGTATGACAAAAGAAATATAATTGTATTTCTGTTGTATTTTAAAATTTAGTTTCAAAAACTCCTAAGTCCCATTTTAAAAATTACCTTACACACATAGTTTTTTTTTAATTTCGATTCTCTTTCAGTGGCACTTATCTTATTATTTTTAAGATCCTTAACCCCCTTACTTATCTGCTGTTACCCTGTAGCTGTCCCAGTGATGTTTAAGTCCACATAGTTTCTGCCAGCAGACTTGTCAGAACTGCTTGTGTCCTGCTTCTGTGAGATGCTCAAATCCCAAACTCATGCTTAACCCCAGGGGCGTTTTCAGAAAGGCTTTCTCCTGCCTATCTACTGGTTGGATCCAGTGTCTTAAGCCTCCTCAAATAATGACTAGCAAAAAAAAGCATAGCAGAAGCAACAGGCAGGAACGAGACATTTTTGTCTCTGGCTAGACACTGTTTACCAATAGCCAGCTAGTTACTATTTTCACATAGCAGGTAGGTTGTCAAATCCCATATCATAATGTTTTGGAGCAGAAACCTGTAAATCCTATTTCTTCAGTGAGGACTATGGGATACAGCTAAACCAATCCACTTTATGTAGCTAATTAAATATCGGGCCCCAGCTAAAATAAAAATAAAAAAAAAATAGGGAATGAGAATTTTGCAACTATGTGGTTAATTTAAATGATTTCATTTAAGATGTAGTAGTTGACCTATAGTCCTTCTCCAGCACATTGCTGTAAATCCAAAGCAAAGCTGTGGAACTGAGGTGCTCTCCTCAGTTACCAAACAAGATTTCTAACTCTGAGCTAGAGGCTCTGCTAATAGAGAGTACATGCATAATTTCTGGGTTGCCATGTTTGTGTTTTGCAGAACATTTTGTTTAATGCTTCTGATTAAAAGAATTGAATGGAGAAATAATTGCAGTGTATTTAAAAAAAGTTCAATTGCAAAATTCAGACAGATGCTAGAATCACCAGCATAAAAGTAAATTAATGGACAGTACCTAGAAGGTATAAATGTAAAATACTTTCAGATACACTGCTTTCTCCTTCTGGGATTTTCTTCTCTTAAATGTCTGTCAACCATATGCCTTCTAAAATGGCCAAAGTGCTAGGACTGCTGATTAGCACATATTTGATGCAGAAAAACAAAAAAAACAAAAAAAAAAAAAAAGTTCTAAAAAGGAAATCTTTATTTTTCTTTTTTGTTGTTGTTGCTGCTGTGACTTGGTTTTAGTTTTTTGCAGGTTTGGTTTGTTTTTGGGTTGTTTTTGTTTTTTTTTTTTTTTTTTTTTTTTTTTACTCCTGGATATTATAAATAGTTTCTGTTCCAACAAAGTGTGCTAGTTGCCTTAATATATTTTGTGTTGTATTTTTGTCATACAATGCTATTTGAATGCTTCAATAATAATGTGTAATACTTAGACTCATCAGCTCCTGATGAAAACACATGTATCAAATATATTATCTTTGTAATAATTTATTAATGCAACTCTGCATCTTTTGACCTCTGTGGTATCACTCTGACAAGTAGTAAGCACAGAGCTCTGAATGCTGAGAGTAGGCTAATGTATTCTATGAGTTCTTTTGAGTTTAGTTAACAGTTATTTCTATTGAGTCATTTTTGTATATCTAAATACTTAGAGGATAGAGAATTGAAACAGAATAATATTCACAGCTGTGCAGGCTAGAACAAGACCCATGGGGGAACTAACTAATTTCCACTCATACTCTACCAGATTTATTTCACTCATAGGACTTGTGTGGGTTCTCACAACTGATCTTTATCCACACTAGGTGGTTGATTGTACCCCCCCTGCAACATGTAGATCTTAAAAAGTATCACTGTGTTTTAAGAAGAAAATGGGAAAAATAGATTGGGAGAGAGTATTTGTTAAAAAAATAAAAGAATACTAAAAATCCAGTGTTTCGATGAATTTATTTGAAATTTATCCTTTGATATCTCAAACTTTTTTCTTTCAGAATTTAGATGAATGTGCAAGATGATTAAAGACTGTGTGCATCCTTTGCTGTCTATCTGCCTCAACACTTTCCATACACTTGTTTAACGTGGTTTTAGGATTATGAACATTTATGCTCCTTACTTCCTCCTCTGTCTCAGCTATATATATTTTATTTTTCTTTTAAAGGAAATACAAAATCAAAAACTTTGAATCATTTCCTATCATTCCACTAAGCCAGTTGACTTTTGATCTTCAAATTTTATTTTTATAAAATTTTTATAGACTATGTTACACTTAACTACAAAAAGGAAGATCACATAAGTCCTGCATAAAAGCAGAGACAAATTCTAACCAGGGAGTGGAAATGTGAAATGTCAATGTAAAGTGAAAGGAAAATCAGAAATGTAGTTATT
>JAWWLV010000045.1:41680807-41711494 GCA_035041135.1 Platyrinchus mystaceus | reverse complement strand
CAAGTCTATAACCAAAGGTGCTCTTCCCCTTCTCTGACAGATGTTCCCCATCAGACCTCAATAGACCAGGTTTCTGAAAAAAAGTCCCATGGTCTAAGTAGCTGAACCCATGGCTATGGCACCAGTCCTCTAAATATAATCTGATGAATTGTCAATTCGCCAGATATTAGTGGCACTTTCAAATCCCTACCCTCTGTAGGGATGAGGAGAACCAATGGAGAACCAAGGACTGTGAGAACCAATGAAAAAGCTGCCTGCACTCCAGACACCCTTATTGCTGCACCCAGAGCTCTGTAACCATTCTTGATTGATAGTCAGACTGCTCCAGGCTGTATCATTGGTGAAGCAACAGCAGTCCCCCACCTGGGCACAGCTTTTGCAGGCAGGTCTGCAGCCCGTCCCTGCCACAGCAGAAGGGTCGAGGCACTTCCCACAGTGTGAGGTCTGCAGTGCAGCCTCTCCCTTCAGCAGCTCCATCTTAGGGGTAAGTATCAGCCACCACCAGGTAGATCATGGAGCCCTCCCAGCTGGAGCACAGCCTTAAGGGTCAGGTAGTGCCCTTGGCAATGTACAGATGGTTACAGAAGGGTGCTGTAACCAAATGCTGGGTTCTGTGGACTCCAAATCTCTCTACTCAGCCCATGGAATGCTCTTCCTTCAGAGAGGCAACATACACACTGCCTTGCCACGCCCTGTTTGTCTGAGACCTGGTCACAGTGTTCCTAGTTTTCTTCAGAGCTAGAGGAATAGCGTGGTGAATAGGTGTCAGACTCAGACGGTGTTATGACTGGTTTTGGGTGGGATAGATTAGTGCCCGATATGAACCTAGGCGATCTTCAATGACCGTCATCTGGGCTAACATTGCTCAAATGAATGGACTTGCCTAATACAAAGTTCTTTGGATCCTACATACATAAATAGTCTTACATATATATTTATAAGCAATATAATTCCAGCAATTTCCAGGGAACAGCATATACCCCAAACTCATGATTCTGACTGACTTTATTATGTACTTTTACAAATCTGATGAAAGCAGATGAGTCAATTTAATTACCTACTTCAGTTCCTTGATGACTCTTTCAAATAAAAAACATAATTATAATTTGGTCATAGAGAATTTTACAGTATTTACCATCCATTTATGTTGTTAAAAATTACCATGTAATTAGAAAATTATTTTCTTGTTTTCCTGCACTCCTGAAGAGATTTTATCAGTTCAAACTTATAGAGTATATATTTGTCTTGAGATTGAGCATTCAGCAATTTTTCTACTGGCTGAATGTATGTGCTCTATACATACATACACACATATTGCTAATGTGAGTATTCAGTTGTATGATACTGACATAGTGAAATTCACAGAGGTTAGAGCTTCTAATTGCAAACTGCTACGATAGGCTTTACATTTGTCTACATGCGTAGAATCATTTATTATTTTCTGCATATTTCCAACTATGTAAAGACATAAATAGATGTAATATAACAAGTATTACAAAATCATATAATTTCTATTTCTGATTGCCTAATCTTTACTTTGGAGAAAGATTTAGATCCATGCACCTAATCCAGCAAACTACTGATATATCTAACGCTAATCAATTAGTAATTTGAATGATTTTGTGTGTGCTTGCATTGGGTTTGCATGGCATGACTTTGACAATGGTGTGACTACAGGGATGGCTTCTGTGAGAAGTTGCCACAAGCTCCCCCCCATGTCTGACAAAGCCAATTCCAGACAGCTCCGAGATGGACTCACTGCTAGCCAAGGCCTCAGGGATAACAGGTTTAAGAAGGGAAAAAAACCTGCTGGGCAACAGTGACTGGAGAGAGGAGTGATAACATATGAGAGAAACACTTCGGCGGACACTAGGGTCAGTGAAGAAGGAGGGGAAGGAGGTGCTCCGGTTGCCAGAGCAGAGATTCCTCTGCAGCTCATGGTGCAGCCCATGGAGAGGCAGCTGTGCGTCTGCAGCCCCCTGGAGGTCCACGGTGGAGCAGGTGGATATCCAAATGAAGCCCACACTGGATCAGCCTTCTGGCAGGACCTGTGACCCCATGGAGAGAGGAGCCCATGCTGGAGCTGTAGTCTGGTAGAACTTGTGACCCCATAGAGGACACATGTTGGAGCAGTCTGTTTCTCAGTGACTGCAACCTGTGGAAGGAAACCAAGCCGGAGATGTTTGTGGAGGGACCCCATGCTGAAGCAGGGGAAGAATAAGAGAAGGAAGGACAAGCAGAAACAACATGTGATGAACTGACTGCAACCCCTGTTCCCTGTCCCCTTGCACTGCTGAGGAAGGGGGTAGAGCAAAATCAGGAGTGAAGTTGGGCCTGAGAAGAGAGGGGTGGGAGGAAAGTGTTTTAAAGTTTAGGTTTTATTTCACATTACCCTGATAGGATTTGATTAATATATGAATATTTTAATTAATAAATGAACTTAATTTCCCTGAGTCTGTTTTGCCCAGGATGGAAGCTCTCCATGTCCTTCTCTCAACCCAAGAGCCTTTGGTTGTATTTTGTCTTCCCAGCGCAGCTGAGGAGGGATAGAGCAACCTTGGGCTCCTAGCATCCAGCCAGGGTCAACCCAACACAGTGTTGCATATATTTTTTTTAATATTATCTGAGCATTCCTCGTGAAATTTTTAGTATTCTTGTGACTGTCCATTCTGTTAAAAAAAAACTTAACATAAACACATATAATTTTCTCTTTTCATACCATGAAATACTGCTTTTGTAATAAAATATCTTTGGTAATGATAAGCATTTTCATTAACAGTGCAAGAGGAACATGCATTTTAGAAAAAAAATCTCTAATCCAAAGGGCTTTTATTCTAAACTTACCTCTCTCCCTGGTTTACCAGATTAAATAGCTTGAACATAAATTACATTTTTTTTTCCAACAGTAGCATTATCAAAATTATTACACACATAATATTTTTATTTTCCTAGAGTTGTAGTGTTTATCCTTCTGGGCATTTTACTATGCCATTTTGCCTTTTATAACCTCTGAAAAGAAATTACTACTCGCTATCTTTCTCAGGGCTCCATCTGACAACATAAACACAGTTCAAAACAAATATGACTAATTTTCGGTGTTTATAATAGAATGTTTTTTCCATATATTAAACCATTAATTTTTCCTGAAAGTTTTTTAAATGAGTATAGGGGGTTTTTTAGTATTATACTGCTCTTCTGATATAATGTTTTGTAAAATGTCTCATTCCAAAGTTTGCTGTTGATGTTTGCTTTTTTAAAAAATTTAATATGCAACTCAGAATACATTATACTATGTCAAAATCTCATGGTCATTTCTCAGACAAAACTCCTTATGACTGAAATTATTATCTTCCAAAGAGAAGACTGTTGGCGTAAAAAGTACAATCAAGATTTTCTTTCTAATACTTAACAGAATCTAATATTTAGTTAATAGGCCTTATAACAAATTCAGTTTTTCAGGCAGATTATTACAGGTTGATTTTCTGCAATTAGATTTGTGGCTGCCTTGCATCACTGGCAGATCAAGTTCAACTGGAATCCAGTCACTAATTTCAACGTGAGCTATGCATAATATTTTACAAATCTTCAGGTTTACTTCAAGAAACAGTCACAAGAACCTATCATGACTTATGTTTGGGCAATATATCACTTTTTCTGAGTTATTAATTAAATGCTTACATTTTATCCTATATGTAGTTTTCAGGTTAAAAAAAATTGACTAGAATTCATGCCAATATTCTATTATTCACCTGGAATTTAAAGGGGTTTAAACAATGCTTCATTGAAAAAAACTACATTTTCAAAAATATTTTTAGAAAGAATTTTGACTTTGCTATCCTTGTTAACTGAAACCCATATAAGGGTGGGAAAATGTAGTCTTTGTGCATGCAAATGCAGGTTTTTGCTTATGCAGTGACTATATGCATACTTTGCTCAACTAGCTTGTTGGTTGAAATTGTAATTCACCCAAATATTTGAAAACTTTTTATGTTCAATCCATCAACCCATTCTCCAACATCCACTTTTCAGGACTTAATAATTCTTTATGGGGAGAGAGGAATTATTTTGTTAAGAACAATACAGTGATCATCTTGCTAGGATACAGTTAAGATAAAGTAAAAAAGCTGGTAAAAAAAGTTCACTGTCAGTTAGAAGTTCAGTTTAATCCTGTGCAGTATTGAGGTAGGGTAAATCATATAATGTTAACTATGGGAAAGTCATGCAGTCAGTTACTATGATAAAAAAAATTGTGTTGTTCCACAATGCAAAGATTCAGAGGAGTACACAAGATCCAAAAGTATCTGCGTTCTTTACCAGTGCATTCCTGAGAATAATACGTCAGCAACTCTGTTATAGATTATAGAGAGAGAGAGTTATTTGCATGAAGAAGTAGTTGTTAATTCCTTTCTATCTGTATTCAGACATTTTGCTAGGCACAGAGAAGGACTTTTTGATTTAGAGAGCTTTTGTGATTCATGACCTGGAAGTAGTGTGGACTCTTTTTGTGTTAGACTATAGTGACAGAAAATATACATGGTAATGTTAATTCTTTTGCAGGTTGCCATGGACTGTTTGAGTGTAAAGCTTATCTGACCATTTTCCCCAATTCCCGTTTGAATCTTCTCCATAACTTACCTAAATAATTACCTGCCTTATGTATTTTCAGGTCCATGCACCATGTTCATGTCTGCAACTATTTTAGTTATTCAGTGCTTAGATCAGATTTTAATAATAATTTCTTCCAATATCAAATATCATTCTTGTTTATTTTAAGTTAATTCCTGTTTTGCTTCAGAAGAGTTGTATTTCAAGTTCTTATTTCTGAGCTAATGTATTTGTTTTAAACTGCAGATTAAGTAGCTACTGCTTCATATTTCATTTTGCTTAAATATTTGCAAAATAGATGTACATACTTTCTTGGAGAAGGAGGCCACTGCTTAAATCTCAGTTCACCAAGCTGATTAGCCTGTCAATAGTTTACATATAATAAATTTCCTTTACTTTTGCTCTTCTTTATGTATGAAAAAAATTAAGTGGATCGGAAGATGATTTTCTGTAACATAGGAATGTCTTCATTAAAATATTTCCTACATTATTTATATTTGCAATGAATTCTGAGTGAAGAGAAGTTACATGAAAAAAAGTGAACTGCTATTTCTTTTCTGGTATTTTCATGTCAAACAGGGCCAGGTCAATCATAAACCCAGGACTATATTGCAGTCACACATTTCTAGAATAATAGATTAGTAATACACAGTTTGGCTAATGTTCACTGAACTGTTCTGGTATCCTTAAAGCTGAGAGCTTGAAAGAGTTGTTATGAAACTGTTACTGATGACGACCTCAAGAAGCATAGCCTTCATCTTAACATAAACTATTTTCAGGGAGGCTTGGTTTTGCCATCTGGATGATTATTTTCTTATGCAAACAATTTTGTTCTATAATTTGATCCCTCCCTTTCTCTTGGGAAGGAGTTAGTATTAGCAAGCAGATCTTTAGTTCTTTTAATTTCTCTTTTTTTTACAAAAGTGGAATGATATAAAAAAATTTTAGCTCAAGTGTTCTTAAAAAAAAGATACCTTAAAGAATCAGATGTTATAAAAGAGACTCACCAGGCAATTATTAGGAGTGATAAGATAGAGAGCAAGCAGGTCTTTAATGAAGGCCTTCTACCACAGAGACACGTGTGCCATGTATCCATGCGTTCCACAACTTAAGATATTGTCCATCCAATCCCAGATCTATCCACCCCCCAGATCCTCCCCAGTTCTGCCTCTGGCACAGCCCTCTGAAAATTGAGTCAGGGGTCTCTTACAACCCCCTCTTCCTAATCTTCCTTTTCTGCACAGCATATACAGTGTTGAAGCTCCTCCAAGGTTCCGGGTTTTGAAGGCTGCTTTGACTATGGTGTATCTTGTTCAACCAAAGGTGCAAATGTTCTTAAACAGAATGAAGGCCTTCCTTGAAAGGAGTCTAAACAAGCTAAGGATTTAGAAGATTTGATATGAAATGCGGAAAAGAGTTTGGGTAAGTGGAAACTACTCTGCTAAAGTGTATGGGATTACAAAGCTACATTAAAATCTACATTTACTACACAACTACTTCTAAAATCTATAAAAATCTAAAAATCAAAAAAATCCCTTGGCATCGAAATGAAAAATTTATTCTTTTAAGTACAGATTAGTCACTTGTGCACTATTGCTGCTTTTGGTGTTCTTTTCCAAGGCATATTTCATATATTTGGTTTTGATGTCTAAAATTACAGGCCGAGAGTGTTTGTAGTTAAGTCAATATTTGAACTATGCAACACAGGCATTCAGAGAAAGGAGTCCTGTGCTTGTGTAACTGTTTCATTGCTGTAAATTCCTCAGCGAATGTTGCACTCCTTTGTATATTGAATGAGTGATACAGTAGTTCACATTTGTGCTATAAGTAAATTCAGTGGACTAAAAGAAGGAAAGAATGCTCTCTTCTGTTTTCTAAGAGTCGCTCCCTATCCTGATATTTCTGCATAAGAGCAGAACAGTTTGTTGTGATTCCTTGTCAATTTTTCACAATTTTATAGAATTATCTTACTTCCATTTTCTTTTTTAAACATAATATGGGGTTTTATAGACTGTATATTAACTAATTTTTTGTGTTACCGAATAATAATCTCACAGTCTGTTTGTATCTATACTTTGTTAATTAACATTTTCTTTTCCTTCTTTTTTAGTCTTTGACTCTCCCAAAATAGCACACAGAGTTAGATGCTTTGAGTTTTTAGTGCATTTACTATGCTATTGATATAGACTTTGTAGAAATACTTTGAAACATATATTTTTAAGGCAAATGCATGATTTTGGCAATTACAGTATAGATTAACACTGAAAATGGAAAATCAACAACACATAACATAAAGGAACTCTATCTGTAGGATTTCATCGTGAGAGAGGTTAGTGGACTTGTTTGGTTTTGGAGTTCTTTAAATCAAGACAGTATGGAAATACATTGGGAATGGGCTTGTTAAGACTAATGCGTATGTATGTATCGTCCTTCAATTTGAAGTTTCCCTCTTAATATTTCTGGAATTCATTATGCTGACACTGCTATTCCATGATCCCATGTGCTTGATGCAGTCAGGCAGACTTAGAAATGACCAGTTGCATCTGATAGTTAAAGTCCCAGTGTGATTTATGCAGAAGTCAGTAAGTTTATTCTTGGCAGATGCTTGGCTGACCAGGCAGATAGCTTTGAGTTTCACAATTGAATTGTGCTACTGTAATTTTTCTCTGAACACAAAATCTTATACGAGTAAAAAGCAGCATAATCAGCCAATGCTCTGTTACATCCCATAACATAACAGATAATTGCTACCTTCTCTCTTCTATGATCTGGCATAGCTTTTGTGAGGCCTGAGAAAGGAATGAATTTAAGTGTGGTTTAGCATGAAATAGGATAAAAGTAAAGGGAGGGTTGAACTGAGCCAACTACAGTATAAAACTCTTAAAACTTAGTTATAAAAGGCCAGCAGACAAAGGACATACACAGAGATATGAAGTAGAATATTTTGTCCCTTGTTGTGGGTGTGACAAATGCTTAGGCCATATTCACCCATATCATATGGCAGCCCTGTTTTTGTTTCTGGTTCAAAACAAAAATTAGAAACAACTGTAGTGATAGCAATCATCCACTGCCAAGGAAGAAGGAAATTCATCATCACCAGGATTCCTTAAATTGAGACAGGATGTTTTTATGCTCTAGTAAACCCCAAGTTATTGGGCTTGACAGTATTCACCTACAATTTAAGGGAAGATGATATGTTTCACTACGGGAATTATTGGCGAAATTTTATGGCCTGTGTTAGGCAAAGATCAAACCAGATGATCCTTATGTCTTAAAATCTGCCTTTAAAATTTACAACAGCTCAAAAAAACCCTTGTAAGCAAAAATGATGAAGGGAAAGAGAAGGTCTGAAACACCAATCTAAAATATTTTCCTTACAATAAAGCACCATTGTTTCCAGAATAGGCAAATCTGTTTGCTCTGGAATTATTACATCCCCAGACTTGTTCGTAGTCATGGCCTAACTGAAAATTTCATACACACAAAAAAGCTAACTGTGAGTTCCCTACTACTTTCTCTTCTGGACTGTTGAAAGAAATATTGCCTACACCTCCGCAGTGTGCATCACTCATGTCAAGCCATGTAGAGATTTACCTGCCTGTGCAATGACTGTCTAAGGAGACAAAGAAATAGTGTCTTCTTACATGTGAGAAACTAAGTTCAGAATTACTGAGTCACTCAAAGTTGTGAAATTTCTGTCAGAGCCAGGGAATAAATAGAATTAAGCATGAATCTATCATGTTACTAATGCTAAGACTTTCCCTCCTATCTCATTTTTGCCATTCTGTCTCATATCATGGAGCACTTTAACAGAGTAAGAGAAGAAAAAAGGTCCTAGTGAAGTAGACTGAAAAAGACCTGACACACGGTAAATCTTTTCTGCTTCCTGTTGCTGAAACTGTGATACTATGGAGGACTCAAAGAGTGGGAGTACTCTGTGTACAACACCTGACAAGAGATGAAAGAAGATGGGGAGAACGGATGAATGTAAAGGGAAAATAATTTGCCATATAAAATAAAAGAAAGAAAGCAATTTCTGACTCTTTTTTTTCACCAATGCAAAAGACAGAGAAGAAAGATACCAAAGCCCAAAGCTATTCTGTATTCTGCTTTAGCTTTTAGCTGTATGCCTCATGTTTTTTAGAATGAATTGTAGATTTTCAAATTAATACAACTTTAATATTTACTTCTCCATTCAATATTTTTAATTTAGGCTTTGGAAGAGGTTAAAATCTGACCCGTTTCAGGCCATTTAAACTTTCTGTCATGTGATCATAGTCAAGTTGCTTTAAATTATTCCTATAAAACTATAGCTGCAAAGATGACTTCTGCATTCTTTTCTTTATATGTTCTTTCTAAATTAGGAAGCAAACAAACAGAAATGTTGTAATTATGTTTGACTTGCACTGCCCGATACATAGCTTAGTAAATTCTCAGAAGTTGTTTGTAAGACAATAGAATAAGAGGTACATTAATGTACTTGGAGAAAATGTCAAAAACATGAGCACACAGTGTCATGGTATTGACATATACCCTTTTATACACTTCTAAATCATAAAGTATTGATCTTCTCTCTTGAGCTTGCATGGAAAAAAAAGAAACTTTATGCCAGCAAGGGAAAATGAGTTTTTCATCTTTTTCAGAATGTTTCCAGAGTTTATACACAATGGATCCTTCAGATGATCCCGCCCCAGAAAACTGTAGGAAAAACATTCTTCTGACTCCTCTTCCTTTCCTTTCAGCTATCTCTGCATCACAAACTGGTCATGGTTGGAAAAACATCTAAGGTGTTTCTCAGAAGAATAGCATCTGAAAACTGATCTCTGAATAAGAAAAGTGGCAGATCAGAACACTTAAAAGATCATATATCTGACCTAGTACGTGGGTGTAGCAAAAACTGGAAAAAGTAATAAAGGATGAGGAATCTGGGGTGTTTGATTATCTCCATTTGCCAAAGCATAAAATTTTAACATCCCCAACAATAATGCTTTAAGATACTTGGTAAGACTATGGGCAATGCATGTCAGCCAGTAAAAGGAGTAGATTGAGAAGGATTGATCTCTCTTAATATTTAAAAAAAAAAAAAATTCTGTCCTGTGTATTCCTCATAAATGGTTTGCAAAACATTTAATGAAAATTATTTCACCAGCAGTTATTTAACTGAGACTCATTTAGCATCAATACCTGATCTCACTTTCTTTCTCTACCGATAATTCTAATATCTGTATTGAAAACAGAGTCAAAGTGAAGCAAAATAAAGCAAGAGATTTTCCATCAATGTATCACCTATTTCAGCTCAAGAAACAGGTGTTACCAGAGTCTATCCATCTTTAATTTATCAACAGAACTTCATTGGGACAGCAGGCTCAGGTGCTTTGAACTTCAATTCATCGTGTGTTGTTGGTGTTTTAACACATGAAGGATTCAATACAATGACAGTTCAAACTCAGAAAGTTCAGCATAACTGCATTTACTCCAACTGGCAAAAGTAATATGAGGAATATCATTTAAGGTGTGAGGTCACAATAAGTAGAAATGCTCCTGTGCATTCTTCGGCTTTAATTTCAGAAAAGACATCAGCTAATAAAATTCATATGGCCCCATATGAGACATCTAATTGCTGCACAGCATCAGTTGCAATGGAAATTGGATAATTTACTATACAACAAAATTGATAGATTATTGGTGCAAATGTGCTTTTTTGATACACTCTCTGGAAAGTAATTTTTCAAATAGCCCTTTATTAAATAAAGTTATTTGAAAACAGCCTGCTTTCCTGCAGAACTGTGTGGATCTCTGAATATATACACCCATGTGGAGCAGCAAATTACACGTGAAAGCATAAGAACATCTGCAATTTAAGATCAATTTATTCCTTAAAAGAACAGCTATTTCATACAGAGTTGCATGACTTTCCTCGTTAGCAAGTTAAATACACCTTTCCATACCTAACTTGGCAAATGATACAATATTCTTGGGAAAAGAGAAGTAGAGACCAAAAGAAGAACTGGGATTGCTGCTTTGATAGTCTCTCAAAGCCTAGACGTACTTGGAAACTATACCATGAAGCCTGCAAAAACCATGAAACACTGGGAAAAAAAAGAAAGAATTGCTCAAGCGTTGTCAGTGTGGAAATAGTGGTCTGACTTCACATAGCTGGCAGGGAAATTGGTACATGTAGTTCTCAAATAGACAGGACAGAATCTTCAGCAAAGATTATGCTGCATCTTCAAGCAATTTCAAGGCTGATACAGCAAATACAGTAATGATGAATGCTATGTGATGCTACAAACACCCAAGAAGCAATTTCTGTGCTATTCTGTGTGAAAGTATCATGTGTTTATGCAAGATACAACATAATGCTCTCTCAGTTTAGGATGCAAGTAATCCAGAGCAAGTAATTTATGAAATTGTGTAGTGTCATTTGCAGGCCTATGCTATGGACCTTTTGCTACAAATGGAAAATTCTGGTAACGTTTTTTTTTTTTTTTTTTTTTTCAATAATGAGGTCCTTCTATTTGCACAGACTGTTGGTGTTTTTTTAATATATTTCAGAAAATAGGCATGTGACTTAGAAGTGTAAAATTTTACAGGAACATTGACAGTGAAGTCATTTGTAGAAAACTATTTTTGCCAGGCAAAAGAATTAGGGAGCATACGGTATTTTATAAATACATCAAAGGGATAAAACTGATCCTGGAATAACTATTCAAAACTAGTTATGGCAGTGCATAAGAAAAAACATTTCACAAGGGACAGAAGTGAAAATGGTAAGATACTGAAAAATACTAAGTCTTAGCTTAAAGTCTCTGCCTAGACTCTTCAGTTGCTACTCATTTTGGACATATGAATCTAAACTCATATAAGGAAATTATTCAATAACAAAATAGTGTGGAAAAGTTTATGTTACAAAATTTGGGTCAGTTGTAATCCAGGAATCCCGCAGAGCAGGTCTCTGTTGGACTCTGTTTGAGAGTGGATTTTGTACCACAAAGAAGAAATAAGTAGAGATAAGGGAAGATGCAGTATTTCAGTAGTGAAATTCCCTCCATACTCCCTTGCTAGCACAGGATGTGGGGGAGGAAGGGACAAAAGGGCTCCCTCAGATCACAAGAGGCTGGAAAACTGCAAATGAGACTTCTGTGCAATGTGGCTGGCAGTGCCAATGCCCAGGAAGAAGAATCACTCTCTGGTCTGGTTTCCTTCTAGAGCTCAAGCTGGCATTTCTCCATGTGGGGAGTCTTGTACCTGCACCATGGCTGATCAAGGGACCCTGAAAAGCTGTTCATTGAGTGTGGATTACATATGGAATAAAACAACCCTCAGATTTACAGCCAGTTGTTGCTTTCTCATGTTGAAGGCTCTATTGCACAAAAAATTTCAGTGTTTACCAACTGACGTTTTCCAAAACAATAGCAGGGTTTTTGCCAAGTGCACAGTAGTTATGCAACAGCACTTTTACTGTGTTTCTAAGACTGCTTAGTTTTGCACTGCAAAGGACATGCTGTGTGCATGAGGAAGGAATAGCATGTAGGATTCACTTTAAATTTTCTGACTTATGATGCATCATCTAAGGCATGGTTAGGATTTTCCTGCTGTGGCAACAAATGACATAGAATCTACAATTGTTTCCAAATATAATAGGATCTCATGACGTTTGTTATCACCATAGGATCATGTCTTAAAATACTTTCAAAGCAAAAGTAAGAGATAAAGGTGGTAGAGTTAGAGTCACTGCCCCTGACTATGACTCAGGTCTATTAAGCAGTGACTCTAGGGGATATGTTCTGAAAACTTCTTGTATTCTAGCTGAACAGAAAAGCCCTGTTCAAGTGCCTGCTTAGAGAGCTGAGGTCTTTTGTAGATACATGCTGGTGAGACTACTGGACCCACGAGAGTATGCAATGGATTTATAAACATGGTTTTAGACACAAAGAAATTACATGTAGGTGTATATTGAGGGGGATGGATAAGAAAAAAAAAAAAAGATGAAAATGAAAATGCCTGAATATTTCAACATAACACGCAGCAGCATTTTAATTATACCTGACCATTTCAGTAACAGCTTTTAGGAAAGCGTAGCTCTTCTAATGCTTTTCATTTTGAGACCTTACAACACTGTATGAAACATGCCAGAATTACTATTTTCAGGCTAAAGCTAGACAGAGGAAGCAAATGGAGTTGGCCAAGATTGTTTAGCCAGTCAGTCAATGATAGAATTGGGATTTTTAGTGAGAATGCTTAGTCCTAGAATAGTCCTCTGCCCATTGTTTTCTAGCTGTTCCCACTTAGGTGAATAAAAAGATCCATGATAAAAGTTATTGTTGGGACCAGAGGTTTTTAACTCTGCCTTCTTTCTAGAGGATTTTTTTTCCTTCTAATCCAGAGAATGCAGTTAACAGCAAATAAAACAGTAGCTTTTTCAGGAATTCTGGGATTATATAAAACAGTAAATAGTTACTTGTAAAGAAACCCCAGATTTCAAAGTTTAATTTTTTTTTAATAGTAAAATTATTTTGTACATTTTTAAAAACAAACCTTTGTTAAATGTTAATTTATAGCATTTATATGGAAGAACAAAATAAATACGGTGCTGCCTTTCCCTCTCTCAATGTGTGGGTACTGTATACGAAAAAAGATACGTAATTTTTCAAGTAACATGATGAAAATAGTTCTTCAAGCAATAATATGTGGTGTATTTAAATAGTTTCCTAATTTTTTCATATTTGTGTTATATCTACATGGGGATTACAGAGGCATAGCTTTTATTAAAATATACTATTCAGGAAGAGTATTTGAAAACCATGAAATTTTACTGCAATATTAAGCACTCAAATACCAAGGTTAGTTTCTTTTTACAAAATGAATTCACTTCCTTTGACTTCATGCATTATAATATGTAGGCACCAATCATATTAGCATTAGCTGTTTTTCAGCAGAACCTTCCTTTATGCAATGCGGGTATTATTCTCTACTGTTCCCTGGGTAGCTGCCTGCTCTATGCATTGCACACTCTGCAGACATTAAGAAAACTTACTAATTCCCTTTCATTATGGGATGCCTCCATGAAATCAAAGACACTAAAGGTTCACAAGACTTACAAATTTCTTGTTAAAAGTCACTCTTGGAATAGGGGAAGCTGAAGCAGAAGGAGCTTAAGGTCATACATTTCCACATGTTAAACAAGAGTTCTTTAGCACTTGTCTCACAGGATTAATGTACAGCACTCAATGACACAAGATCAATGATATGAGCTACAAGTTCAAAACCCTGGCTGCCAGTGATTTAATTTGTATTTCATTGAGTTTCAGACATTGGGTTTTCAGAAGCAAAAATGGTCCAGCTAGAGAAGGAGAAAAGCAATGCAGCTACAGCACTGCAACCATGTGATGCACAGCACAGGGCCTAGGGACTACATGGGATAGTACTGTTGGTCAGGGAGAGAGAAGACATATCAAGCTTCTTCCTATGAAATCTCTGACTGTTTATGAGGCAAGGAATGCAAGATCAGTAGCTGTCCTTGAAACATCTGTTTCATCATCATGTCAGAACCCCAGATTTCCTTGTCTTTCAGCCAACTGCTGAGATCTTTTTCTTATGGTGAGCAACCCAAGTTTTTTAAAGTTAAAAAAAAGTCTAACCAAATAAAAAACTCAAAACAACCCTATCAAATCTTTAGTTACTTTTTGATTAGATATTACAATACAGTTAAAAAAAAAGAATATAAATTTAAAATACCACAGTTGTTTTGTTCACTGTGGTCCTGGCTTTCTGCCAGTCAATCATACAGTAAATGACACAGTCCCTGCTGATTTCTAAGTATTTTCTCCTTCCATTATCCTAGAAGCATTCCTGTCCATTCCCTGATCTTTAACAGCAGTTTGTGCTCCTAGCTCCTTGCTGTTGTTCCTCTTTCTTATTCTTCTTTTCTCTGCAGTCTCACTCATCCTCTGTGATAGGGAAGATAGCATCAAAGTTGAAAGCAAATAACACACACACTTTTCTTCAAAGTCATTAGGAACTTCTAGGAATGATCTAGGTTACAATCTAAAATTTCAATTCTCTATTCTTTTTTTGAATTTTCCTGTTTGGTTTGCAAAAGATCTCTTTTATTTGCTTCATTGTTGGTCTCTTATTAATATATAATTCCTATTCTTCACCAGAAAAGGTTTAGCTAGCAGCAGGAGTCAAATTGTCACAAGGGAACATTTTCCCAGATCTGAACCTAAATCTGATATTTCACAGGCAAAATAATGCTCTTTTTATCAAGGAAGTCAGGAGGGCAGTGAAAATTTTTTGAAGAAGAAATAAGGGGAAAATCAAGTTCTGAGATGGGGTTTCCTATTGACATACGCATGGGTCACTGAAGTGGAAATATTTATACCCTTTATTTAAACCAATGGAATAAAAGACAGGTTTTAAGCTTATCAAAGCTAATGAAATCTCTTCATGGGCAAGTCACAGAGGAGAATAAGCAATTTTGCTCTTGGCTTTTATGGCTATTTGCCCACAGGAGGATTGAACAATGAGATTACAGAGCTCAGGGCTCTGCTCCAAGCTTCAGAGAAGGTGGTGCTGCAAAAGCACAGGCTGTTCCAGCATTATAAGCCATCCTCATTTTCCAGTTCCCCTAAGAGAATGCCTCTTTCCCAGTTCTGCATCTTTCCCACTCATGATTTCTTGTACCAGTCATATTGTCCTATCCATAATACTTTATCCCCAGCTCCCCAGGCTTGTCCTTTTCTAATATATATCTCTTGATTGTCTCTCTTAGCTTTTACTTGTAGGCCTAGATCATTCTGGCCACTTACATTCCCTGGTTTACCTGTCCCAGTCTTCTTGCCAAGTCAGTTCTTGCTCTTGAAAAGAGCTGAATAGCTTTGATTGGATTTTTCCAGAAGCATTTAGCCTGAGGCAGCTACAAAGCATACAGAATTTCAGCCTAAACGGTTAAAGTTTGGCAAAGTTTTATGCAACTTAAAAGAAGGGTTTTAATAATAAGCAGCATCACTAGCCAAATACATATAAATCCTAATCTGGTTCCCTTTGAAGTCGATAGCAAAAGTCCCAATGGGACCATTAATTTTAAAACTTTAATACAATAAGCAAGTGAGTACATGCTTAAAGTACTTTTGTGGATTGGACAGCAATTAAAAATGAGAATAAACCTCTAGTTATTATGAACATGAATACATTATTTGCATTTACTACTGTCACTTCCATTTTATGAATGTATCCAATGAAATCTGTAAAGTTTCTCCTTGAAATTACTCATTGAATAATGTTGTCACAAGGGTTGAACTTCGAAATCCATGGAAAATAAAATTGATAAACTGCTTTTCTGCATATAGCACTCTAAATGTTCCACTACACTTTAAAAGTGCAGCTCTTTGTTGTGGTTGTTTTGGTTAGCAGTATTTCAGTCTGTAAGCATTTTAAGCATGTGTTCAAAGTAGCATGGGAGAGAGGAACATGATCTTTTGCCTTTGTTTTCATTTATTATTCCAAAGAACATGAAGGACTCTTTCAAGTTTTCCTATGGAGTGCAGTGCTTTTGAAATTCTTATACAGGGAATGTTACAGTCTAGTAGCCTTTGGCAATATGGCCAGGATACAAGACCTCACAGAAAAAAAAAAAAAAGTGAATAAAATATCTTATGAGGCTGGGGAAAAAAAAAAATGACAGTGGCGACATGCCATGAAGTTGTGACACCCAGGCAGTTCAGAGTTCAAAACAATGAAAGTAGAGCTGTGTGAGTCTTACGCATTATATAGATGCAGTCTCCTTTTGATGATAAGCCCCTCAAATCCTACAATCCTGTGTGCACATCCTATTTCCCAAAGTAACTCAGAGACCATGAACAATAACAGTCAAAATTTCCCCCTTTGTAATACAGTGGTGAGATCTCTAGCTGTGCTATCTATAGAGTTTGTGCTGTATTACCTAGAAAATCATCCTGTGAGCCACATCACTTCAGGATGTTTTGGAACTTTCCAATTGAAAAAAAAAACAAAAAAAAAAAAAAAACAAAAAAAAAAAAAAAAAAAAAAAAAAAAAAAAAAAAAAGCATCATCTTAATTTTGCTTCTATCATATTTGCCTCAGAAATATTTTTTTTATTTATGTAAGTTAACATTCCGTAATCAAGGTCATAGGCAATAAAT
This sequence comes from Platyrinchus mystaceus, assembly GCA_035041135.1. Classification (NCBI taxonomy): domain Eukaryota; kingdom Metazoa; phylum Chordata; class Aves; order Passeriformes; family Tyrannidae; genus Platyrinchus; species Platyrinchus mystaceus. Next base: position 41,694,725 of record JAWWLV010000045.1, on the reverse strand, counting down.
TATGTGAGCATGGAAACAGTATAAATAGTATCTAAGAACTTATTTTATTTTTTCCCTGATAGGAAATTCAGTTTCTCTGATGCTCTTTGGAAATAATAAACTACCTTTTTTCTTTATTCCAGATTCCATAGTGACTCTTCTGGGTAGCACAATTTATAAGAGTAAGTAATTTTCTTTGATACTCACTGGTAAACACTTCCAGGTAGATCTTGAAAGGTGAATGATGTGTATGTGATATGACTTTTGCACTGGAAAACTCATTAGAAATATTATAATTAAAATCATAACTAGGTCCAAAGCCTTTGCTGCATGTTGTAGTGTCTAAGTTTCTCATTAATCAGAACACAATCTTCTTCAGAGCTCTCAATAAAATATTGGTTCCTTTTTTCTGCCAAACAAAGTTGTTTCCAGGCTAAGTTGACCTAATTGTATTAGACAAATCATTAATTAATTTTCTCATTCCAGTTTCTCAGGTATCAGGGTACAAATTGAAATACTACCTAACTTCTCTAAAATGACCTGCTGATCTGACGTTTGCATATATTTTAATATATGTAAATTTCCTTGTTGCTTTTTTAAAATACTGTTTTCTGTGTTCTGGATTTTTTGGTTAGGTTTTTTTGGGGGCTGTATTTTTTGGGGGTGGTGGGTATTGGGTTTTGTTGATTTTTTTTCTTTATTGCTGGTACTTTTATATTTCCACAAACAATTGCTCTCTTGTTCTACAATAGGCTTACGATTATTTTCCCAGCTGTGTAGTAGCTCCATTCGTAAGGTATCTGGTCCAAAGTTACACAATGTTATTCTCTTCTTTGAAAAGGTCCTATTGAAACTCAAAAGTCCTCACTTTCAATATTATTCCCAACAGTGCTACCACTGTTCAGACAGCAGTAAATTTTTGGGAAGATTTTTTCAGTCATCATTTGCTTCTGTGGTAGAATTAAATAAAATATTTAAAAAAAAAACCCCAAACCAAAACCCTAAAGCCTTGCCAGTTCATTTTTTTTCCCTCCTCTCTCCACCCATTTCTTTTGCCCTGAAGCTTTTTTCCCAGGCATCATGATCTTCTCATATTGCTGTGGTTCTGCATGTATCTTTTCCTGCATAGAAAGAGACCCACCTTTCTTATGCTTTTATATTGCAGGGCTAAAGCTGCCTTCTGATTAAGTAATTCATAATGGAAACAGATATCATATAGGGGAAACATAAATGCTTCTTACACCTTTTAAGGAAATAATAATTGTCCAAATAAAAGATAAATACAAAGAATTAATTCTCATGGCAATTTTTAATGAAAATCTTATACAATATTATACAACACGACAAGGAAACATCACTAATAGCAAAACACAATAACAGAGATTCTGGCAAACATATAGAAATTCATTTCATATGCTAGTGTCCTGTTAACTTGCAGGACAGTTACTGCAGTGCTATTAGGCAGGTAATACATGCTCTGTGATAGATACTGCAGCAGCGCCTTCCCTTCAGCCCGCTATACACGCACACTACTACAGAGCTGCTCTAACATCTAATGAAGCCGTCCAGGGTTCTTAAATTCATTTCTCCAGAAGCAAAAGCAGGCCCAACATGGCACATACAGATCACTCAAAGAGTATACTTAATATTAGAATTTTAAAAAGGTAGAAATTAATATAAATCCTCTAGTAAATTACTGACCACAGCAAAGCCTACTAAAAATGTAGAGTATTTATTGTTGCAAAACCAGGAAACTTGATGTCACAGTAGTCATGCAACTAAGATTTTAAGACAGTAAGGAAAAAAATCGAAATGTTTAAAGTCCAGATCCAGATATTTTGAGGCTTAAACTGATGGAAGTTAGTTCCTGTTTAAGCTAACTACCAGATGCTTACGTACCCAGCTGCCTCCAGTTTCAATACATGTGCAAGTACCTCTAAGAAGTCAGGACTACAGGTCCTACCTTTCCAAGCAGTTTTCTAATTGACAGTTATCTATAACAAGGTACATTCAGACTTGTCAAACAGGCAGAATTATGAAATGCAGGCTGAGAGAGAGCACATTTTTTGGAAGCTTCCAGTTTTAGTGGGATAACACTGGTGTATGCAAAGATGAACACCAAAAACATTGAATTAATTTCCTTCATGTGAAAACAGAAACACCTGCATAATTTTGTTTTTTTTCTCTATGGGAATTTGAAATACGTTCAGATTTCAGCATTTTCCTAACTAGAGATGTTTTCTTATGAGGGAGAAAAAACAGTTAAAGCAAAAAACAAACAAACAAACAAAAATCCAAACCAAAGAAACCCAAAGCAAGACAAAAAAAATTAACCCCAAACTGTTTCCATCAGTTAGCTGAGCTTTAAAAATATTTTTTCACTTTAAATTTGTAAATTGGGAAGTCACTAATGATATAATGAAAATGTACCATATAGAGAGGATACAAAATCGGGCTTAGACCTTGTTCGATGTTGGTTATCTCTCAGGAATAAAAAGCAGTACAGACTGAAAAACAAATACATAACTAATCCAGAAACATTCTAAGAGTGTAAAAGGTACCATGAGCAGAAAACCAAGGGAAAAAGAAGCAAGTTTAAAATTCTTCAGTGAGAAAAAGTGAAGGGTTTATGTGTTTTCTATCCTTAGAGATTGCACTCTTTTTTTTGTCTGTAGAACCCCTGTACTGCTATCTCTTGTAGCCTTTATTCAGCCTATTTACCTGGTAGGCATGTTTTTTTAGAATGTTCTATAAGCCAGTCATTGGAATTTTAGATTAAAAAAAAAAAAAACCAAACCACTAAAATAAGCTTCTGATGCTCCTGTTTAATTAAAAAAAAATGGTGGCAATAAAGCTCTGTTAGCTTGAATGAAGTTATTTATTGAATATCAGTATACAGAGCATACCACCAGTCCTAGGTGTTATATTCTGCTGTTACAATGAAATGTCTAAAGCTGAAACAGGAGAAAGAGAGAGGAATATATTAAATGAAAGTATGTATACGGACAGAAAAAACTATAAAAAAGAAGAAAAAGCTGAAGTACTAAGATCAAGAGAAAAATGGACTTCCAGATGAAATTAATTTTATCCAAGCTATTTAAAATAAAACATGAATTGGTAGTATGCAGTTAAGTGGTTCAATAGCTGTTTCAACAATTGGCCAAATGAATCCAGAGTCTAACAGTGAATCATTTTTCTTGATATAAATCCCAGAATTATCCTTACAATTCATCATTCAAGAATAGAGTTAAAGGGATATTAAACATCATTGTAACTGTATGGTTTTATATGAATGATTATACTATTTGTATACAGTATTTCTTATATTCGAAGGTCATAGAAGTTTTGTTGTAACTTAAAGTATGTGGTATCAACTTAAAAACCTAAAATCAGTGTCATGTGATTCTATTTTTCTTGAGTTATCATTATCACAAACTTAATATCTGATTTCAGTAACTAAAACAGAAAGAAAAAAATCTTCTTTTAGAATTGTGTTTTCACCTGTGTTACAGCTGAAGAATTCCTGGAAAGCCAATAGATTAAATTCAAATAACTTTGACAGTGTTTCTCCCTTCCTGTGACATTCTTATATAAAAGAATGAGAAGTAGCACATGCAGTTTCGTAATACTGGGTTGCAAGATGCCTATTGCCTGTACAAATACAGAGAAAAACAATCAATAATTCCTCTTCCAGATAAAATAGTGTAAATAGATATGAAAATATGTATTTCTTTATTTAAATATAAATATATAAACAATGTTGGTTTTGTTATTATTATTATTACTACTACTGAAGAGGAGCTGGTAGCTGTGGCCTTTTCCACAGGAGAGCAGCCCAGGTGCAGATGCCTTGGTGTTCTCTGGGTTTCCCGTATGAGCTGTAAGCTGATGGAGCTCAGAGAAGCTGCACAGAGCCAGGAAACTGTGACATTCTGAGTGAGTTGTGAGCTCTGCAGGCTTTGCATACTCTACTCCGTTGAGATAAACATTTTTAGGAGCCAGAAATGGCTGTCATTAAAACTGTGTCCAAGTGGCTCTGAAATATTTTGATCAGATCTCAACTAAGATATCAGGGAAAGGAGCTTCCTTTGATTAACAATGGCTGGACTTTACATAATCTACAGCAGGAAGCTCTATCTTTTATTTCAATGCACATGTAAACAGAGTAGCGGTTGCAGTGCAGCTAATGGCGCTACCTTTTCAACAATCTTTTAATTCAAATTTTTACAAACAAATCTTCAATCATACAACAATAATAAGGAAAATAGTACTGTGAGAAAAAATTAATATTACTAAAAGAAATCAATAAAGTTGGTGATTTCTGCTCTGTTTTACAACTACTTCAACTCCTACTAACATGGATTTTTAGAAGTTATACTCTGTGAACTAAGTTGTGTTTATTAATTTTATTTCAAGAAGTATTTGTGATTTAAGAGATTTTCTGATAACATATTTTAGGTCATCTAAACAGCCTGATTCTTGGCTAAAGTTCTTCAAACCATAGAGCACTAACACATTGCAATGTGGCTGCATTTTACCAACAAGTTTTATTGTTCTTATAAGTTCTTTTTCAAGTTTCAATGCTGTAAGAAATAGAAAGCATCCTCTCTTGGTCCTACATTTTTAACAAGTGTTCACGTGGAATGACTTTGCCATTCTTTGTTATCAATGTTGCTTGAAATGATTTCTGAATGGGAAAGTGAAAAATAATTTCAAGAGATACCGTGTTAGTAATGTGCTGTATCAAAAATATATTCAATTAAATAACCAGGTTAAAAGGTTGAGAATACTTATTGTATTTGTAACATTTTACTATTGTAAAGTCCATTTAGTTCTGGGTCTAACATGTAATATTTATTTTTAATAGTTAATACTGAACCACTCCTTCTGAAGTCCACACCACTGTGAAATGGCATAGAGGAGCTGAAAACACAGTCAAAGATGAAGACCAGTAGGAACTAGACATGCCAAAGTCAGTTGAAATGGAATGTTAGTGAGAAATGGTTTGGCATCACTGAGCAAGAAAACGTGTGTGACACTGCAATATAATTCTCAGGTGAAGAGCGAAGGACAGTATAAAGTATAAATTTCTACACTTAGTAAGCAAAATGTACAAGAGAAGTTTTATTCTGCAATCATCTGATTGACAAAAAAGAGAGAGAATAAAGAAATAACATGGCTGTCCACCTCTAAATTCAAAATATAAGATGCATGCAGATGGAAAGATGCAAATCACAGACCAGTGGAGAACAAGTGCAAGAAAAATTGTCCAGCATTAGTGAATAGTCTTCAGTTTGGGTTCCAGCTGCAAACTGTTTTCATGGAAAAATATCCACATACATTTGAAGAAGCAGCCATGTGGAAACTTAAAATCCTTTCTGTAGGTCCTACTGATAATTATAAAGGGAAAGGTCTTGCTAATTCCCTAATAGAAACACAGAAAAGCTACCTTTCTGTCCAAGAATAGAGGAATTCTTCAGTTCGTGCTAAGGAGAATGGGATTAATGAGACTAATGGTCCATGGACACATGCTAATTTTTTGCTGCCAGAAGCCAAACTAGCATTCCTTCACTGGGTGATCCTGGCCTCAAGCCCAGCAAGCAGTCAGCTCTACCAGCCTCTCATGAGAATAAGAGCCTTCAGATCAAATCCTCTCTGTTATGGCACAGGCACATACTTGAGGAAACTAGGTGTTGTTAATATTCTCAGCTTGGCTTTAGAGAGCTCTGGGAGGTAAATGGATTATGGACAGTCAGTGAGTTTGACTTTAGAACTGACAATGAAGACACTGTGACCTCCTCCTACTCCCAGTCACTCCCAAATAGCTTTCATGTGTCCTAACTCACAGTTCAGTTGAAGGAATGAAATATCACAAGAGCCCCGAGGCTCTTCCATGAAACTTCTCCAGAAGTGAATTTGCTCTGGTATCTCAGAATTTGTTCCTGTCACAGAGGCTGATTAAGGATTTAAATGAAACCTGCAAGTTGTCAGCAGCAGCTTTGCCCTTTGGCTTCTTTGTTCAAGAAAAAACTCATAGGCTGAACAAAGTCTGGCACAATGCTGAAATTTTTCTGGCTGCTGTTCCTTTGTATTACATTTCTATTTTCTAAAAATACCCTCTTATATGGAAAAAAAAAAAAGAAATAATATTTTAAAATGTCACTCATAACTGCTGTCATGTGTTAACAAGAATACAATAGCTGTTGCATCACATAAATTATCAATCATTGCTCTTTTTACAATGGATTCTGAACAAAATTAATCTTAATATTCTACATTTTCACTTTTTTTCTAGTTATCATTGTTCAGGGATAGCAGGCATTATTTTATTAAGGCATGATATAACAAATTACCTACAAATTAATGACTAATTTTATTCTAGTTAATCTACTGGGTTTATGGTTTAGGTGCATTTTATGACCCTACCTGTCTAGTCTCCTTTGTATGATGAGTTGCTCACCTGCCTGTTTTGCTGAAGACAGGACATACTGAACTGTCTGTGATATAGCATTAATGATCTGTCTGTCCATTCTAGGCAGAATGGACAGTACTGCTGCTTTTTACCTAGATGGCAATCTATCTTCTGTGTGACAGCAAAATGGTAATGGAGAACAGCAGAACAAAAGAAAAAAAAAACCAAAAAACAAACAAAACCACAATAAAACCTCTTGGAAGCCCATGGGGATTAACTAGGAGAATGAAGTTCTTTTAATAAATTCACCTATTTTATTGGATCTCCCAGGAGTTGTAACACTATTCATCCCTGAGGCTAATGAAGTTCTCTTGTGAATCATGCTGCTTCAACTATGTGGGGCGTATCTTGATTAGCATATGTTTCTTCTAAAAATACATTTTCAAACCCCCAGAACTTGCTATCTGTTTGCAAGCCATACTAGACTTTCAACCTTGCATCACTGGCTACAGGACAAAAATGTTATTTTTAGTCATTATGGAAGGACGTCTGACTTTGTCTCCAATTCCTCTCCCCAGTCAAGGCTTGGAAAGGCCATTAGTTTCCTCCAGAACGCAATAAAAACAAAAAGCTTTTTCAATGTGAAAGTGAAACAGAAGACTATGAGCTAGCCTTGACTTTAATATAGTCTAACTTGGGAACTCCTGGGGAGCTGAGATTTTAAAAAGAATTCTCAAACTATTTTTTTTTCTTTATTTTTTTAAACTTGAGTCTCTTTTCTTTGGTATCTATGGTCCTGGCTTTAAGGCTTTAATTAGGCCTGTCAGGCCTAATTCTAAAAAATGAGTATCAGGAGAAAACACCGCCAGATCTTGTCCTTACAGATTTACTGTGTGTGTTGTCTGTACCCCATCCCTATTTGTACACCTGACTCAAATGGACAGCCAGAAATGTGTTGTGCCTAAAACTGCATTCTCACTTTAGGATTTCAAGGTATAAAGAACAGTCCTGAATTGTGAGCTCCATCCCTAATCATCATGAAGTCTTGTAGAGGCAATAAAATTAGGGCTTTACAGATCTTTCTAGAAAGATCTTGAGCACAATTTCCCCTGGTCCAGAACAACCATTTATATCATCTTGTAAGGTAATCATAGACACAGAAAATCACTCTCTTCTCCATGGTTAGTCTGGTTTTATTCCAGCATTTTCTGATCATATGGACTAGGGTTGCGGTCTGCAGTTTCTTGATACCAGCCTGTGTGAAGTGACCGTATTTAGCTTTCTAGAGCACATTAAGTAAAGCTTATACACCTTGCTTTGGTCCAAAGTGTCTAGTTTTCCTTCATGTGTGAAAAGCACATCACCACTGTCTTTTGATTGTTAATCTCACTGGAGCCTGCCAGATGCTTAAATATCATGGTTTAGTTTCCTTTGCTGAGGCATGAGGGAGAGTGGTTGTGTCTCAAAAACTGGTTTGATAATTATATTACAGTATTTTCTTGCTGAACAGTTATAAAGAGATTGGTTTTGTCAGAGCTTGGTTTTATGCAACTCTCTGCAGCAAATTTTGCAAATTTTCACAACAGGTCTTTCATGCAGTGATTGCAAATATCCTTTGAAATTAACATTGCCTTGTTAGAATTACATGGGCAAACAGAGGATCACTGGTAGTTGTGCTGCTGATGACCTTCCTTCAGGCTGGAAAACCCCTTCTCCATGAGCTGACTTCTGTTTCAGAGGTAGTTACTCCTATCTTCTGCTGGTAAATTCCATTTGGCACTGTTGAATAAATCTCCAGTACAGGGTGATATTTCTGTGGTTCTGCCTGTCTGTGTTCATCTGGCTCTTAGTTTTCATGGAGATTAGCTTTTAATCAATTAACACACTAATTCCATATACAAATCAGACTCAAAGAGCTATTCTCCAGAGGATGCAAGCTTTTTATTTATGTATTTAGAGCTGGGAGTGCCTGAGATATAAGCAGCAATGATCCAAAACCTTTTATTAGGCTGGGAAGAACAGACATGCTACCACTCAATGTCTTTGTGGACCAGCACATGAATGTTTTGTTTAGTGAGGCATTAAAATTTTCAAGATATTCTCCCAGAAGACTAAGTGTCAAATCCAGGAAGCCTTAAACACCACAGTAAGCTCATATGTCTGTGTTAAGGGACAAACACAGTGCTGTAATATTGCAAGTGGAAGTGACTAGATAACCTGAGACTCTTATCTCCTGCGCAAGATAAATGCAGTGGTAAATGTACACCCCAAAACCCACCATGTTTCTTTCCTTCAGCAAGAGAATGGAAACTTTCAGCTGACTGAAATAATTTTCTACAATCATACAGAGAAAATCACAAGGCCTCAACTGAAAAAGGGTGTTTCCAAGTAACCATCCTTCTAACTCTCATTACAAATCCAATCTTCTTCCCCATCATAAGGCATGAGTAAAATGTATAAGTGCAAGTAGCTGTGTTTCCAAAAACACTTTTGGAAATGAAGAGTAACTTGATAAAAAGGATGTTAACTGATGTCAGTAGGCTTCTCAAAAAGTCATAAAAATAATGCTGGCATTATTGATGCCATGCATGTTTTCAGATTTTGCTAGAAGTTTGCACCTTGTTTAGTTCTAGCATATAGACAGAGTAGATATTTATTTAACAGTTTGTGGAAAACTCTAACTAGAAAAAATGCTGTGTACAAGGCAGTGGAAGTTCCACCTGCCAAACTCGTGCTTTCTTGCTGACCTTTTGTCTTCTGGGTGTCTGAAGTAGCCCGAGTGAAGTTAAAAGCATTCTGATCTGAAGCTTTATTGATCTAAGTATGTATTAATAATAGTGATGATTGTTTTAAAATCAATCCTCTGACCATTTCCTACCTATGGTTAGAGTTTCCCCTGAGAAATATTACATTCTACACTTGCAGTTGAAATTACACAAGTAAGCACCAAAGAAAGTCCAGAAGAAAGCAGTATATCTTTACAAACTTTTGGAAGATTGTGTTAATCACTTTATGTTTCTTGACTCAGTGATTTCCATTATATTTTGTAATCTAATATAGCGTGTTTTTCATTATCAATACATTATTCCTAAAACAAAGATGATATAAAAGTCTTAAACTATTTTTAAATATGTTTTGTTAGTTTCAGTGAAAACAAAGATGACTTTTGTCTAAAAGTCTGATTTTCAGGCTTAGTTCATCAGTTTAATAGGAGTTCAATTGTCGCTTTGGGATGTGATAATAGTTTCAAATTTGCAATTAATTTTCAAAAGATAAAAGATCATCTCAGATTATTGAAGCATTTCAGATACTAAATTTTTCTTAGAAGATATGATAAGAGCTGCCTAGTACTGTTTATATGCATGCTGAATTACAAGAAAGTAAAGAATATAAATGAAGATTGTAACTAAGTACCAACTATTGTAAGAAATTAATTTATCTGAAATTATTACCCAAAATACTGTTTTACTGAAAAATGTGATGATATCTACTTCTGCATCATATTCTTCTTAATAAAATCTCAAGAGGCCCCATTTTCAAACTACAGTTATGCAAATGTAACCATTTAGCTAGGCAAGAAAGCATTCCTGTGGCATTGTATACAAGAGAAAAAATAACGGATTATTTTACTGCAGTTGGTGAAGTGAAATATCTAATATAAAAAATGCTTTTCAGAATTAATTGCTTAAATTCATCCAACGCTACATAGCCAGTTGAGACGGACCAAATAAAGGAACACAAGCCAGGTCCATCAGGGTGTGACAGTGACCAATAAAATTCAGTTATCTGGGGTGTGAAAATGAGCTTTATTCTCCATATAGCAACAACTAAAAAATTTAATCTGTGCAGTGGTCCTGGAGGTGATGTGGATGGATACTGCAACAGGTGTTTCTCCTCCTACCTTACTCAAGGAAGTTGTCCTAAGCTCTCCCACCAAATCAAGCCTCAGAATAATCTCACCTTTCACAGGAACTGCTTCAAAGTCCCTAGTCTCACATTTTCTGAAGTAGCTTTTCATAATTTTAGACCCTATTCTTGTGTGTTTTACCATTACTTCCTATCACAAAAAGAAGGAAATTGCAATACAGATGGATGACCTTGGGAGCTGAGGACCCCATAGTTCTGAGCTGACTACACTAGGAGAGAAAACAGTGTTTTGCTGCTTGAAGAATTTAACACCACAGGATCATGACTTTGGTGAGCAGAATACCACTACCAGGTAAAACAGGACCTGAGGAAATCTGAGCTTGAAATGAAGGCCACCTGTATGAAGGCTATAAACCAGCCAGTTTACCCAGCGTGTTAACACCATGTCTAGCTCAATCAGTGTTTCTGCCAGAATACCTTGATTCAGATATTCTGTAGAGTATACATCTTCTAATATTGTGATTCTTGTTTCAACACTGTTTTCTAATGTTGAGATTGATAAAATATTTGACAGACCATCCTTTGGCAGATCCTTCAGTGCCTCTCTCTGCCCACAGCTTCCACCAAATCCTGGTTTCTGTCACCCAGCTGGAGCTCTGGTGAGGATCTTGCAGTGATGATTCCTGCTTCATCACCAAAGGATAGTCAGGAAAGGACAAGGGCTATGCTTTAAGAATAAGGCTGTGTAAGTCAGCACCCTTTGTCAGCTCCCTGTTCTGATGGATGTCCTGATGTCCTGCCCTGTTTCTCCCTGCCAGTGCTATCTGCAGTCAGCATGAGGGAAGGGCTCTTTAAGTGGCAGGTCTCCAAGTTTTATTCCGTGATAGCTCAGCTCCAGCCAGGCAATGCTCCTGCACAGCCACAACTGTATCACTGCTTGACTTCCTTTCAACCAAGACCAGTAGACATAGTTGTGGTGAGCTTTTGCTGCAGCCATGGCACCAAAGAAAACTGGGCCTAGCAAACCTATGGCATTATTCCTGGAAAAAAATAGAGTACATGTAAAAACACTGCTGAAAATGCTCAAACCAAAAGTTTTCCCTGTCGTCCAGAGCAGCTGCAATGAGAAGGAATGTTATTTTTCTGGCTTTATGCTGGTTAAAAATATTTAAAAAAATCCCCAAACTCCTCTTTTGTATTTTCCACACATCAAAATGTTTATGTTTACATACTATACCAAATCATTTCTCAATCAGAAGGGACACATCTCCTTTAGAAAAGCACTTTAGGCACTGTAACATCTTTAATCACCTCTTAGAGGTGGTTACAAAGACCCAGAAAAGATCACTCTGTCTGTCCTTCAGCTCTTTATCTGTACTTGCCAAACAACTTTTGCTGAATCTCAAGTGCAGATTGTTGTGAAGTTACAGGTCATTGTAAGATCCCACCTTTCCTTGCAGTTTTAGATAGACTTTCAGGGACATTTTCCCCAGAGCTGCTTGACTTTGACAACATCTGCAAAGGAGTTCTTCTAGCCTAGGCATGCTATTTTGCAGTGGAAAATGTAGGTTCACATCATCAAGGAACTGCAGGTGGGAGGAGTAAGGAGGAAAGGGGAAAAGAAGGTACTCACAGGTTTCTCTCCATATAGGTGTTTTTATTGTCCAAAACTATCAAGTAGAACAGTTTCAAGGGGTGGATTATGAGAAAGATAATAGTATTATATTGAAGTTTTACTGATACATATGTATATACACTGACAGTTATACTGAAGTTTTAACTTCACTATGTTCTTATTATGTAGGTTTTATATGTTTGTTTGTTGCAATACTGGGTAATGTATGCTTTTTACTATCATGTTGAGGTTATCCTGCAAAATTAATTGCTCCTCTATTCCTCTTACATCACACTTATCTTCAGATATTCTTTCGCCATGGCCCCTATGTATAGCACAGTCTACTTCCTCTCCCATTTTCTTTAGCCTTTCTCTAGGCAACAGTTTTGAATAGTTTCTTATCTTTGTTTACCTTCCAATAATTACAATATACTCCCTATCTGCATTAAAAACTGTTAAATGGGGGATTGTGATGGCATGTGTGTGATGGGGGTGTTTTCCATCATCTCTCTATAAAGATCTCAAAGAAGCTACTGTATTCCTCGCTTTGCAAAATGATTTGGCCATTTTCCGAGCTAAATCAGTAATTTGTGGTAATACACTAAGGAGGAGATCCACAACCCATTTTCCATTTGTCTACCTGTCAGTATTACATGTTTTATCTAGCTGGTAAGTTTGCTGCTGACTCATTAATGTATGCAGCTCATATCACGTTAAACTAGATCCCTGTCAAGCTTTTCCCACCCTGATGTTATCTCATGGTGTTTTAGGTTAATTAGAATTTTGGATTAAGTGAAAGCCTGAGGCATTTGACTAAGAAAATGAGATTAACATAGATTGAGTCTGTTACTAAGGACTACTAAACTAAAACCTCAGGTGTGTAGATTACTCATATTTTTTCAGCATGTAGATCTGCTGACTATTTAAAAATAATTAACTTTACCTGCTACCATGTCTGGCAAAACTTCATCACTCTCCGATCCCCTTTACACTTGAATATCATATTTGTTCATGCTGCTTCCTCATACATCCTCTCTCTCTTCCATAAATTGTATGTTTGTTCCACTAATTATGTGCTCTCCTTTCCGTCTCATCCAATCACAAAACTGTTTCAAAGCATTCCTGTTGGACTAAACCTTGCATCCAAAGCAGACACAGACTAAACATCTTTCTTGGTACATTTCCAGATACTTGCAATAAGACTTACTCAGCCTAGGAGTGAAGCCCCCATTCAGAAGTCAATATTGCTTAATTTATACAATCTCTTTAGCAATCTCTGGTGGGCATAGCTCCACCTCTCACCTTTAATTATAACTCTGGTAGGAATATTTAATTATTTGCTGTTACAGACTATTAAAAAAAACACAAAATTTGTTGCACAATGATCATAGATGTTGCACAATGCTTATAACTTGCTCTTTCATTGTGGAAAAGAAAATTAAGAACAAATATTTAACAAAGATTGTTGACAGATGCAAATATATTTTCAGTCTTCACATGGATTTTTCAGTTTTAGGATAGTAAACATAATGACGACTGTGGAATTTTGAGGAACAGGTTGCTATTCTGTTCCGGCTCTGTCATCTATGTCTTTCCTTTAAACCAAAGAAACCAATAAGGGAGTGGTAATTTTTTTTTTTTTTTTTTAAGGGAAGGTTGTCTATACATTGATTTGCTACAACAAAGACAAGGTGTCCAATGTGCTGGCAAATTACATAGACAAGCAAGATTAATGTAAAACAAGATTGATATAAAATCAGTGTATTGAGAACAATAGAGTGAAAATACTGCTTATAATCAAAATCTTATTTTACCCTGAAGTTGCAGTTGATATTTGCCATAAGTTAGCTCAAGAGATCACTGCAGGCAGAATGAATTTGGAATTAATTTACACCCGACATTACAGTAGCATACTTGCTAGGTATCTGATTATGTCAAATACTTCAGACCAAACAAAAGACAAGATGAAATAATTAGATCACCAGACTACATTACTGAATTATGGAGAATATCCACATTAAGAATATTGACACCAATCTGCTTTA
>JAWWLV010000045.1:41658349-41678965 GCA_035041135.1 Platyrinchus mystaceus | reverse complement strand
AGGTGAGATTAGCATTTCTATATTCACATTAAGTTCCTAATTTTCAAATTTGGACCACAGACTAATTTCTTTAGATTTTCTTTCTTTACCTTGTGTTGGTTTCTAATTTTTCCACACTTCCTTTCATCAGAGACAAGAGAGCTTAATCTCGGGTTTTATTTAAACCACCATTCTTAAAAAATTTGTTTATTTGATTTTGAAGCATTCTCACTATACATTTGAATCTTGTCTCCTCGATATGCCTTTCTAGGATTATGTGTGTTTGTGGGTGGTATTTGCAAGTCCTTTAAATGTGGCTGAGTTGAGCAGCTGGGGCACTGAGATCTCTTGGATAAAGACTGAGCTTGTAACATTACTGCATCTGGGTAGGTATTTCTAATACTTGCTATTCCCTGCTTTAAGGAAGACAGCATATTCTTGCAAGGAGCTTGAATTCACAGAATCACAGAACCAACCAAGTTGGAAAAGACCTCTGAGATCATCGAGTCCAACCCATGACCCAACACCTCCCTGCAACTAGACCATGGCACTAAGTGCCACATCCAGTCTCTTCTTAAAAATCTCCAGAGACAGTGAATCCACCACCTCCCCGGGCAGCCCATTCCAACATCTGATCACTCTCTCTGTACAGGAGTTCTTTCTAATGTCTAACCTAAACCTCCCCTGGCACAGCTTAAGACTGTCCAGTCTTGCCCTTGTCCTCTGGTCCTACTGGTGGTTGCCTGGGAGAAAAGACTGCCCCTCACCTGCCTACAACTTCCTTTAGAGTGATGAGGTCTTCCCTGAGCCTCCTTTTATCCAGGCTAAACAGCCCCATCTCCCTCAGCCGCTCCTTATAAGGCCTGTGCTCCTGTCTCTTCCTGCCGATATAGGAATATACACTAATTATTCTTAGGTTGTAGCTGAAGGCCTTCTCAGACAAAAGCTTGGTATGTTTTTTTCTGTACAGAAAGTCAGTCAAAACTGTTCAGCTGTCTCTGCCTTACAAATGAAAGCAAAAGGTTTGACCTTGCCTTGGTGTGTCTGTTCTCAGTGTTGTTCATCACAATCTCCCCACGCCCTGGTGGAGCTATGTTTGCATTTGCACTTCAGAGAGGAGCCGTAGTGGGGACACAGTGTAAGGTCACATTCTCAGAACACAGCAGTGCAGTTGCCCCTTGGTGTAGAGATTTAGACCTTACAAGGAATGGTGGTCCAGTGCTTGTGTAACGATATGTATATCCTGAAACGCAAAGAATAGCATGCTTTCACCTGAGGCCTAGCTTAAGGGACATGAAAGCTTTTTTTCAGCACAGGAGATAAACAGATCATTTGATCTAAGCCAGCAAACATATGTACTATGAAAATATTTGTTGAAGACATACGAGGTAATTTACACGAAACACATTGTACGTGTGGGAAAGACTTATTGTGGTCATTTTGTAAATAACCATATCTAAAGATTCTTGAACTGCATTTTGAAAATTCTATATATTCCATCAGTCAGAACTTCTATTATTCTTCAATGCCTTTCCAGTTGTATTGGGAATTTTCTCATGCTCTTTTGATTTTGTTTAATTAACTCCTATTCAAATTCCTATTTGTGTGCCAGGACTACTCTTTCACATTAACTTATATCATTCTGGATTTCATAGCTTAGTTCTCTACTTACTCAAATTTAAATGTATTTTTTTAACTCTATTACCTTACACTAAAACTAGATATGTACCTTCTGTTTCTGAGTGTGCAGTCATCTTTTCAGAATACTAAACCTTTCTAGGGGTTAAGAGGGTATATGAAGTTAAAACATAGAATCATAGAATTGTGAAGCTTGGGAAAGATCTCTAATATCATCAAATCCAACCATTAACCCCGCATCACCATGTTCACTGCTAAACCATATTGCCAAGTGCCACATCCACGTGACTTTTGAACACTTACAGGGGTGACAATTCCACTGTTTCCCAGGGTGGCCTATTCCAATGTCTGACCCGTTTTTCAGTGAGGAAATCTTACTAATATCCAATCTAAACTTCCCCTTTAGCAACTTGAGGCTCTTTCCTCTTTTCCTGTTACTTTTTGCTTGTGATAAGAGACTGATGCCTACCCGGCTACAACATTCTTCCAGGCAATTGTAGAGGGGTAAAGTTCCCCCTGAGCCTCCTTTTCTCCAACCTAAACAACCTCAGCTCCCTCAGCCACTCCTCATAGGACTTGCATTCTAGACCCTTCACCACCTTTATTGCCCTTCTTTGGACATGCAACATGAAATTTTTGCAAAAATATGTGGGGTTAAAATGAAAATACTGGCAAAATTGCACACAGTTTTCATCTGTTCCTTCAGTGAGTGAAACATTTTTGTTTAAGGAGTCTTTGTAACTGAAAACACTCTTTAAAATACTGTGAATATATGAGCAGCAATGCCACATTTTGTTTTAGTTTATTTTTGGTACACTCATCATTGGACCTTAAATTGGGGTGGAGGGAAGAGTTGCATCAAGATAAAATGTTGCTGACCTCCAGCTAAAACCAAAACAAAGATACAGAAGAGGTGAAAACCACTACAGGGTTCCAAACTACTGCAATTCTGTATATCACTGCATGAGAAGTTCCCTTTTTCTGTGGCATTTTTGAAAGTAGAAAATTTCCTTAAAGTGTCTGTGATCTTCCTTGTCCTTATTTTCAGCTATCAAAATCCTACCGTTTGTACAGATGCTACTGAACCCAATTGTATTCTTGTCTATAAGTCCTTATCTTGTGTTAAACTAACTGCATCGAGTTCTACTTGTTTTCAGCTTTCAATGCAACCCTCCAGTTTTTTCTTTTTTTTTTTTAATAAGATCATATTTAATGATAACTTTTAAGTGAAGAGTTCTATTCATAGAGGTAAAGCACATCCTGTCCCAAAGAAAACATTTTCTTGCAGTTAGAAAGTAATCCAGGAACAAAGTGTTTGGTCCTCTCTGTTCAGAATAATAAGTGTGATGCAGACAAATGTTCACTTGGAACAAGTGGACTAAGAAAAGCAAATTTATTTCAGCCTTCAGACTGTAATGACTTTTTTGGTTGTAATTTGAAACAGACATCTGGAGGTGAAAAGTCTGCCACAATTACCTAATATATTCAGCTCTTTCACTTGATATCTTCTCTTCAAACTCTTTTTTTGGGACAGAAATCTCAGAGTGTCAATACATTTGCATTTCTAACACTGACCAAACTATTTGTTTAAATATTCACTTTCATCAGTAAGTGTCACATGGCTCTAGTCCTGCCATCATATAAAAAAATGGATTTTCTTGTTATGCTCTAATTTGCCCTGTCTTTTTCATACATTAATTCTCCTTCTCATGAAATTATATTTTAGGTTACTACTTCAGTTGCTTCCTTTGCTGATACCTTTACAAAGATATTCTTCTGCTATTTATCTTTTTCTTCATTGTCACCATGTCTATTTCACTGCATCTTCAAGCATTTTGGAAATTAACCCCTCCAAAAACCCCTTATTATTTCATTCATTTTAAAGGTAATGACTTCTTTGTATAATTAAGGACTAGGTTCTGGTCTTTTTACTGAAGCTGCATCCCCATGCACAAAGTTATTCAATTTATTCTTTATATTTGTTTTGTCTAAGAAAAATGATGGGAAGTGACTTTGCTGTAAAGACAGTCAGATTCCAGCTGCTTCTTCAGCTTCTTTCAGTTTCTTTTTGCTGTAAAATGTATCCCTATTTCCTTTTAGAATGCTCATTAAATAAACTCAGTAACCCATTAATGGTTTATTCAGTTTCAGACTCTCTGTGCTGTGTAGACAGGGGCTTATAGGCAGCATTGCACAAGCAGGGGTACAACATTTTGAGGACTGCTCAGACTCTGAAGAACTACAGGTTCTCATCTGCCATATGGAGCTCTAGCTAGCAAGTCTACACAAGCCAGTTTAGGTCATTTCACATAGTGTTTCAGTTACTGTGGCCCCTGGAAACACAATGCAGAGACCACCAAATCACTCTCCATATGACGTTCTCTGGTCTGGTATGGCTGGATATGAACTCCACCTAGCAAGCCCACAAGACCAAGGCTGACTCTCCTCAGTCATGCAAGTGCTCTGATTGCATTTCAGTGGCACAGAAATTCCCTCAATAGAAGATACTTCAGGCACTGAGAAAATATCCCACCATCCCCTGTTAAATCATCCACTATGTTCACAGTGCTGTCTGCAAACCTAACAGGGATTTTGACAGTCTGAAATACACCACTTCATATTCAATAGCTGTGTCATATCAAAGTGGTGCACTCTGTGTTTAGTGCACGTGTGTGCTTATGTGCCGTTCTTGAGTGAGACTGCTTTTTCAAGACGTAATATGTCATGTGTTGCAACATTAAAATTTGTCAAGAATTCTTAGTAGCATACAGGAAGAAATTCTGAGCTAATATTTTACAGCTGGCACAAAAGAAACATATGTTCTGTGTTCTTCCAGGAGATTTCACTTTCACCTCTCCTCTGTCTAAAACTATCATTTTTGACTGAGAGGATCTGGTTACATAGAAAAACATCTTTCAGAAAACATTTTTTTTCTTTTAATTTATTTGAGACATGAAGAACAACGTATATACTTTTTATTTGTTTGTAAATATCCAGAGTAAATTAAAAAAAGAAAAAAACAAACAAAACCCAAACCAGTACAAAACCCTAACAATTACACCATTCTAAAGATGAGTCTTTGTCTAGATAATTTACGATGGCAGAAGGAGTGACAACATCTGTACTCTGACTGAAATAAAACTGAAAAATTAGAAAGTGAATTCTGATGTGGTAAATGAGGCTTCAGCTATTGCAGGCACACATTCCCTTATTTTCTTTATCAGCAGATGCTGATGTTACAAAACCATAACTAGCAATTGAGCACAGATGGTTATCTCTGTTCATCAGGAAAGCTCAGAAGGGAATAGGCACTTAAATAGAAAGACCTCAGTCACCCCTCTCAGTAAGTTTCCTGTTCTGAGTTTTAAACAATATGTCTCTTAACAGTTTTCCAGTCCCATGCAATCTGCACATCCAGGAAGGCAACCTTGGTTGCAATCAGCACACACCAAACAGTAAATGAAAGCTGACCTCACCTTGCTGAAGCACAGATTTATGTTCTCCCACAAGTGGATCTGCCTTGGGCTTGAGTTTTACAGGCTCCCACCAGCACTCTGAGCCCAGCTTGCTCCCTCCTGTAAAAATCAGACCACAAAAAGACAACTATGGTAGAGGCTTAATCACTGCAAAACACTTTTGTTGTTGTTGTTGTTGTTGTTTGGGTTGGGGGTTTTTTGTTGCTTTTTTTTTGTTTGGTTGTTTGTAGTTTTTTTTTCTCATCTCCTCACCAACTTCCCAGGTACATACTGCAATATTGGCTGTCTGAAGTAAGGAAATATTTCAAATGACTTTTAAAATTCCTCAGCGTGAGATAAATTAAAATATTTTGTGACTCCGTTCTGTGACTGAATTTGCTGAACATGAAGCAAGAAGCACAACGGCAGTGTGGTAAGTGGATAAAGTTATCTTCCTGCTATTCCAGGAAAAAAAAATGAAAGGAAGAGTAAATGCTGCCTAAATTAAACATGGTTTAACTCCATATACATTTAATTATACCACTGAACATATTCCCTCTGATCCTCTCCTTTAATGATGAAATAAAATTAGTTGGAAGAAAGTTCAAAGAAGCTGTGAGATTCCCAGAAAACTTCTGCGACCCTCTGACTTCTCTTTGTAGAACCATATGCTGTAACTCAGCACAGAAGCCCTGTCCCTAAGTGGTCACAAGTAGCTGGAACCTATGCATGCTGGTCAGCTCCTTGGCATGTTGTACAGAGCAACTCCTCTGTGATATGGATCTCTCTAGGTTGTAGCACAACTCCTGCTCCAGGACAGATATGCATAACTGGTGAATGCAGTTTCTGTATCTTGGTGCTTAATTACTGAAACAGGGCAGAGAATGTGTTCTGATGAGCTTCATGAAGACCAAGTGCTTGTTCAGTTTATAAAAAAATATATTTTATATATAAACATATATTATACATATATATCTATATAATATATAATCTAAATAATATATGAGATATTATATACCATATATTATTAAAATTACCTGTGAAGATTCCACTTAGATGGAGTAGATTGTTTTATGGTACATGAGTTGGCTCTTAAAATGTGTGTAGTCAGCAATGTGCACAGCTGTGTGAACATGAAAAGTGTCTACACCTTTTTTTAACTAACGTTTCAATAGCTCTGAATAGGCATAATTTGGACTCACTGAATTTGCTTAATGATTTCTGTCCAATTGTCTTTTTTTTACTGCCAGTTATTTTCCCTACATGTTATCTCTTTAAAAGTCTTTGTTACAATGACTTTAAAAAAATTCCTGTGTATGTATGTGAACAGATTGGTGAGCGTAAAGTACACATTATACAAAAAGATAGTGGGTGTGTTGTTGGTGTAGCTCTCTCTCTCTCTGCCCACTTGAGATTGTTAGTCATGCAGAAAAACTGGTACAGTTCTATATGATTGCTATGCATGCGATCAAACTAATACCAGAAAATGGAATAGACTGATATGCTGTGGAAGATACTTGAACTGAGTAGGAGAATCAAACCGGAATTTTCTCCAAAATGATGGTTTCGTGTGCCACAATAATGCTGGCAGAATTATCTAAGTATGAAAGAAGACTGTATGCTAACATTTTTTGATTGACATTTAAACCAGGAAGAGTTGTTTGTGTTTCTGGAACAAGATGCTTGTAAACCAGTCATGAGGTGGGTAGTGCTGGGCGATGACTTATATATTAATGAAAGGCCTTTGTAGTATCTTCTATGATTACCATATTAATTACTGTGTTGCCCTAATGTTCTTTTCTCCATATTTAAATAGGTCACTGGTGGAAACTAGAACAGAGAATTATGCAAATCAAAAGAATCTTTGTGATCCACATCTGAATGTCCAATTACAATGCTCACAATGCTTGCATCTTACCTACTCATAGATTCTGTTATGCCTTATTCAGTATGGTTTCAGACTGCACCAAAAAAAAAAAAAAAAGGCCTTGTTAGAACTGGAGGATATGGAGGATAAAGCCTGGTTCTGAATGTATCTACCAGCAAAGTTCAACATCTTCACTGGCCTGAGTTATTTGAGATTAACACCTCTCCCTTTTTCAAGAGTAATTTAACCAGCTAGCTGTATGGTTTTTTAAGGCTGGATATATTCAACTAGGAAACCTGTGATTATTCTATGTAACATTATTTTCTTTCTACCACAAACATTCATAAGACAAATACCTGCTGAATCCGTATCTCCCACTACCTCAGTATACCACACCTTGAAACTCTGTGCTGAGGTGTCTTAAAAAAAAAAAAAAAAAAGAGTGGCCACTGTTATTTTTGAAAGAGAGTAATAAAGGATTATGTTCTGAAAGACAAACTTTCGGCTTGAGGTATTAGGGAAAAAGGTATCTCAAATACCCTCACTGCTCTTGTACACAGTGCTGGATTTAGAGCACACAAAGGTTTTTAGTAATCCCAGATGAAATGTGTATTACCATTCTTTGTGTTCTTATTATTTCAAATTTCATTCTAAACCTCTTGATTTCCCACTTACTGTATGAAAATTTGAAAATTCAGTTTTCCTTCAGCTTTGGAATGTTTAGAGTATAAGTAGCAAAGAGCTCAGATGGTATTCCAAACAAATTCTTTAAATGGAGTCTAAGTACCTAAGAGTACTTAAAGGTGTTTTCAGACCCATCAAATGAAATTTTATTTTTAATTCGTTGGGAATAATGCACAAGTTTACACATGTCAGCTGAGTCACAGTATCTGACTGTGGGTATCCTTTTAGCCTGTGGCAAACAGAGGACAACACAGTTTGGTTGAACTTACTCTTATGTCTTAAGAATATGTATGCAGACAGATAGAACTTAACTACAAGTCTTAGTCCATGGAAGTTGGTGAATTGCAGCTTTAGCTAACATAAAGTTAATAGAAAGGCAGCCATGATGGTTCTAACAGATAAGATATATGAGCTCTTATGTTATGAAAAAAAAAATCATAATTTTTAGTGTTATGTGAAAGAAATGAAATTATGAAAAAAAAACCCTATACTTTTATTTATGATCTAATAGCTACAGCGGGTTGTTTATTTCTTAGATTTGTATTTTATTTTTTTATATCCCCTCCTCACATGTAGGATTTATCTTGTTAGTAGATACTTTCCTATTTTGTTGCCTCCAAATATTATCACATCAAAATTTTCAACAGCATTTGGAGCTGATTTTATCCTACTGTGCAGTTGCTACCTGTCTAGTTTTGATTTTTCTTTCAGACTTTCTTTAAAGGGAATCATTGCTAAAAATACTAGGTGAAAATACATGAAACACTTGATTCAGGTAAAGAAAGCAATTTTAAGCAACTCCATTGGTCAAAATACAAAATCCCTAGTACACTATAAAGTCCTTTTGCTGGATGTGGTAGAGGAGGTTTTCCTTATTTGCAGATAAACAGAAACAGATGTCTGCTGTAAGCTGTGGCCACTTTAAAAACTTATCAAATGGAAAAAGAAAATAATATATTAAATTAAGAGTTGACAAAATGATGCAAAACATTTTTACTGCTGTTGACTTTATTGATCACCATAAATAACAATGCTACTGTGTAACTTAAAATAATACTGCTGACCTCAGCACTTCAGAAATGTAATGAAATGTTTCAGTGGTGACTAAAGGGTATTAAATGAACTCTCTAAATTACAAGGTGAGCTGAAATATGTTAGAGAAGACTAACACTGCTTCACTGTCTCAGGGAATGCAAAGTGCTCCACTCTGGAAATGTTTACATATATTTATAGAAAGAAGTATCAGGAAAAGAATGCCTAGCTTCCACTAGATAGAATGGCTGAAACAGTATCTCAGTGTGGGAAGGGCTGTACCGTGTATACCTCACCTCGTTACTTTGATGATCTAACACCACTCCCAATACACAGTCACACTAATTAGTGTTTGTTATAACTCTGTTTAGGAACTAATAACACAGAAATCTCACCAGGAAGACAAAATCTTGAGAAATGTATTTTTTTAAATAAATGGAATGACAAGTATAGAACCATAGAGTAAAAGACCCTTAAGATCATTGAGTCCATCTGTTAAAGTGTCCCAAGTTGCTAGGATCTTGGCCTATGACTTGGGAAACACAGGCTTGATTTCCTACTTTCTTGAAAGCTCCCAGTGAGACTGTTTTCCCCATTCTCCTTCCTCATATATAAAACAGTTTCAAAGTCAAGTACAGTAATGAGGACAAGCAGAACACACCTGGAAAAAAATTCTATCATTACATAAAATATAAAAAAATAAAGATATAAAATAAGTGCTATTAACTTTAGTCTGACATCTACAGCTACTACTTTTATAAGTTTTTGAGAAAGGATAGCAACTGTCCTAAATAGGAGTCATCTTGATCATCTCTTTCCTGATTTGATTATGATGAAGAGAACATTGAGTACACTGAACAAGCAATGGTTATGATAACACAGAGAGCACAAGAAAGAACTGAATGAATGGAAGACAGAATTTTGGGCAATTGCAAAGACTGACTCATTTTCCAAAAATATGTGCATGATAAATACATCACCAACTAGAATGACTGTAAACAAAACACTGTTTCATATGTAAAACTTTTCAGATAACTGAAATCAGATGTTCATTTATATTGCTCCATCACAAGTTAAATCTGACAATTAATTACTAGACTGCTGGCCTGCCATACTATATAAGTAACTAAGAGAAAATAACAGTGTAGCACAAAACTACTGAGTACATATATGAGATTCTTGTTTTGTTTTGCACCCATCTCTTTTCTCCATTTATATCTCATTGTCTGCAATCTTACCAAGACAACTGTATTTCATTTCTCCATTACTGAATTTATACTTTGAACTGATAGTGCTGCAGATGGCAGTACTATTGATCAAAGGAGTGCTCAACCCTGAAATCATATCTAGGGAAAAAAAGGTTTGCTTTAAGTGTAGACATGAAAGGACAGAGAACAGCAATGAAGGTTCATATCAAGCAGTATCATTCAAGCTTAAGAATACATTTGTTGTTGAACACTGGGGACCAATCAGTCAATCATTTGGGGAGAATTAAGAAACCAAGAAAAAAAAAATCCATACTTGAATATTGAGATATTATGGCTTGAGATTACTGATGTACTGACAGAACTCACAAATCTGAAAACTCTGGTTTATGTACATCAGAATCAGGTTCCAGTCATGGTGTTTTCTTAACAAAGCCTTAAGAAATACTTTTATATCATGTTTGCCCAACTTGATGATAGATGAGGGGAGAGCAAAGGATATTAGATACTTTGACTTCAGTAACACTTTCAACGCTGTCTTTCATAAGATCTTTCATAGAGGAGCTGATGGAGTATGGGCTGGATGAGCAGATGGTGAGGTGGATCAAAAACTGACTGAATGATCAGATCCAGAGAGTGGTGATGAGTATAAAGTCTAGCTGGAGGTCAGTAGCTAGCGGTGTACACCAAGGAACAATACAGGGTCTGGTCCTGTTCAGTTCTTCTTGAATGGTCTGGACTGTAGAACAGAGTGTACTGTTTTGTGTGCAAATGACAAAAAACAGAGTGGCTGATGCACCAGAACATTGTGTTACCATTCAAAGGGACTTTGATAGGCTGGAGAAATGGACTGAAAGTAATCTCATGACATTCAACAAGGAGAAGTGCAAAGTCCCTCCTTGGAGACATCCAAATGCCTGAGCTACTGGCTAAGTGGCCCTGCTTGAGCAGGGAGATTGGACCAGGTGACCTCTAGATTGTTTCCAATATCAACTGTTTTGCGATTGACTGATTCTGGTCCAATAGATATATGGTTTTGGACTAGGGTTCAAAAGTACCATCTTTTACTATTAGATCTCCAATTAGCCCATTGTATCACTCGCAAGAACACAACTAGAATATCCGTGTTTCTTTTCCCATATCTTTTTTGTATTAGGTTTTCAAGCCAATACTTTCTGTTTGACCTGTTGTTGTCTTTTTGGAGATAAGCACAATACAAATCTCTGATTGTCCAGTATGTGGCCCACTATCTGTTTGTGGACTGCACAATGTTTTTACTACTTATTACAAGTTACTTTCTACAAGAAAAAATAGTGACCAAAAGCCAGTGCAGAAATTTGAGTAGCAAAGATAAGATTGCCTGTCCTGTCACACAGAACTGGTCAACCCAAGGATTACTTTTCCTAGAAGAAAAGTGACACAAATGGAATTAATAAATCACTCTAATAATCAGATCATAGTAAAACTGTGAGATGGGAAAACTATTGACCACTAGTGGATGCAATACTTTGCACTGAGTCAGGCTACCAAGTGTCTTCCTTTCATGGACAGTCAATTTATGAATACACTATAGAAAAATATATAAGGCTTTTAAAATCTCTTTATTTTTCAACAGTGCATGGCTTTCCCCTTTTCTTATTTTCTGCTCTTATGTAAACAAAACTTCACAATTCTCTTAAAGCCGTACTGTCAGGTCACATCTCACTTATGGAGTAAGATATAGAAACATACTTGGAGTGTGCTTGAATTCAGCTCTCTTTCAAAAACTTGTATGTCCCTGGTCATGATAGCACAGTGCAAATATATAGAAGGACAATATAGATAAGTGTGATGTTTATCATCATCATGGCTAGGCTTCACGAACGAAGATTTGGGAAGGACTCTACTCACACTTGCTACAAGCGTGCTGCTTTATTTGACTGCATCAGAAGATGCCTGTTGGCCGTGGTTAACCAACCAGGTGAAGGGTGGAGGTGAGCTTTGGTTAGGCCACCTTTTCTAGGCTCCTCTCCATGTGGAGCAAGCAGTGCTCTCCTTGAAAAAGGCTGCTTGGTCATTCAGGATGCTGCTGAATCAGACTGTCATCTCTGGGGTCAGTCTCAGGCGTCCAATGTGCTGAACCGCCTGCATGCAGGGTTAGGACTGCGGCTTCCAGTGCACCTCATCACCTGCCGTTTCGTCCCTCGCCTGTCGCTGCAGGGCTTTACAAGTGTGGATATATCCTTCAAGCCTGCGCAGTGGAATTTTGTAAGGTCATCCATCTAAGACATTTATATAATCTCGATTAAAACATACAAAGGGAAATGTTTGCTGATGTTATGTGTTTATTATATTTATAAGAAAATTCAAGCAGTTTGCATAAGTTAAAACTAAGTCTTTTATTGAGAATATCCTATGGATTTTATTAAGTTGCCATGGTTTAGGAACAGTATTCTCCAATTTAGCAGTCCCACTAAAACCACACCACCACTCACTCCCCCTCCCTCTCTAACTGAAAACATAAGAGGCAAAGATCACAGGCTGAGACAAGAACAATTTACTGGAAACAGCAATGAAATAAGAAAATGAACAGTAACAGCAACAATATTAATATCAAAAGGTATAAGACAAAGAAATAATTTACACAGAATGTCCACGACAATGCCAATCAGTTCTTCCCCATCGCATTTTTTCCCCACCGGAAGGTATGCTCTTCTTCGTGGAAATGAGAGTCCCTTACTCCTGCCCCTGGTAATGATGTGAGGTGGCATAGAATAATCTCCCTATCCATGCCCCATATCCGTTCCCTCATGGCTACTGCAAAAATTAACTCTCTCCTGGCTGGAACCTGGACAAAGTAAAAGACAAATGTTACAGTCTGCTGGACTGGTTTTGTACTAGCACACTATTTCTCTGCATCTGAATGTTTTCTCTCAGAACATAAGACTGCTGGTTTTGATCTCTTATTTTTCTTTATTCCACCTCCAGTCCTCTGAAGGACCTGATCTTATAGCTCTTACTTCCATGGTCTTCTCTTCTATGTCATGAACTGTGTTACGCATACCCCAGTCATCAGGAAGGGGATTCTTCAGGGGTTTGATCATGTGCCCTTTCCAAAAAAAAATTTATAAATTTCAGGAAAGCATGCTTCCTCATCTCAGAAGGGGAAATGCAAATGTGCTCAGATCATCTTTGCTTAAATATTTCCCATGAATCTGAGAAATACTGGAATTGGTAATAGTATCTTTCATACAAAGGAAGAGACAGCCAGAAATAGAACATGTTCATATGCTAGTAATTGCCTTCATTTTTGTGAATGCATCTGTGTGAAATATGATCATATTTATGAAAACTTGGTGAACTTTCTGATTCTTAAATTAAAAATTGCAGTAATCTTTCAGACTCCATATATATTTATTGGTTACTTTACTAGCTTGTTACCTGTCAGATTTCGTTACAGAGCGAAAAGCTGGAGTGTTTAACTGAGGTGACATACTGAGCACAGTGGGTCCCGAATTCTCACTGGAATTTAAAAGATCCAAAATTAGTTCAATGCTGGATTTTAGGAAAAGGGCAGAAGCTGTGACCACTTAAAGTAAGTGCTATGTCACTGTGATAAGAGTTTGAAATCCTCTACTGAAGAACACTGACAGAGTTCAAGACCTGTTTCTTCCCCTATCCCTTTGTAGCACAGCCATAATATACGAGTCACTTCTTCCAAAATGTATGGGCTGGGCAAGGACTGCAAACACATTTACTGGTGCCATTCAGCTCCATCACCAACCCTTATTTTTTTTTTTTTGTCTTTACTAGCCTGGCACTCTAAAAGGAGATAAACAATTATATTTTAACTTGCAATGTCTTCTGGAGAAACATTTATTTTGGTGATGTTACTCACAATTTACTTTTAACTATAGCATTTAGCATAATTAAATGAAAGACACTTAGTGTGGGTAATTATCTCTTCTATACTAGTAAACTTGCCAGACTCGGTGGTGACAGTGGAGAGAAGAAGACACCGGAATGGATAGCAGAATGTCAAATTGTTCATCATTTTACAATTTATGCTATCCCACTTGGCAATCATAAATGAAGAACATGGAAATAAACAGTGTAATAGATGATCTAGATTTTGACCATATATTAGACTTTGTTCAAGAAATCGAACATTTGTGCTTTTTAAATTAGAAAACACGTTTACTAAAAATACCAGCCAGTGACCAAACTTTTCAAAAGTGTACTTTATAATGAAAATTTGATTGTGAAGCTTCCCTGGTTGTATATACATATGAGAATCTCATTTATTTTAACTAATTTGCACCTCTAATTAAATCTCCCTTGAAATAGCAAAATCAGACATACAAACTCATACCCATTAACCAAACAGTGCAGTCACTCAATACATCCGAGTTTTCTTTCTATTCTTTGTTCCTTCCTTTGGATTGGAGGCTCTTTTCATTACCAACTTGCAAAAGACCCTCAGTTTTTGCCTACCAGTGGGGATTTTGTTTTAATATTTTAGTAGTGCTCAGTAATTCACTCGATATCTAAACTAGAGAGTTCTGAAAAGCAAAATAGATACAAAAAATCAGAGCCGATTCCTTCCTGTGATAGTTTCCAAGACAACTAGCAAGATGGGAAGGTTGAATACACTTTTATATGCTTTAGATGGGGCAAACTGTAAAATGGAATTGAATTGCTTGTCCACAGTGAAAGGAATGGAATGTAACAGAAACAATACTTAATCTCTTGAATCTCCAATATTTCCAAGAAAGTTAGAGCAGTTAAATGATTCCACACTGTTCAGCTGCTCAAGCCATAAGAACATAGCTTTCCTTGAGAGCACCAGTTTTGGAATAAGCTCCTTCTTCCAGCATAATTAAAAATACCTGCTAATATGACTTAAACTGTAAATGACAAATAAGCTTTTCCACTTCATACCACACAAATTTTATCCATTAATTTCAGATACTAACTAAATTATTAATTAAATAAATTAAATTATTAAATTAATTTATTAATAAATATTTGTGTCCCAGGGCACACAAATTGAAAGTAAATTAGGCAAAATGTTTTTTTTTCTTATGAAAACATAGAAACATATTTAGGTAAAATTGAAACTTAACCATTGATATAATAAAAACCTTTCAAAACTGTAACTGATTTCCTTTGTTCCTTTCAGTTAGAGACCTGCAGCATAGGAAGATTAGCCCATCCGTGCAAAACTGTTCTGCAATAACAAATAATTTAGTTTGTGAGCAGCTTTCAAAGTTCACTTTTCTTTTTTCTATGTCAGAATATAATGATAAAAAATTGTTGTTTGCTTGTATATTTTTCTTGTCTCTATAAACCTTTTGTGGATGGGAAATTGTTTTATATTCAGAATTAATGAGAGAGCAAGCATCACTTCTTCATTTTCTAGATGTGTTCAAACCTATAGTTTTCTTATTAAGAACCCGGGTGGAACAGATGTATGCCTGTACATTTTTTCAACTTTGATATAATCCTGTGTTTCACCAAAAATTTCTTTCACAAAACGTTCCAAATGGTTTTAATCAGGTACTCCATTTGACTTCTTGTAGGCAATCAACTTTTTTTTATTATTATTTATTTTCTGTGGGACAATGTATTTGACCTGAAAATGTCAGCTCAACCAAGTTATGATATCACCTGTAGGTAACAAGCGTAACAAGCATTAGCAGTTGCCAAAAATCTATCCTAATCAGAAGCAACAGGTATCTTTTACATTTGGGATAGTGCCCATTTTTTATTTAAATATTAGAACTTTTGAAATATGAGCTTTAAAGCTTTCAAAGCAAAGTCTGGAGCAAAACAACCAGCCTCACAGATGATCTTGAAAAATTTTGGAAAGCAATCAAGTATTCTTGAGTATAATTTAATTTACTTTTGAGTTGGAATGAAGTGATAAGATTCAACAGACAAAAATATATCCTTTAAACTTTTTTTTTTTCAAAGGGGTAAATATTGACCTACTTTCCTCGGTGTAGACTTGGAAACAACAAGAGGCAGACTGAAGTGGCTGCAATTTTAAAAACTATTAATTTTACTCTGGTAATCCAAGCAGTCTCACTATAATATGCCAGATTTTTTAGATCTGTTACTTATATCCCCAGAGTGAATAGGAAACAAGTAAACAAAGAATCTTCCAGTTTCATGTTATTTATTTCATGTTCTTTAAAATCCACCCCAGACTGGCACAAACCCAGATACAGCAATTAGGGTAAAAAGAGGGAGTGAACTGTGTGAAAGACGGCAGAAATTTTAAATCTGTTTGTTCTTGATCCATTGTGTAAGTGTAGTTTCCTGTATGCTTTGTTTGAGAAGGTGCGGCTGGGAGGCAGGAGGGAGGGCTGCCAGGTTGTGTGTTCCGGCTGTGGGTGGGCATTACCGTCTCCTGGAGATAGGGAAAAATACTCTGAGAACGAGTACCCTCAGCTAGGAGATATTTCTGCAGTGCAGACAAAAATTAAGAAACTAAGACACACAACAAGGAAGAATTCCCTAATGTGAGAGGATTCTTCAAACAAGAGTTGCAACAATGTCAGAAGTAATTAGAAAATTACCTGCAAAAAGGATGAAGACACATTAGCTGCAGAGGGAGAGACAGAAAAAGGGAAGGAAGGTGGCGCTGAATCCTTTAAGGTCTTCAGTCTTGTCCCACTCAGATCTTTTTTTTTTTCCCTAGTTATGTGACGTAGCTAAATTTATGTATTTTCTACAGAAAAATATAGACAGTCATCAGGGAAACTGAGGTGAAAGAGAATTTTTTCTCAAAGCAATGAATGGCTCTGGAGCTCACATATCCTGACAGTTTGTTGGTAGGCCACATACTGTATAATCAGAGATTCACATTGTGCTTATATCCAAAAATCAACAACAACAGGTAAAAATAAAAAGGCCTAGAATCTAAGATCATGCACTAAAAGGGCATTTGATCTTATAATTTGCAGCTTTCAGAAAACATCAATAAAGTTCTGGAAAGTATAGATCAACCAATGCAGTCTGAAGGACAAATATGAAAGCTTATGCAAAGTTACCTGGAGTGATCCCTGCTGGGTTTTTCTTTGCTTCCTGCTGATCTCCCTGGCTCTGTGAATGTTTTATCCATCTTAGAATGAGGCACAAGCGTACTGAGAGAAGTGTCATTACTCTTTCCCTGATCAGTATGATGGCTTTTTAGAGACTCTCACTATGAAAGCATTCACTGTGGTAAGTCTGAAATATGTCATCTGTTCTTGTCTTGTTGTTCTCACCCTTCAATGTAGAAAATTCAATAAGGAAATAGGTTGCCAACATGAAAAATATATTTATTTGAGGTATAGGAAGCTAGCTGATGCTTTAAAGCATTGAAAATGTAGCTTATACACACTTTCTGCTAAATAAGAATACTTAGGAACTACTTTACTAAAGAAATAGAGACGGTTACACCCCACTGATTCTAATTCTTTGCTTCCTGTTCAGTATTGTATTAGTTATCTGATGAATAGTTCAAAGGGTCAAACCTTTCCTTTTAATTTCCATTCATCAAAAGATGAATGAGATTAGAAAGATTTTTAGCTTTTTAACATAGTTTACTCAAATTTTGCATTATTGAAATAAAATTAATAAAGACATAGTGTGAGTTCTCCTGTCACATTTCATTAGTAATCCATTTTCATTTGTTCAGATCTCTCCTTTTAATATCTTATGAAAGCACTGTGTTAATGAGCAGTTTAGTGAAAAAAACCTAATACCATGTCATCAGTCCAGAAATATTTGGTATATTACATTTCTTAACCATTTGTAAAACACAAATTTCAGAGAGAGAAGCAATTATTAATTAATTTAAATCGTAGCTAAAAGTCATATAAACTCATTATTATGAAATATGTTATCAGTCCAAACAACAATTATTGTTGCTATTATTCCACAGAATTTTAAGGTTAATATAGTTATGTACATTTCAGGTATTTTCATGCTTTACCAAATCCAGCTGCACTCTGATCCTGGAAAATCGTTATACATGCATCAATATCCATATCATAAGGATTAATCAGTAAAGATAAAATAATTTGAAAATAATATCTATGAGATTAAAGTAGTATGAAAGAGATTGGCCAGAGATGAAAAACTGCAACTAACCCATGGCTTTGCATTAGTAATCCTCTAATTCAGGAGATGTTCTGAGAAAGATGAGTCAAGGGCTTTAAAATTAAAGTGAACAAGGCTTAGCCTTTAAAGCAACTATTTCTTCATCAGTGTTAAGTACTGTTATCAAGCCATAGCATGAAAGAGTGTGGAAAAACACATCAGAGAGCACCTAGAAATCTTGAAAAAAACCCTATTGATTACACAGAAGTATGCAAATGAGAATGTAATTTATTTCACTCCCAACATGCATTTAAGCATCTGTTACTGGTGCTTGAAGAAATGACTTATCAAACTGATTTTAACTGAGAGAACATTCAGTATTCCTGATTGTCAGTGAGTCCAAAAGCTTTCAAAGTCACAGTTATGACTCTGAGATTAGTTCATTTGGTTAAACCCTGGTGCTAATAATGCTATGGTTGTGGATGGGTCATTCACTTAAGA
Organism: Platyrinchus mystaceus; assembly: GCA_035041135.1. Classification (NCBI taxonomy): domain Eukaryota; kingdom Metazoa; phylum Chordata; class Aves; order Passeriformes; family Tyrannidae; genus Platyrinchus; species Platyrinchus mystaceus. The sequence continues at coordinate 41,660,534 of JAWWLV010000045.1, read as the reverse complement.
GCTGGACTTGATGATCTTTGTGGGTTCCTTTCAACTCAGAATATTCTGTGATTCTGTGATTTTTTTTTTCATCTTCGCCCTTGTCCTGTGAAGAAAGTAGTTCTAGAAAATAACTTTGTTTCTGTTAATTTCTTTCTTCCAATGTTCTGGATACACCAAGTCAGAGCTATAAATTTATTTAAACTTTGATTTTTCAGATTCTGAAGATATTATTCTTCTCTGCTGTTGGATAATACTTTTTGGGGAAAAAAAGGAATACAGACTGACTATACTAGGCAAAAATGCTGAAAAAAAATATGAGAAAAACTAATGTTAATTATGGCTGTGATTATCAATCTGACATAGTTTCATGGAAGAAAGAAACAATACTTGAATATTACAACACATCTACAAGCCAGGTCACATGCTTTCTATCCTCTTTTTGAAACTCTTCACTTTTGGTTTGTCTGTTTGAATTGGTTTCAATTTGGAAAGCTAACTATATGATAGATGGCACATTTTTCAGTTGGTTGGGTTTACCTTACAGTTCCCAATGGCTAGAGAGCTGAGTACTGGTACAGAAGGAGAAAGGGAAAAATGGACATTTTATTTAAGGATTTCAAATGGTTGCAAAGAGCATTGGGACCTCGCCAGGGAAAGTGGAATTCTTGAGATAGCAAATGAAACTGCAATGCAGAAAACTTTGTCAGAGGCCTGTCTGCTGAACACCAGCTTTCTGTAGTAACATCCCAACTACTCTGGAAAAGAATTTGTCTTGCCATGAACTTTCAGTTCATCTTTTGATCTGTGTACCATTTTTTGACAAATAAAAGGCTAAGTATAAAATCTTCAGATAAAGTATGCGTGTGTGTATTTGTTATCCCCCTAAACATAACCAAAGCATTATCTTACAAGCTCTGAGCAATTTCAAAGTATTGGATCCTCATTGTGAATACAAAATGTCAAAATAATAAACAAAACCTCTGAATGCTTGCTTGATTTGCATGTAGATATGTGGGATATTAAGTTTCATTACAGATTATTTTAATAAAATCATCCATAAATAATATCACCGTTTTAAAATGAAAAGTAGATAAATGTTTAATGCAACTTTAATTTTAACTATATTTTTATTATTGCAGTGATATAGTTTAGTATAAATATTCTCTGATACATGATCCCAATAAATATTGAAACCTGTATAAATAATTCACAGATTTCCTTTTACCCTTTGAGTAATGATCACATGAGTTTCTCTTCAGCAAGGATTATGGCCCTATTAAAAACTGTCTGCCTGAGCAGTTCTATAAAATGCTGCAGAGATGAATCTGTAACATTATATGGTATCAACTACATTATCATAAAGAAGCAGTAAGAAGTAAATAGATAGAATGATAGTCTATCATGTGACAGTCAGCCTAGAAAGGACTCCAAGCAACCAGTACTCATCTGGGTCATTCTTTGCCAAGTGCTGGATTTTTCACTAAAGTGAATTTCCAAGTTCTAAATCACTCAAATGAAAGTGCTTTATCCTCTCCAACTGGGACTTCTAGTTATTTCCTCACCATTCATTTGTTCTGATGCTCAGCCTAAATTTACTTTTTTTCTTAGCTTTGGACCATTATTCTCACTTATTCTGGCAGTGCTTATAAGAGATAACTTTATGAAACACTTTCAAGGTTTGTTTAAAAGGAAAAATAAACTTTTTTTATATGTCTGTGCTGAAAAGGCCAGTCTTCAGAACTTCACAGTATTGTCATATGGAACATCTTTGAAATTCTCTACTTAAGTACATTAAATCAGTTGATAACAAGATATCTTCCTGCAGCTTCACACACACGTGCATATGCATACACACCTCGGAATAATTTTAGAAGTCCAAATATCCTTATTACTTCATAATTTTAAGGTAACTAAAACTTTCTTCAAAGAACTTATGAAACTGCATATCTATAGATAGAACCAAAGTAATTCTATTTTTCTTTGTAATGGAACAAGATTTATGAAATTTCTGTCCTCCCTTGTGCATATCTAAGGTCATTTGGTAAAAAAGGATGTGACTGTTGTTTACTGCCTCTCTATGATACTTAAGCACAATACAGAAGGGAGAATGAAAGTGGCCTCTTAGGATATCTGACCCAAAAAGGGTGAATAATCATTTTAGCTGCTGGGAATTTAATATATGTGTGATATGTTCTGTCTGCCT
>JAWWLV010000045.1:41648159-41658249 GCA_035041135.1 Platyrinchus mystaceus | reverse complement strand
ATATCTGACCCAAAAAGGGTGAATAATCATTTTAGCTGCTGGGAATTTAATATATGTGTGATATGTTCTGTCTGCCTTGCCTCCTATCCATTGTAAGAGATGAGGTCATAATACAGAATATGCTGGAAGTATGCTTGTCATAGAGAAACATGAACAGTTATTGAAAGTTTGCTCAATTCAGAAGATACTTGAGGCTGTTTTATTATGTTGAGGCTAGAAATAAAGACAAAACCAGTTTACTACTGCCATTTGATGCCTGTTTTCCTGAGAAAACATGGAAGTTCACTTGCAGGTCGTTGGGCCTAAAGGGCAGTATTTTTCCTTTTAAGTATCTCTTTGCCATAACAAGATCTTGATATTTATGTTATGCGGTGATTTGTTTCTCTTGAACTCTTTGCTGTTGTACATATGATTTGAGTTTGTAGAATTCTTTGGTGGAATCCAGAAATTTATATTAACTAATCCAAATTTCATAGTAATTTACAAAACCCCCTAACTTTGTTGCATGAAAATACATTTAATCAATTATATAGTTCCATGTTTTTAACACAATAACATCCTGGTATAACTATGGAGCATTATATATTTGAAGAGGGAAATTTGCTGTTCAAGTTTAACTTGTAAGAATATTTTTTCAATCCAAGAGAGCTAAACCTACTTTGTATGTGACATATGCAGGGTTTGTTTGAAAAGAGAGGGGGTAGACTAAAGCATTTTGCATAATTGCCTTTTATTTTTGTGGAATCCTGAAAGACCAAGACAGTTGTACTTCCTCAAGGTTATACTGAAGTTAATAAACAACAAATAATAAACCAGACTTTTTATTTAGGATGGAACAAAACCTCAACTTTTTAACTGGATTTAATCACAAAAATAACGAATTAGTGAAGAGAATGTGTCAACATAATACATGCTTAACTATAAACTTCAGCAAAATGTGTAGTTTTGTAAAGGCTTAACTTCTCTCAGTCACCACTGTATTGAGATTCTTTTTAAATAGTTATTAAGAGAGACACAAGGGTAATATTACTCCCCATTAGTTTCTCTGTTTTGATACAGTGAAATATCTTACAAAGTATTTAAGTCTTATGTACAAGTATGCATAACCTTGGATAATATTTAAAAGCTATGAAAGATCAGATTAGAATACGGGTATAAACACGCTAATGCCTGCACATCCAAATTTTTACTCCTGGAATAATGCTGAAGAAAAGTTAAAAGAGCAGTGTTTTGAAGAACAACAACAAAAACAAACAAAAGACCACACACAGCTTTCCCCCACCTCCCCCACCCCATCCACCGCCCGAAAAAAATAACCAAAAGCAAATACAAAAAACCCAACAAAACCAACCAAACAAAAAACAAATAACACCCATCTCCAGTTTCCTCCTGGTATACTTGTGATTTAGGAACAGAAAATGTTGACTACTCATCTTGTGTAATGCTGAGAGTGTGAAAATCAATATAGATTAAAGAAATGCTTTATTGGAAAAGTAGTTCCAATTAGCTGACGGTGTTTCTGGAGCATTCAATTGATCAGTCTGCTTCTATCTTGATACACCTTTCTTCTAGACTAACCATAAAGGTCCTGGACTCAAGAATGGGTCAGTTTGACCTTTCATAAGAAGAAAAATTTGCAAATTCTGTTAACTGATTTTGCTCATGGTTCTTGCAGAATACTTCGTCTCATTACAAGAATGGCAACAATGAACGTAACAGGTAGTGTTTTGCACTCATCTTTAATGCGTCAGCTGTGATAGATGATTCTACATTTCTGAGGCTTTTTTTGAATTCAGGCATGATCATTTCTCACAATGTCAAAATTTCTGTAAAAACGCATCTCTTTTAGGGCAGAAAAAGACGTAAAGCAAGCTGTTTGCACTCCAGTTGAGTTAAAAATCTTTTTGCCCTCAGCAGCAAAGGTGAATCATAAAGCTATGCATTAGATGTTAACATATATGCCTCTACAGGTACAGTAAATTAAAACTAATGCATGCCACATCTCACTCAAACGGCTCTTTTCATTTACAACTTTGCTCTAAAAATAGGTAAGGGCTGTAACAAAAGCAGGTTGATTCAATTCCACCACAACCTCTCCTTGCTCTGGAGCTAGAGTTATACTTCAACCCACAGACCTCTGGTGGCTCTTGTAACACACAAGTTAGGCACTGGGAGCTTTTCTCCTGCCCCTTCTTTAGGCAAGACAAAGATTTCTATGTTACGCTGTTTCTGCTGCAGTGGTGTCAAAAGCTTGAAGTCCTAGAAATGGCTCGTTTAGCCAGAAATAAGGACAGCAGGTTAAAATAGTCATAGAATCAATTTAGTATGTCAAATTATATGAACAAGTGAGAAAGACTCTCAAAAATAGAGGTAAATTATGAGCTGGATGTACCTGTACAGGGGCACATACTTACATTTTTGTGGCCAGTTGACTTAATTCTTAATTTGGTTTTGTGATGAACATAAGCTTAATAGATAGTAAGACAAGAGAATTTAGTGTCATTCTGAATTAATCTTTAATATTAGAATCACAGAACTCAAGGCTGGAAGGGGTCTCTGAATGTCGCATAGTCCCGTGGTAATTAGATTAGATCTTCCTGGGCATTGTCTAACTTAACCTTTTTAACATTAACACTGGGCATGGAACAAAAGTCAAATCTTCTGTTTAAAAGATTTTTTCTGCTTATGAATTACCCTTGCTTTAGAAGCAGAAACTGCTAATAGCAAGTGGTTGTGCTAAAATACAACAAAACTAATGTTGCTGCTTCTGATGCTGGTATTTATGTAGGTCCAATGCAGATGGTGTAGGCAACGGGATTATTTTTCAGCTACCTTCACATCACATTCTAAGACTTCTACCTTACTAAAACTATTTGCTTACTTAAAATGTACAGGATTTAAAATTCAGGAAGTGATTCTACTGCTTAAATATAGACATTTAGTGACAGTTTAGATACCTTAGGCCTGGCTATTCTCTCTGTCTTCTGCTACAAGGCAGATCATATATGATGGGCCACAGGTTATATCCCCCTCTGGACTTCTCAGATATCCTATATTCTCTAAGATAGCACTGAGTATTTGTGCACAGGAAGCTGAATGCCTCTGTTCTTGCAAGTATTACCCCCAGCAGGCAGCCAAGCCCCACACAGCTGCTCACTCACTCCTAAAAGAGGGAGGGGGGAAAGAATTGGAAAGGTAAAAGTGTGAAAACTTCTGGTTTGAGACACATACAGCTTAACAGGGAAAGCAAAACCTGTGTGCAGAAGCAAAACTAAGGAATTCATTTACTGCTTCCTCTGGTCAGGCAGGTGTCCAGCCATCTGTGAGAAAGCAGGGCTCCATCACACGTAACTGTTACTTGGGAAGGCAAGCTCCATAGACTCTTTGCCCCCTCCATATTTTCCCCAGCTCTTATTTTTGAGCACAGCATTATATGGTGTGAAATGTCCTTTTAGTCAGGTGGGGCCAGCTGTCCTGCCTCTGTCCTCTCCCAGCTCCTTGTGCACCTTCAGCCCCTTTGCTGGTGGAGTGCTGTGAGGAGCAGAAAAGGCCTCGATGCTGTGTAAGAACTGCTTAGTAGTAATGAAAACATCTCTGTGACATTAACACTGTTTTGGTCACAAATCCAAAACCAGCACCATAAAAGCTACTGTGAAAAAAATTAACTATACCCCAGCTAAAACCAGCATAATTAGTGAAAGTTATAACTTATGACTGGGTAGCCAACTTATACATAATTTGCAACAGAACTTCAGAATGAGATTCTCAAAAGTCAACAGGCAGAGCAGAGCTGTCCTAAATATTATTTATCCCTCCTTTCTTTGCTGTTCTATATGTTCTAGAATCCCCCTGGATTGTCAAAAATGCAGAGAACTCAAAATCCATTTTGAGGAGGTAAAACTGGTGCCAAAATCCTTACACAGATACCTGTTTTCTGTGTGGATTTTCAAAGAACTGTGTAGCTTGCTTATCGTGCCATGCCTTGGGCTTTTAGGGAAAAGGGCAAGCACCATCTTTGCTACATGTATTTAGTGAAATCTGTAAGATTTCACTATTTGCTGCCTATATGGAAAACATTAGTATGGTTGGCAAATTTTTTTATATGTTGTTTTTCTTATCAATCACATAATAGGTGGAGTTTTATTTGTTGGATTTCTCTTCTTTATTTATTTTATTACTTGAAATTTAAGCTGCTGAAAACAAATTATTACCTAACAAACCTCAGGCTTCATTTATAATCAGAAGTGTTTCTAGCCTTCCAGACTGAATATTAATTGGAAGATAAGCATACCCAATGAGGCAAGAAACCAGTCAAACTCACTAACCCTGCCACGTGCTTTTTTCCAAATTTTGTCTTTTGGGTGTGGTGGGCACAAGGTGTGGTACTAAAATGTGCCTGTGGCTGATGATACTGAATTGAAACCTCACAAGAAGAGTTTACCCATACCATGCATTAAACCTTATTTGTGAATAAAAACTATTTTACATTAGCATATTTACTTCAGGGTAATTATCCCTGTGGAGCTGCAGCATGCTCTTTAAGTTTGTTAGTCATCTTTTTAGACAGATCTCTAGCTTCTTTTTTTCTTCCTGGCTCATATGGCAAATTCTGAATTTTGCTAATAGGATCATCAGAGACCTCACTCCCATCTTACACTTTACTAATATGACAAGTACTTCTGTTCTTACTAGAATGATTGAATAAACAAAAATGTACAAGCCATTCACATATATTGTTCATTTATGTAATTTTGAATTATAATTCTGCTTTCTGAAAACTCAGTTGCAACTCTAGGAAAGTAAAATCAGACTTCTGGGATATAGTATTGTGCTTCATTATGCCTTGCCTTCTCTGAGGTAACTCCCTTCCTGTGGGATAGCTATCAGCATTGTGCACGCTGTTCCTGATGGGACATTATCATCATTTTAGAACTGTGATAGTACAGTTGTTTGTTTTAAAGGGCCGTTCCCCTGTTAATGCAGTCTTCAATACCATTCTTGATTGCTTCATTGCTGTTAAGATTAGAAACTAGAAGGTAATATCAGCTTTATCATACAATTAATTGACTGCAATACTTGAAGGGACTGATATACGATGAGAAGAGAAAATGAAATCCTAATGAAAATTCCTAAGTTGAAACTGAAGAAAAGTGGATGTATATAGCATATTGAATACAATAGTATGTGTTTCTCTGACTTTTTAAATTAGAAAGTGCCCTCAAAATTAGCTACTTAAATTGTAATGTCTGCTTCTGAGGATTATCAAGCCATTCTTGAGCTTCAGACAACATATTAAACATACAGATTCTTGTTTTCTTTGCTCTGTGAAATTACTTAAAACATATCACAGAAATTATGAAAAAATTATAATCACCTATCTCAAAATTAAGATATAAAGTGAATTTTCTTTGACATTTTCTCAATTACTAAACACATTTTCTTAAGATAAAAAAATTTCAAGAAAACTCATGAAAAGAGATTTGTTACGTGGAGTGAATCTACATTCAGGTTTCATTCAGAATTCTGTTTGCTATCTTTGGTTTACAGTTCAGAACACAAAATTTCTAAAGATTTTTTAGTGTTCAACTCAGAATACTTGATTTTCAAAACAGACCTGAATTAAGTTCAATAAATCTTCATAAAATCCCAGTAAAATTTTCTACTTGAAAACCAATATTTAAATACAAGGAGAAGATAGGAGTTTAATAGGAGATCAATTTACTAATGAAAAGCTGAATCATAAAGACAAATTAAAAGGATAATACAAAAAGAACGAAAAATTGGGTAAGGATGTAAAGGGGACTAGATAATGTTGAGGAGATCAAAGATTTTTATGCATCTTTTGAATTAATCTTCAAAAAAACTAGTGACTAGTGAAATTAAGGACAAATCAAAGGACAAAATTTGCACCTAGAACAGGCAAAAAAATAGTCTTGAGAATTCTTATGAAGATATTGAAATATTTAAAAAAAACAAACCAAACCAAAAACCAAAAAAAAAAAATAATCCCACACCAAAAAAAAAATCCCCCAAAAAACCAACACCCAACTAACACCTGACAAGGCTTCTAATAATAAGAATAGTCTAAATGAAATTCTTTAGTGGTGGGTTCATAATAAGCTGTATGATCACATCCAGAAGTATTATTAGTGGTTGAAGACAGAATAATACCTGCAGTGATTCAACCTTAAAGAGGCATCAGTCTGGGAGATATGCTGGCTAATATTAGAATTGATGAGAAGTACTTTTGTTGTTTATATATAGGATTTGGAGCAAATTTACATACAAACAAAAGGAGGCCAAGCTACTTAGTAAAGATGGATGGTCTACATTTAGTTGGTACTTAAGTTCAAAAGTACAGTTCAGGGAGAATGCTACTAGCCCATCAAAAGAGGATTGTTGTTTAAATTTACCTGTTACGTATGAATGATTTTTGTAAAATAGAGAATTATACTTAAGGCATCCAAATAAATATTTTCTATGTTATATGAAATATATAATTTGTAAGCTCAGAGCTGTAATCTTCAAGCATAATGTGGACCAATTGGAAAAAGTGTAAAAAAATCCTCAAGAATGGTCACATGTTTAAAAACCATGAATTTTTAGAAAAGACTGGATTAATTGGGTTTTTTAGAGACTACAAACAAAGAGAGAAGAGAATCATAATAATAGCATTCAAGTACATAAACTGCTTCGAAGAGGAAGGGAAAAACCCCTTTCTTATGTTCATGATCAATAGAAAAAAATTGAAGAGCTTACTTTGCAGCAGAAGACCTTTAGACTACACATTGAAAATTTTAATATTAGACAAACATCTTCCAAGTTAGCCCCAAACATAATTGGTTGAGCAAGGAAAAGGAGAATGACTAAGCAATATCTTGAAGTCCCTTCAGCATTCTTTGTATGATTGTATGTTCCTCTTCTGAAGAGCAGAAGCTCTAGGCCTCAAAGAAATTCTATTTCTGAGTTGGAATATTCCCTAGGAATTATACACAAAATGGGGCTGTGATGAAGCAGTGCAGTACAGGCTTAGAGAAATGCTATATTGCACATTACATTCCACATAAAAATTCAAGGAGTCAACACTTGTATGGAAAATTGGTTATTTATAATAAAGAAAATAAAATAGAGACAAGTAACTTTATCACCTTTCTCACAAAAAATAATTCCACAAGATGCAGGTTTAATAAAAATGTGAGCAGATAGACAGCATTTAGCAGTAATGAAAACAGCCTACCTTTTGAGAAACTGAAGAATAAATCCTGTAGAAATCAAATAATTATCGTCTTCATCTAGAATTTGATAGCATTTATCAGCTTTACCAGATATCCCCAACAAACATACATGGATGGCTGTGAGGCAGACAACATTAATAGTTTTATTTGCAAAAAACATTAACATGAAGGCAGTGAGAACAGGCATTAAATATCTTTTTATGTACGACTACAATATATATAGCACAATTTTGATAAAAGTACTGACATCTGACTTACTAGTACCTGCAAACGCAGATGTAGATTTATGAATTTAGATAGTCCCATTTAGAAGAAAGACATGGGGGTCTTTTTGTGTTCAGTGATTTAGATACATGAAACTGCAAAAACAAAGGCTTAAAAGAGGAAAAGGAGGGTAGTGGTTAAAATGATTGGAATGTCTTGATAAAGTTGTTTTGGGTGATAACATATTTCATAATAATGAGTTTATATGACTCTTAGCTACAATACAAATTGATTAATAACTGCTTCTCTCTCTGAAGTTTGTGTTTTACAAATGGTGAAGAAATGTAATATACCAATTATTTCTGGACAGTAGTGGTTCTCTTTGGAGTTTCAGGAGTTTAGGGACTCTTAAGAAGGATCATTTCTTGGAATATGCGTTCTGACAATCTGGAACTCTTGCTGGACTTGGGACACCTGAAAATTAAGAAATACAAGCTCACAGTCATTTTAAAAAATTCTGAATTCTGTCCTAGAAACCTCACTAAGCTGTGATCAAATGATCAGATGCTAAGTGATCAATAGAGCATGAAAAGACAAATTTGAAATGGAAAGAGACAGATGGGAGGAACGACGAATGCATTTAAGTACCGTGTCTAAGAAACATATCCTATCATATTTCTTGCTTACACAGGCTGGTCACTGAAACATTATTCATAAATGCAGTTTTGTATAACATATGCAAAATTGTTAAATAGTTAATGTGTATTAGTTATGTAACTGTAAAACTCTAATAAAAAATGTAAATATGGTTTCTAAAGCTACAGATCTTACAGAATTTTTTTTTTCTACAACCCATATCAAGTTGTTTTATCCAATAGAAGTGAAGGTATTAAAAATGGTAAATCTAAAGCATGAACAAAATTTAGGATTATACTTTCCCTTGAAAAAGATATAGGATTAGACATCCATTGTCTCCTCCTCATGGATAGTCCTACATTCAGCACTGCTGTAGCCTCCAACTGAATCTTCATTAAAGTGAGGGTTGTTGGACTGCAATAGGGCTCATTCATCTACAGTAATCTCAGTAGGAACTGCCCATCATTTAAAAGGTAATTTCATCTACGTATTATATGCTTGTACTTGTCTCAAAAGGCTTTTTTGAATACTATTATCTGTTTTAAGAACAGATAAATACCTCATTATTCCCACAAAGAATTAAGAGACTGAAACTAAATGGCCATACTGAATGACATCTTTGCAAATAATTGAAAAAATCAGAGTTAATAACTCATAGAATGATGAAAGATAATAAATAGAATAACCAAAAATTACTCAGAGTAATTGGATGTTTCTCTAGGAATGAAAATCTGTACCATGGAGGCAGTAGTTTCTCTACAGGGATCAGCTAGGAACAGTTCCATTAAACGAAGAGAAGAAAAACCAGACTGATAGGAATTAACACACTGCAGAACAAGGGGTTTGTTAAAGATAGAGAACACTGGGGGGTTCCTCAGCCTGGGATTTAATGATGTGATACTGATTGTCTAAGTATATATTTTTCAATATATTCCTTTTTCTTTGCTTCTGAAGGTAAACGTTCCAGAAGCAGGAGCTGGTTTCTTGTCTAGTTCGATTCCATGATTGTTTGCTCTCTCGGGCAGGATTTTATAAATAAACAGCTGAGTTCTTGGTTATGGTTAAGGATTCAGATGTAGTCACAGGTACAAAGAATGAGAAAAGCTCACCTTTGTAAGTGTTCTGCTCTAAAAATGGTGTCTGAGTTGTTCAGGCTTGTTCAAAAAAAACACTGCTCTAATTTACTTAAGCTACACATGTCCTCCAGGGCTGAAACACAGCTGGCAACCAGCTTTGTGTTGGCCAATGCTGTCTGTATTTGCATTGGTCACTCCTTTTACCTTGGCAGCAGTAAGTGTAATATGAAGATTAGATCAGTCATTAGACAATTTAGTAATGCTGGCTGCTGAGTCAGGTTGTTGCCAGGAAGGCACAGTATATGCACAACCTGTCTGCAGGCTCTGGAGTCACTGGGATGATTTCTATTTCCATAATACACTGTTGTGCTGATTCCCTGCACTGCTTCTTCTTACAGGAAAGTTCTTCAAAATAAATTGTCAGTATTTCTCAAAAGGAAAGCATGACTGTTGTCAAGTAACTGTCTAAAAAAGACAAGACCATAAGGAGTGAATAATGAAAGCTCATCAGTGGCATATGCGAAATTCAAGTTCACGTTGGAAACTATTCCTGCATTACTAATCAGCTAATAACATTATGTCTTCCAAGTACGTGTGTTAATAAAGACCCTGGGGAGGTAAACAAAAGAAATTATGCCTTTTCTTTTGCCCAAGAGAGGCAGGCTTACAGCAGAACATATGCAGTTCTGTTGTGCTACAGTGGAAGAGGGAGAAGATTCTGAGTAACTGTGTTTTGTATCTTTAGTCGATCTGGTCTTACCATTGGCAACTGCAGTCTTCAGCAATAGAAGCATCAAAGGCATTTAAATGGAGGGCATTGGAGGTTGCTCATCACTCTATTTCAATTCATGGCAAATGCAGAACAAGAAGTCAAGAATCAGTGTTCATGATGGTCCTTTATATTCCTATTAATCTATGTATTTATGAAATCACAATGTA
>JAWWLV010000045.1:41624154-41644504 GCA_035041135.1 Platyrinchus mystaceus | reverse complement strand
AAAAATCCATTGCGCAGGCTTGAAAGGTAAAAACACCTTTCCCAGATCTTCGTTCGCGAAGACTGGCCACTTATATGTCAATATAGCTCAAGTGATCTTGCCTTTGTCTATATGTGTGTGTGATGTTTCACAGCTTATCTGTTCCTTTTTCTGTCTACTAATTTTGTCAGCTAAGCCTTTTTTTGTAAGAATTTATCTTTACTGTGTGATTTACTAGGATCAAATTGTCTAAGCAGACAGTAGAATTCCTTCTTTCCCTTCAGGGCAACTGAAGGGAAAGACTGAATGCTACTAATCACACAATGTACCATACACACAATACCCTTCACTTCTTACCCTATTCAAATTAGAGCTGTGTCCTGCTCTACATTTTAAATGGTGTATTATTATGGCATATTATAATGAAGTGAGCCACCCAAAGTCTTGTGAATGGAAGCAGACTTGCCTGCTGGTGTTTGATATTGTCCACCTGTTGTTCACCAAAGTAAGCGTTGGATCCAGAGACCCAACACTAAGAAATTCAGGCGTCCACTATTATGAAAGAAAGCCATTGCAGCATGTAGTACTTTTGAGGCATATTCTTATAAAGTTCTTGATTTGTTAGAAAACAAGCCTGTGCACTGTCATAAATGCACAATTTCTTCTGATTTTATGATTGATGTTAGAGATGTTACTTTTTGAAAATATTATTACACTGTTACTGGAGTTTTGTGCTTTTAAATAAAAATTTTGGCAATCATTTAAAATTAAGTTCTTTACACAACACATGCACTTAAAATCTGTGCTGATAAAGTTTACCTCCTATGTTGATCTTCGGTTTGACTTATATAAGTCTTGGGCAGCAATCCAAGAATGGCGAAGGTTTACTGTTTCATTTGTTTTATCATTCCAAGTTTTCTTTCAATTGCTGCTAAGAAGTGAAATATTAATCAATCAGCAAACATAGTAAAAATAGTTCTGAAAACAACCTTCAGGAAAAGCTGATATAGAAGCACTGAGGCATGAATAGCCATTTGCACATTAACTTAAGCAGGCAGCTTAGAGACTGAGTTGCTCAGAAACCCTAGATAATAGCACCTAGAATTAGTTCAAGGAAGAATTAAGCTCACATTATGGTTTGTTGCATGCTTTTGTAGGAAACTTTTGGAAGTATTTTTAACTGATTGTGTTAATCTCATTTTTTTGTTGGTTCGGTGGGTTTTTTTTAATAGCACTGACATATAGGATACATCTTTTGCTCATATAGTCTTTTGCATGGTATTAAGTAAGTGAAGAATAAGACTGATTTGGAATCAAACTGAAAATATGCTGAAAAGTTCAAACTTTATCATCATGCTGCTTTTTAAACAAATAAAGATTTAGACAAGCAAATGCCAATAGGGATATCTGAGAAAAATATATGGGATTTTCACAGAGTCATAATATAATTACAGAATGGTTGAGGTTGACAGGGACCTCTTAAGATTGCCTTGTCAAACCCTCCTGCTGAGGAAGAGCCACCTAGAAGTGGCTGCCCTGGACCATCTTGAAATAGCTTTTGAATATCTCCAAGAAAGGAGATTCTGCAACATGTCAAAGCACATGTGCAAGGAGATTCTACAACATGTGCAAGTATTGATAACCACCACGGTAAAAAAAATGTTTGGGGTTTTTTTTCAGGAACAATTTTATATTTGCAGGCTGTTGTTTTGTTAGGTGTTTTTTCTTTTGTAATATTTTGGTTTGATTTGGTTTTGTTGTTGTTGTTTATTTAAGCTTTGCCTATTGTTTCTTTCCTATTTAAATGAAAGAAATCTTATCTTTCTTTCCCTACCAGAGTCCTGAAACACATTCTACAGAATTTATCTTAATTACAAGTAGTTTCACAGCTCATTTCTTAATCTTTAGCAACGTCACATAGAGTTATGCTATTTTTTTTTTTTTAATTAAGAAAAGGTGTATTTTTTTGAGCCCTTCAGCTGTTTATAAGTTTTAAAAAACTGACACAAAAAACTTTTGAATAGTAGGGGAGTGTAGTTCTTACAGAGTTTGCTCTGTAAATAGTGCTGTACTGGCAAAACTTCCTTAGATGTTTATATATTTTCCTTCCCAAAACAGTCTTCATAAGCATTACACTAATCAAGTGAACACAGTCACATATGTAATTCATTCACGGATTTGATAGAATTAGTATGCTCTATTTTTCACATTTACTCTTGGGAAGAAACTTCTGGCACTGGGGTTTTTTTCATCTCTCCTAATGCCGGTGAGTGGTATTACCTTCGTCTCAGGACATGACCTTGCTTGAGTCAAACTGCCTTGGAGAAGACCATAACAACTAAAAAAATCTTATTTTATTGGATTACCATTGTCATCTGCTATGTTTTCTCTGTAAAGAAAGTATATGTCAGGAACCTAGGAACCTAGGAATTTAAAAAAATGTTTATTTTTATTTTGCATATAAATATTATATTAGTATTATGTTGTGTAATTAGCATATACAGAGACTTTTACCATATATTAAGACCTTTATATTCTACTTTATAGATATAGCCCCAATCTACCTCAAAGTAAAACTACTTTGCCTTTTTTCCCTCCTGGATTTCATAGTAAGGTAGAGCTGATGCAAGTCAGTATCTCATAAAAATAAAAAACATTTTTCACTAACTAGATATTTATACAAAAATTGATCTTACTTTATTGCCAGATCAGCCATAGGCTTGCAAGAAATAATTTTTTAATAATAACTTTTCATAGGATATTTCTTTAAAATAGATTTTAATAGCAGACAGTAATCCTTTTTTTACCTCACATTGTAACTAAGCCTTTATGTATGGTTAATTGTTGTCTCCCATCTGCACTGGAATAGGAGAGAAATAACCTCATAAAGATACTTAAATTTTATGTCCAGGAAAAATTATTTCTTGACTGAGTGAAAATATGGACTTCCATTACTTCTTTCCAACAGTTTTGCTAAGTTATGTATATGAAAAGGGTGGCATTCAAACAAAATGTATTTACTGAATCTTGAAGCTGTGTCTGGCAGTGGACCATTCATATTCAAAGTGGTCATGAATCATAATCATGCCAGATGAAATTGCTTAGCAACATTAAGAAGTCAACATCTCAGACATCTATTAATGTTGTGGAGGTCATTGTGACTAGCACTCTCATGTCAGGGAATCATGTCATATGATCATATCATAAGCACAACAACCTTCATCTTAAAAAGTCAGTTGTTTCCTCCCTCCCTCTCATTCTACTAGAGAATGTACTAAGAGAACTGTTCCAAAATTTGATTCCTCTTTCAATCACTTTGAGATCAATCTGGTTTTTGTTTTCTGATAGAAAATGTTATATGTATTTTATTTTTTGTGACCTTACTTTTTGCAGCTTTTAAGCATGCCTTGCATATTTATACATGGAACATACATATATATATATGTTTATATTGCATATATGTTGCATATATTTATATAGGTTATACATATATATCCTACCTTCTAGTCCTTTTAGTACTGATAAGCTTCAAAAACAAGCTACCTTAGTTGTCTCCTATAAATATATCCTTTTCTCTGAGCACTTTGGTGGCTCTTTCCACACTGAGTTCATTTAGTATTCCTATTTCTTGAAGTGTGTACAGTATGTTACATCAATTCTCATCCATTAGTCTTACAACATAATCTGTTTATACCCTCTATCTAACTAACTGAGAATTTTCACATTTCTCTTATTTGGTCTCTTTCAACTCATGATCAATATTTTTTTAAGGTAAGTCTTATTAGTTTGTCCTTAAATGACTTGTTGTATTACACTGATTCAGTTCATCCTATTTTTCTTAGGTTTCAAGACTACTACTTAAACATGAATTGATCTCCTGTCCAGTGGTCATTATTCTTAATTTTTCTACAAAGGAATAATGTTAAATATTTCTAATATGGGAGAAAATTTATTTCAGAAAGAACTATATAATATATTTTAATATAGAGTATATTTTAACCACTCTGCAAGTCAACTCTTTTGTATAGACTAAACACATGTGGATCTAATAAAATAAGAGCTGTATCAAGCAACCTTTATCAAAATTAGGTTTGAGTGCATATTAGTTCAAATTATATATATAAACCCAATATTTTTAATTTTTAATTCTATCTTGAGCATCATAGCAGTATTGTAACAATAGAGGTTTATTAATATTGGAGGTATATTGGGATATTCTCCCATCCGTGGGGAATAATAAGATAAAATTCACATCACAACTGCAACAACACTGATACAACTCAGCATGAATATAAATTTTTTTCACTTTCAGAGGAGAGGGGAAGTTGTTTGAAACTCTTATCTTCCTGCTTTTAGTATAAAGAGAAGATGAAAAGGTAGGAAAGGATTTAAAGGCTTTAGAATGCTATGAATACATAAGAACTCTTTCATTTTCTATTCCTATTTCTATCAGGAGTGGTTCTGGATCAAACTTTAGTCCAAATACATTCTCAAAAAACGTTTATGAAGGCACTAAGACTGCACTATTGGAGTTGAATTACAGAACAAACATAAATATTCCTTGTTCATACCCTGAGTTCAGACACCTGGCAGTCACAGCATGATTGATGTCGGATTAGAAGATCAGTGGACAGGCCAGAGTCACAGTAGTTGCCCAATATCACCTTCTGAAGTGTTTTTCAAGGTAAGAATCAACATTCTAGTCTACACCTGCCTGGGCCTATGGGTGACGCAACAAAACCTCAAGGTCATTGTTGACTGATGATGGAAACTGTGTTGGCTAATCAAAGCCTGATGATAGAAATTACAAATAAAAAGTGCACCAGATCCTCTAGTCCTTGGAATCAAACAACAAAGAGAAAAGGAAATGACAATGACCTAAAATATTATTATAAAATATTATTTTAATTCTGTAGCTACTAAAAATAAAGAGCTTTGTTTTGCATTATACTACCTTATCCCTTTCTAAATAATTGTTAGATGTTGACTCATGTCTGATTCAGATACAGAGCAATATTCTCAGTGGGTGGTGCACTAACTTAGGAAATTTTGGCATTGTTATGGCTTGTCAAGCTAGTATTTTTGTGAAAATCTTGATTAAGTTCACTTGAAGAAAGAGTATGGTTTCATAATTGTAGCTTGAAATAGTAAACTCGGCACAAATTTAAGAAAACAGAAGATGCACTTATTTATAGGAAGTAGTCAGTGTGAAAGTGACTCCTTTTATGACTTGGCTTTTTCTTTCATACCTAAGCTGGTGACCATCCTAATCATGGATTCAAAAAATCAAGGTTTACCCTTTGAGTAATTGGTGTTATTTAAACACTGTGATAAGGCAGAACAGTTGTACAGTGGTATACTTCTCCTCAGCAGATGGACTGTTCTTGGAAATTCTTATATACTTTTAAAACAATTCATATAACATCAGTGACTACAGTATACATTTGTACTCAATAAATGTGTATGTATTTCTGACATGTCAATATTAACATTTAAATATGTCACTGTTATTATTGAAAAATAAGTCAATATTCATACTTCATAGAATACACTACTTTATATTCTGAGTTCTGGGTTTTCTCTCCACACACCTGTTTCTCTCCCCAATTTATGTTCAGACATCAAAGTTCAAAAATCAAAATAGTCCACAAACTTCACTTGAAAGCTACAACTCTCAAGAAGTGTGCATCAAAATATTTTCTTCCTTTTAAAATCACCTTGCAGACTACCTTGACAGGACTCATACAAAAATCCATATGACAGCTCTTTGGCATAGCTGAGGGATTGAAAAGGTATGACTTTAAGCTTTTCTTAATAAAGAGTTTAGATAGCAAGAGGCAGCTGAAACATGATTGAAGATAATGATCACCAAGAACATTTTTTGTAATTTTTAAGGACAGAGGTAGCATACCATACTACTGGATTAAGGTGTTAAGAAAATATCAGTTCCATATTTAGTGATGCATTTACACACAAAAAGTAAAAGCTAACAAATTTGAACGGAGTCTGCAGACATGCTGCACTGATAAAATCCATTGGTTCTACTTCTTCCATCATTTTGTTTGGAAATTCATTTATCTATTTTTCAACCTGAAGTTGAATATTGGATTAGTCATATGGATTGGCAAAATTATACCCATTACTAGGATTAAATTTCTTGTTTCTCTCTAAACTGATTCTATAGGAGCAAACTTAACTTCCAAGAAATAACGCAAACATCTAAATGTCTAGAAAGGGGACATAAAACTAGATTTTGCAAAATCACAGGAAGTACAGGCGAAATATAGTAACCTGTGAAACCTTTGAAAATGTTGTATTTTATATGTATTTGTGCAAATGAAGGCAAAGGAAGCTTTCAAATCTGCTTTTTAATTTCATCTATCCTTAGCTTTCTGAGTTTGCTTTCACATTCTGTTATCAAAAGGCTCTAAAGACACTTGCATGCGAACAGTTTAAGAGGCAATAAGTTTGCTATATTACAAATATCTTATTGTCATATTTTTAAAAGAGTTACACTGAAAGCAAATGGGATTTTTCTTGGTTTTTCTCATGGTATGTAATCATTAAAGTAATTCTTCTCAATATGTTACTTATCTGTACTAATTTCTCGGGATCTTTAATACCAGTAATCCAAATGAAAAGATAAGGGGTTTAAAAAACAACTATCAAGAAAGACTACTCAAGTTAAATGAACACAAAACTGAAATTGGAGAACTTATCCTCTCTAGATCAGCAGACTTTTTAAAGCATTATCAGAAAGAACATTTTCTTACAATGATTTGGTATTTGGTGGGATGTAAAGGTGTAGGAAAATGTATAACCTTCTTTTTCATCCAGAAGCATAACATTTCCCGAGACAGGACAGTTAATGACAAAAGTTTTTGTACGCAGTATTTCATTCACTAAGATCATATAGTTTAGTCTCCTTTTAAACCAAAGTTGCAGATAATAACGGCAATTTGTACAAAAGAATCACAGAATCTGCTGAGTTGGAAGGGACCCACAAGGATCATCACCCTTAGCTTTGCACAGTACCATTCCCAACAATCACACCAATGTGCCTGGTGGCATCATCCAAACACTTAGGTTTGATGTTGCGACCACTTCTATGGGGAGCCTGTTCCAGTGCTCAACCACCCTCTGAGCTGAACAACCTTTTCCTAATAGCCAACCTAAACCTCCCCTCACACAGTTTCATGCCATTCGCTTGTCCTGTCACTGGTCACTACAAAGAAGGGGTCAGTGTCTATGGCTCCTCTTCCCCTCATGAGGAAGTTGTAGACTGCAATGAGGTCTCCCCTCAGTCTCCTCTTCTCCAGGCTGAACAGACCAAGTGACCTCAGCCACTCTTCATACATCTTCACCTCAAGGCCCTTCACCATCTTCGTTGCCCTCCTTTGGATGCTCTCTAATAGCTTAATATCTTTCTTTTATTGTGGTTCTCAAAACTGCACACAATATTCGAGGTGAGGCTGCACCAGGTCAGAGCAAAGTGGGACAATCGCCTTCCTCGCCTGTCTGGTGATGCTTTGGCTGATGGCCCCTAGGACATAGATGGCCCTCCTGGCTGCCAAGGCACTGCTGACTCATATTCAACTTGATGTCGACCAGGACCCCCATGTCCCTTTCTATGGCACTGCTTTCCAGCATCTCATTCCCAGTCTGTACGTACATTAGGGGTTGCCCCAATCCAGGTGCAGAATCCGGCACTTTCCTTGTTGAACTTCATATGGTTGGTGATTGCCAAGTCCTCTAATTTGCTGAGGTCTCTCTGCAGGGCCTCCCTGCTTTGCAGGGAGTGAACAGCTCCTCCCAGTTTTGTGCCATCTGCAAACTTGCTTAATATCCCTTGCAGTCCTACATCCAAGTAATTTGTGAAGATGCTGAACAGCACAAGGCCCAAAATAGAGCCCTGTGGAACTCCACTTGTGACAGGTCACCAGTCTGATGTTATTCCATTCACTATCACCCTTTGTGCTCGACCCAAGAGCCAATTGCTCACCCACCACATGATGTGTCTATCCAGCTGTGAGCTGGACATTTTGTCCGAAAGGATTCTGTGAGACAGTATTGAAACCTTTACTGGAATCCAAAAAAATTACATTATCTGGCTTCCCCTGATCAACTAGATAGATTGCCTTGTCATAAAAGGAAATCAGGTTTGATGAGCAGGTCTTTCCTCTCATGAAGCTGTCCTGGCTGTAACCAATGACTGCGTTGTCTTTCAAGTGTTTTCCAATAGTCCCCAGAATAATCTTCTCCATAACTTTACCAGGCACTGAAGGGAGACTGACAGGTCTGTAGTTTCTGGGATCCTCCTTCATGGCCTTATTTAAAATTGGGATGCTTGCCACCTTCTAGTCAGTTGGGTGTTCTCTGGATTGCCAAGACTGCTCAAAAATGATCTAGAGGAGTTTTGTGATGAGACCAGCCAGCTCTTTGGGAATGAATCCCACAGGCCCCATAGATTTGTAGGGACCCATCTGAAACAACAGATCCTGTACAAGTTCAGGGTTGACTTGATCTTGAGGGGAAAATCTTCATTCTTTGGTAGGTATGGTGCTTTGATCTGTAGGTCAAGCTCCTGTTTGGAATGTGCATTCCTTGTAGTCTCCATGGGGATCCAGATAGTTGTGTATTATGTACAGTGCCTGACCACAGAATTAACTAATTCTAGAGTATTTTTTGCAGTTTGGAAGTTATTAAAACAGGTTGCCATGGTAATAGCTGTTGAACTCCAGAATAATCAAGACAGCTATAGACTAAATTTGTTCTAACAATCAGAGCTAGGAACAATCACTCCCTATTTATTTGTGCTCTGTGACAGAGTTGCAATTGCCAGAAAGTCAGTCAGCCTTATAATTTTAACAGGACTCCTGGGAGGAATGGAAAGTACAGCTTCACAAGTGTGGAACTGAAACACAGAGAGGCCAAGTGATTTGATGGTCTCACAGAGGATGTGATGGACTGCAGAATTATTATAAGCCTTCTATGCCCAAGCATAAGCATCCAATGCACTGAGTTATCCTTTCTCTCATATAATCTTTGTATGTGTAAATCTTCTGTTTAAGGACAGGTTGCAATGTTCTAGAATTTGTTGCTCTGCTGGTGACTAAAAGCAAAAATAAGCAAGCAATTCAACAAACCCCAAAACCTGACTGTGTTGATTATAGGTGCCCTAGTAAGCTTATCATGGGACAGTAAACAGACTTGAACACTTGCACAGAAGTAGCTGTGTGTGTTAGCAGCAATGGCTTACATTAAACTGTTAACATAGTGCAAACAATCCACTGTTGTTTGACTGCACATTTCCTGACAATGCTTGGCCCAGGGCCACAAATGCTCTCCCAGGCAATGTCTGAGCTTGGTTCTGAGCATATCAAGGAGCAGAGAGGACAGTCCTTCCCAGAAGACAACATAAAAGACTCCACCTGTTCCGGAGAGTTTTGCCATTTAAATACACAGTTGTCCCTGGCATTTGGGGCCTCAGCATCATAGGATAGACCCTGGACTGTTTCATTCATTAAAGTAAACATAGACATTTAGACAATTTGGACAAGGAACACTGAATTTCAAAGGGCATTTCTATTCAGGAACTAAAAGATATTTTCAGAAGCTTAACTTCAAACACCCAAGTATGACAAGTTTGGTGTTTGTTCCTCATCTACACAAAGATGTGCACATCACAAGTGTAAGGAAGTGAAAGAATTTCCAGGAAGGCTGTGATTTAACTGGAAAAAAAACAAACAAGCGAGTCAAAACCAACCAACCAACCAACACAACAACAACCAAACAAAACAAAAACCAAAGAAAACAAACAAAAAAAAAAGGCAACAAAATCCTGTTGCTAAGAGGTGGTTTTCTGTGAATAGAAATAAGGAGAATGTTGTATGAAAAAGTTTCCCCCTCCCAGCCAAGTCACCCCAGGTGGCCTAAGACAGATCTTTGGGCTACTCTCTCTGAATATGCTAGAGCACCAGTGTTTGTACTCTGCTCATATTTTAAATAGTCATTTTGTGTGCCTTTGATTCAGAGGCTCTAAAGATAAAGCATTTAAAGAATCCTTCTACTTACATGATGTTCAGCAAAGACCTATTGAAAGTCAGATCCTTTTAACATTCCACAGAATTTGGACATGCAAAGCTTTAGAAATTTTGACTGCAATATAAAAGTGTGCATGCAAAATCCACTTTCATTTGTCAGCTTAGTTAATTTTTCTTTTATTTAATTTTTCTGTTTATCTTTGTGTACAAGTGGAAACTGTGCCCAGAAAGAGGTTTAGCTATCATTACATTTCCAAACTCAAAACACACTGAAAGGAGAAAATACCATAAATAAAGTCTTATTAACATTTGGCTTCTTTTTGTTGAGACGCATTAATATTGACATTATGAACTTCATAAATACAGCATTTAATTATGTGTACTTACCCCCCAAGCCCAAAGTACACACACCCACGTAAACTCATTAATATAGTAATGAAGTAGTATATACAAAAAATTCTTGTACGTCTCAAGATTTCTGATATCTTGTAGCCACAGGAATTGTTTAGGGTAGACAGAAAGAGTCCTGGAACTGTGTGTGAAATTGAGATATAACTTTCGAAAGGAAAAGAGATCTGGGTATATTTAAAAGAAGAATTTCTGTCAGTGATATTAGTTATAATGTAGAACTGTCAGTTATTATGGTTAAAACTAGATTATAAAAAAACAGAATATAAAACAATCCTGGCAATTTTTAAACCGTAATTTCTAAACCAGGTCTTACATTTCCCCATCCTGAGAGTCTTAGAGATTTTTTCATCTTTTTCTGAGCTTTAAATGTGTGTATATTAAAAAAAAATCTAACAGAGGCAGATTTTGTGGTGATATGTTATTTTATTCTATTTGAATGTTTTTAGAACTGAGCAGAGAATGAATTTCACAAAATCTTTCAAGGTGTTAACTCTGATCTTGTAGTTCTACCAGTATTGTCTATCAAAAAGATTGTTGAAACCTGGAAATAAGACCCCAAAAATACTTTTTCTTTCTCTTCATACTGTTATAAAAAATTCTAGACCCTAGTAACTGCAAAAGCAGCACTATTTATTGAGAGGATGATGGGCATAATATTCACAGTAAACACATCTTCTAAACTCCTTCTTGCTCAGACTGCATCCTTCAAGATTTTTTAAAGATACTGAAAAGAGCACTCTAAAATATTTATTCTGCCCTTCACTGAATAAAGTCCTGCTATTCCTTCTAACTTATAAGAACAGAAATATTTAAAGTTCAGAATTAAGTTGAATAACTTGTTTAAATTATGAATTTGTCATCATTACAAAAGCCTCTGACTCTTAAGGTGCTTTTTCTTTGCTGATCTTAAGGGAAGGAGATTTTAAGGGAAGGGACATTGACCTTAAGGGAAAGAGAAAAGTAATATTTGTCTGCCTGTTGTGGAGTTCAGGAAATAAAGAAGCTGACTGGTGGCATCAGTGCAGTTGTTCAGGATTGCTGTTTGCTTGCAGTGGCAGAACTGTTTTTCAGGACCTAAGCAGGAATAATTTGGCAAGCTTCATCAGTTGCCTAACGCCCTTTGAGAATCTCCAGCTCAATCACACACCCTATTTCATTGCTAGAAGGAACAGTGTGATGTGTTGGTGCTCCCCACAAAGCAGAAGGTGTTGGAGGGACAGAGGCCCACTTCCCACAGCAACTGGCTTCATCCCAACACTGGCATTTGGATAAGGCCTGCAGAACCACATTTTACTGTTGTCTGCTATGCAAGTGACTCCTGATCAGTCTGGTCACATACATGCCAAAAGCCAGTGTAAAAGTGAAGAGATTCTATCTTTTTGTTTCTTGTTCATTAATTGTCTGGCCAAGTCACAAATAAATTTATAATAAAATAAGTCTTTGGCTTAACCCATCTTCTCTTTTGAAACAGAGCTGTAAGACCAAAGACAACAAACATAAGAACACATTTTGTGAAGAACTGTGTGTATTCATATGTCCTACTAGAACCTAGAACAAAAGCACTCACTTTCTTACCCTGAAAAAAAGAAGAAAAAACCCAAAGTAAGTGAACAGCTTTAGACAACACAGTATATGTGCTGCATTAAGACTGTCTAAAGATGTAAGTAGACAAGCAAATCCTGATTTTATATGTTATTGTGATAAAACCTTGGGAAATTTCGGTTCAGGGGAAATTTCAGGGTGTTTGGATAATCCGTCTTAAACAAAATACCTTATGTAATTGATTCTTCTTCCTCTAAATTCTTTTAAATCCCCCCAGTTTTCTACAGTAACTGCATACTATAGAAATGAGTATTTGGCATTGTTTTAATTTAATCTACATACACTATGCAGAGCAAATAGATTCTGCTTTCAATGTATGAGCTTGTTTTGGTGAAGGATGAAGAGCAAAAGAGTGAAATTCTCTGAAATACTTATTAGCACAGTAGTTTCGGGCAATGTTTCCGAAGACCGTGAAGTCTTTCTGACTTATTAGCTATTGGAAATCAGTGTCTTGGCAAATGTTTGTGAGTTCACAAGGCTGTCCTCTTCAGCTGAAGTGTCACTAGTATTACCTGTATTTTCTACTCAGAGAAAGAGGTTTCTAGATTCATGGAAGAACATTGTATGAACCCTCTTTTTCTCTGAAATTGCATAAATTGAGTCATCCATTTGTTCCTCTGAACTATGCATCCATAAAAGTGTGCTATCGTATGATTAACCTAATAAACCTGACTCCATTTCTTGGTATTTTATGAGATGCCTATTTAAGTTTGAAAGTAATCCAGATAATGCAAACAATTTTGGGAAGAAGCCATTGCTTATAGACAGACAATTTACTAATGAATCATTGCAGTTGCTAGGAAATGGATTGAATGAGCAAATTTTGATTACTTTTGTAAATTGAGTCAAAGAGTAGTTACCAATTTATGTACACACAGCTGTTGGAGCATACCAGATGGCAGGTAATAGTTTTTGAAATAGTAACCCAGTGTTCTACACCTATGGGAATATTAACCTAGTGGTTCAATAATCTTTAGTGCTTGTAAAATTCAACAGTGTGTGATGTAAGGACATACAGTTGCATATTGCCAGTCAAATACACAGAATAGTCAGAAATCTTAAGTCAAAATGTATTTAACTATTCTTCTTAACTATTCTAATGGAGTCTCCTTAATTAATGTACTAAAAGAGAAAGGAAGGAAAAAAGCAAGCAAGGAAGGACATTCCTCATCTGTTCTATGAAAATTGAAAAGAAAAACTTGAATGGTGGAAGGGGTTAGATATTCATTGCAGCATCACCTGATTTTACCATGGAAATAATGCTGAGTAAAGTTAATGAAATGTCTATAACTCCTTTAGCATTTAATTATTTAATTACTAAATTAAATTACCACTCTCCCTACTTACAATTAAAATTACCACTGCCCCTACCTCCAGGAGATAACAGAAAATTAAAAAAAATCAATATGCAACACATAGGTCACAGGGATACAGGTTAGGTGTATATTAAAACATCCCTTTAATAACTGACATGAAAAGAGTAGAAATAAAAATGGTTTGAGGAAAAGGTAGGGAGTTTATATATATTTTTCATACCAGCATTAAGTAATAAAATGCCCCATTATTTTAGTACTGCAAATATCTTTCTTTGAAAACAGCATGAATCAAGTTTGTTTTATTAGGTATGACCATTAAACACTTAAAATCTGAGATATTTTAATTATTCTGTCATTCTTATTCTATTCCTTGACCAGATAGATAGTATATTATTAACAGCTGAGGATGTACATTTTGTAAATTTCTTGGACAGAATGAACAATCGAATAAAACACACACATAAAATCATAAAGATTAAATATTTAATTTTCATTTCCTTTGCTGTGTAGGCAAAAGATTGTGCTTAACTCTTCTTTCAGCACAGCCAAAATAATTGTGTATGGATGTGCTGTTCTCACTGAGAAGGGTGTGGTCTGACATTTTATGTCTTAACTACCTCTATACCAGGGCTCTGGCAACAAACTTTGGGAACCCAGCTCCTCCTTATGTCCCAACACATACGAAATATGCAGAGTTCATTGCAATTACCTCTCTGTCTGTCATCACTTCAGCCTGTGCTGAAAAATAATGAGTTGCACAGCCCTAAACATGAGGACAAAATCAATCTGTGGTTCATTTAGGTGCCTATCTAACAATATGCTCTGAACTCATTCCAGCAGAGGAACTACTTTGGAGCTGAACATTGGAACTGTCCAGCTGAATCCAATGAGACATCCCTCTCATCCTTAGGCTAAACAGTTGTAATTGCTAGGCCCACTTATTTTGTTGGATCAGTGACAGCATGCTCAGCATTTTGTAATATCAAGATTTGGTCCAGAAAATTTTAGAACTCAATCCTGTAGTTTGTTTTCTTTTCCAGTTTTCTAGTAAAATTCCAGGAAGTAGTCCAACCTTCATGTGAGCAAATATATATACTCAAATTTTCCTCAACGTGACTGAAACTGGGAATATGAACCTTTCTAAAGGAGAATAATTTCTACATTTTAACAAGGGTTTACATGAAACATTGATTTTCATATCTTTAATTCATCTATGAAAGTGTATGCACATTATACCCAGTGCCATGTGTGATAATTTTATCTTTGAGTCAAAAAGAAAAATATATCAAAAGTAGCAAAGTGATGTCAAAATTAATCCAATTTTGAACATAACATCTTTTGTCTTGCCTGACAACTTTATAAATAGTCAAAGATTCAGGAGAACAAAACCTTAGCTCAAAACAAATCACACAATACTGAACATGGAGAAAGTGGTTTGAGCAACCATGGGAAGCATCTGGTCTTTGTGAACTTAAAACTGCATGGAAAACACATCTGTCCAAAAATTAGAGTGCTGGCAGCTGTTGTGGCCAGCTGTTACTTTGTCCATTTAGCAAAGAAAAAAAGAAGGGTATTACTTTTAATTAACCATTACTTACTCCCACTTAATTTTCTCAGTGCAGAAGTATCACTACAGTAACTCAATCATGTTAAGAATACTTTATTGTAAATAAATTCCAGCATGAAATACATATTATATCCAAGTTAAGTCAATGCTTCACTGAACATCAGTTTGACAGAAAAAGATTAATTGATCAGGGTACTAATTAGGTAGCATACACTGTAAATTCAATTAAAAAGGCTGCAGAGATTAGATTTCATGTTCTTTGTAACAGGCCTGTTCACAGGTTTCCTGATCTGAACCATAGGAAACACTTCCTGTGACCTCATAAAGAAGTTGAATTAAATGACACAGTTTTTGAGAGGTTTTTAGGATTTTTTTCAATCGATCCAGCAACTGCATAGTAAACATCATATAAAACATAGCATAATTTCCTTTTTAGTAAGATGATAGTTTTAGCACTATTTTCTATAAGTTGATCAATATTAGTGACCACTCTATGACTTTATGACTTTATTGCCATATATATAAAACTGAAGGTTTTTTCAGGCTACTCTATTATTTCTTTATATATGTAAGTAGAACAAAAAATGTTTTCTTCGATAGATTTTTTTAAATTAGCATTACTTCTTGTAAAGCAATGCTTCCTTTCATAAGCTGCATTGTCTTCAACATCAATTCACTAGTGATTTAAACCACTGTGAAATCCAAACAAGAAGACTGCAAGAAAATCCATATGGAAGGTGACTTTCCAGAAAGACATGAGTGAGTCAGATTACCAATGCTGTAAATTCTCCTTGAATTTTAATTGCTTTCCTTAATGCAAAATCGATTAACCTGCTGTGAGAGCTTGCTTCTACCTTATGAAATAATGTGTTGCACATTTGTGTTTATGTGAAATTAAATACAGACAGGAAAAAATTAAACATTTTATCTTTGCCTAAGACATATCTCAAGTGTCTCCACCTTTTGTTTGGTCCAGCTCAGAACAAGTTCTTATCAGGATGAAGTTCTATAACTTCTTTTATTTAATGCCTAAATACTTAAATGCTAGCATGCAGACTTTGTCCTTAAAAAAAAAAAAAAAATTGATTTCTAACTAAATGTATTGCTGTGGAATTATAGAAATTAAAATGACGTGTTCATTATACTCATTATTTAACCTTTCCAGAAGCACAAAATATTGTATGTAATACAAAATGAGGATTTTACCAATAAAAACATTTTTATCGTCTCGTTTTCTGATGATATTTTATTAAAAGAAATTTCTTTTTTGAAACCAACTTAATCTGAAATGTTTTTAAGTAAGTTGAATTTGAAAATAATATGTTTCATGTGCTTTCTATGCTTCATATGTGGCCCTGTGATTTAGAGAGATACATTTAGGGATCACTTCAAACATTACAGTATATATATATATTTTGTCTATAAAATTTTAAAAGAATGTTAATATGATTTCTATTTTATTATTATAGCTCTCACTTACTTTAATAATTTTTATTCTGTAAAATTTCTCATCATATATAATGAATTCACAGAAGGCCCATACTGCTAAAGCTGATCCTATTTTTTCAACTATGCATGGTATAAAAAGAATTATCTATTTCTTTATTTGACATTTATTAAAATGGAGTAGTCAGTGAAACCAAAAAATGCTGAAAAAATTTTCAACATCACACTGACACAATTCATTAAAAAAAAGCAAAACGGAAACAAAAAGGTTTGCATACTCTATGCAAAACTGCTTGGAAAACTTATTCATTCTCCATGTAATTGTCTGGCAGCATTTTTACTCAAAGGTTAATTTTATAAAATTGAAATCTGTAAGTTTCTTTAATAGGCAAACTTTTTGAAGTTGTAAAGGCCTGTTTTATTGCAAATACTTGTTTCATGTGTCTTATTATGTAATAAAATTGATTAACTTTTTCTAATTATGTGGACAGCATGTATGGAATAAACTTCGCTTATTTTTCTCAGTAGTATTGATTCTGAGTTTTCACCTTCCCACTCATGGCTCAGTTTTTGTAATTATGCTTATAAAAGTATTAGGTATTTTTAATCATAATTGCCGAAACCACAGCTCTTTAGAACTATAAATGCTTTTTCTGTTTTGTTTCCTCCTATATTAAAATTCCTTAGGGAAAAAAAATTGAAGTTGAACTAGACAAAAATATAAATTTTCCACTGATGAAATATTTGTTATTAAAAATGAGACATTATCTGTCTCAAGACTGAAGTATTTTTGACGATCTGCCTCATTCTCTCTGGATTAACCAAACACAGATCCATACCTACTCACTTGCATTAAGATGAAGATTCTAAGAGAGTGGCAAAAGAAAGAAGATAGGTCATGGCAAATCTATCAGTGAGGTGGCTTTTGAAATTTTCAGTATGTGGTTTGCTGATATAGATAAAGCATTAGATTGCTGTTGTTTGTCCTTTCATTATTTATACTAACTTCATGCATTACCTCTGGTCTATTGGATCATAAACATGACTGTAATTATTTTAATTACTTGGTGTATGAAGTAAAATGTTCAAGGTATTCATCAACAGAAGAGAACTGATATTAACTAAAAGACTCAGTATGAGGTCAGATCTAAAGACCATTCCTTTGAGGAGCTCTAGCTTATTCAACAAATCTCAAACATTTCTAAGACTGGAGTACCTTTTAGCAGGAAATCGTTTTGAGATTGATAAAATTCAGATTACTATTTTCAGATTATATTTCTTAAATACCATACTTCATTTTTTTTGCTTTGTGTCTCACATGAGAGCAAATAAATTTTATTAAATATTTTATTGAGTATATTCTAGATTATGTTGCCTTTTATATTATTGAGTATACTCTTAGAACATGTTGATGTTTAGTGCATATTAGCTTTCAACTAACATGAGCAGACATTTTTACAGTTGTAGATTTGCAATAAGAAAGGAATTACTTTATTTACATGTGCAAAGCACAGGTCTGATCCAGATGTAGGAGATCTGGAAGTAAACATCCATGAAAATACTCATAATTTCTTTTAGACTAACATTAATAAAAATAAATAAATAAATATTCTAATGCAATCAATTTTCTTATAATGGAATAAGCTTTTTGGACTGTGAGATCATTCTAAATAGATAAACAGCAAGGTATATGATGAAAGAGACAACCTGTTCATTAAATTTACCAGCCATTCCTTAGGTTGACTTTTTTGTCTTTTTGCTTTATAACAAATATAACAGGATAATTGCCCAATCATAATGGAAGAATTTATTGATGTCAAATATCACTGGTAATGGGGATGATCAGAAAAAGAACAAGTAACATGGACGCTTTCTTCCTGAGTCCAATGTAATGGTTTTTCTTATGCTTTTTTTCTGCAACTATTGTATTGGTTTGGTTATTGTTTCATTGAGGCTAATTATAATGTTTAGCAGTATCTGGAAATTCTGCTCATAAGACTGTTTCATCAAGACAGGTTTTGGGCCAAAACCATTAGTACCATATCCTGGCCAGAAGGAGGTAT
This sequence comes from Platyrinchus mystaceus, assembly GCA_035041135.1. Classification (NCBI taxonomy): domain Eukaryota; kingdom Metazoa; phylum Chordata; class Aves; order Passeriformes; family Tyrannidae; genus Platyrinchus; species Platyrinchus mystaceus. The sequence continues at coordinate 41,626,077 of JAWWLV010000045.1, read as the reverse complement.
ACTGAAGCCTTAGAAGGGAGCTTTATTTAGTTATAAAAACTCAATCTAAGTGCCTCAAGCAATATGTAGAAAGTTGTTCCGAAATATAATGATCATACAGGTCTGTCTTAGTAGCAGGAAAATAATTTTCATGGCAGGAAATCATGTACTTATCAAGATAGATATAACTGCAGAAAGTATGGATATATACTTACTTCATCATGTGTTCCCGTAATGTTTATGGGTTTAAAATATTTTGTCTGCATACATTTTCCATAATGGGAATAACATTTTCTCTTGTCACATTTTTTTCTGTCATATTAAAATTGTTCCATTTACTTTTTTTGGCCCTGATCAGCTAACTCTTTCTTTGAATGAATTGGGAACTAGGACAAGTCCATGGTGTTATGCAGGGTGAATGAATTGAAATGTATGAGTGTGTGTCAAAGTATTCAAGTATTCTCTGACCTTAGTATTCAGTATCCTCTGACCTCAGTGTCAAAGAACAATCCCAAAAGGTTTTTATTGTGCTGAAACAGGTGAGAGCCTGTACAGTGAGCCATATTTTTCATGTCTACTCTCAGCTTTAACATTATGGCATTTTGTGCTCAGATTCTGCACTGTATACTATGCTGTATACTTTTCTGTTTAAAAAATACAGCCTTAGGTATAACAAATGCAATGTTTTGTCAGTTTATGAAAAAATCTTGGCAGTAATAGTTACTTCTAATTTTCCTCAAATGATGACACACTGCTACCTACATCTTTCCTTCATAGCTTCTACAGTTGCTACAGAGCTGACTGTAGCAGTCACTCTGTGGGAAATCATTGTGTAAATGAAACATGTAGGCACTCAGTTCACACTCTCTTTTGAAAGAAATACTCTAATACTCCCTCCCTCTCACCTCCCATGACCCCACTAAGTCATAGAAGATGGAAGACTATAATGAGTTTCTTCTACAATAGCTACTAGGTTCAATTACATCTGGCAATTGGGCATTTCAAGTTGGTTTCACCTTATTAAGATTTGTAATGGCTTTGGCAGACCAATGTGGTCTTGGTGAAGCATGCATGATCCCTTCATAAAGTCCAGCGTGTATTTATTCAATTATTTGGCTACTTAGCATTAATCTGATAATATGTCTGGTAGGGAATCTATTTGAGGTTAACTTTATCTAATCATCTAGCCTGCTTATTAATGACCACTTCTCTAGCTAATGTTAGTTTCAGGTTCATCTTCACATGCAATCTAAAAGAAACTTAGGAAATATAAAGAAACTATTTCAGTTCTTGTTCCTTTTTTAGATAACTGTGTTGCCACAAAGTAGAGGGAATAAGTAAAAAGTTGCACATTGCAATTTTTTTGTTGTTTTCAAACATGTAACTTAGAAATTAAAATATTGAGAAGTTTTATTAACAAAATAGTAGTGCAATATCATTCATCAGGAATATAACAGTGAACCTTCTGCTCATCTGTGGCAGGGGACTTCAATGCTAGGAACAGTTGTACATTTAGCTCATATGCACAGGCACACAGAAAGACCCAGTAAATCAAAAGTCTCTCCTGAGATGCAGGATAAAGATCTCAAAATTTGTTACATGCTGATAGCTTTTCTGGACTGCTTCAGATAAGCACCTATTAGAAATTTTTGAAGATAGGTACATAAGTGTATCTTTTTCTTTTTATATGTGGTAATATGTGTTAGATCTTTCCTCACATTCATTCTGAGGTCATCAGTGGTGCCTATATTTTGGAGAACATGTTTTAATTCCTCAAATGCTTTAACAATATTTTGCAGGCATGAAACTGCAGGTTCTCCTGGTCAACCTCTAAGTGTGATGAATGATAATAAGGCTTTATGGATCTGTTTGTGGACGTATAGAGTCTGGTTGAGATGCAGTTAATTTTCCCTGCAGCATCCATCATAGTGCTGTGCTGTCTGT
>JAWWLV010000045.1:41560646-41591738 GCA_035041135.1 Platyrinchus mystaceus | reverse complement strand
GATCAAATAAGTTAGGACTCCCAAAACGCATAATGGGAAAGTCTATGAAATAATTCATTCTTTCGAGATGACGACTTTAAAGGATTATCTCTTTCAAAACAGCAAGCTGATCATTTAATAAGGTGTTCCTATAGGTTTATTACTAGAAGTAGGAATTGAAAGAAGTTATTTATAAAACAAATATACATATGAGGTAATGCCACAGGTTATAAAAGACACACAAAAAAATATATGGATACAAAATAGGTCTGAAGAAGTTAGTGGAGCACTGGTGAATTTAACTTCTAAGTTTAAAAGTGCCGAATTTGCTGATTACACACTGCTGGGGAATAAGAACCACTTGATTATTTTTCTATATTTTTCCTAAGGGTTCACCACTGGTCACTATACAGTACAAAAAAGTGGTCAAGACAAGCTGTGTCATTCTGTCAGTTCACAGAGATGAAAATTTGCTCTTCATTAAAACAGACTTTATTTTGGAAAGTCACTTCCATAATGGACAGGTTTAGATTGCAAGCTTTTTAAGAAAAGTTTTTTAACATTATGCTCTCAGTAGAGGTAGAGAAGGCACAGGATTGTGTTCCCAGGCACAATTGATAAGCAAAAAATGTTAAACATAAAATGTATAGGTAGACTATTGATCCCAATAAAGTTACAGGCAGTTTCTTTCTTTTTAGTAGAGTCAGGGCTTTCTCTTTAGTACATTATTATCCAAATTTTAAGTATAACTCAATCTGAGTAAAATATACAGTGTGACATCTGTCTGATCATCAAGTCCAAAAAGGGAAACACGGAAAATTCACAGTATTTCGAAAGTTATGTTCTACATCTCTGTTACTTCGGAAATAACACCAGTAGGTGTAGCCTTATGACAAGTAACCCATTTTTTTTCCCATGCCATATGTCCACAGTGGAAGTCGCTGAGAAAAATATGGTCTTGTTGTTTGACTGACATGCATTTAAAACTCCTTGTCAAAACTGCACAATTATTTAAGTAGCATAAATGTGCCAATCTCCAGATTTAAAAGAAATAGTGAGTCTAACAAGTTGTAGTGTTTGTCTATTTAATGGTAAGACATTTTATAAAAGACACAAAAAATAAAATTAGGGTAAGGGGAAAGCTTGCTAACCTGCAACACTTCACCTTTCATTACTGTAGGTGATACTGGGAAGGACACTAAAAGAAAAAGTTGCCATGTATTTTCTATTTTAAGGCTCTAGTTTTAGTTTTCTAAATATTTGCTAAATTTTACTTATCTGGACTTGTCTTTTTATTCAAGCATTTCCAGAGCAGCAGTTAGTTGCTTCTCTGGAAAAACAAACAAACAAATGAAATAAGAAAATGTTGATTATGATATAAAAAAGTCAAATACTTGAGAAATGTTTCATGGCTTACGATTCTGTATTTTTGTGGTCATCCTAAAAGATGATTGACCTGTGTTCTTGTTACAAAAGAATATTAATAGAGGTGCTCTCTTTAGCAAAAATGTACCATTTTAATACTACCCCACTGCATTTACTTAGAGAATCTTACCATACTCAAGAAGACCACAAAATGGAAAAACTATAAATTACAAGTGCATACAAAATTGCTGCAGTGCCCCAGTTAAAATTGCTTTATAAAGCATGTTCTGAAACAACAACGCTCATCTTCCATTATCCTAGAAAAGCTGAAAGCCCATGGTTAGGCCATAGGCACTATTCTCTGGGTTAAAAACTGGATGCATGGCTGGACCCAGAGAGTTGTAGTGAATGGTGCTCCATCCAGCTGGCAGCTGATCACCAGTGGTGTTCGCCAGGGCTCAATTTTGGGCCCAGTCCTGTTTAATACCTTTATTGTTGATCTGCACAAGGTGATCGATTGACCTTCAGTAAGTTTGCAGATAACACTAAGTTTGGTGGGAGTGTTGACCTCCTGGAGGGTAGGAAGGCTCTGCAGAGAGATTTGGACAGGCTGGATTGATGCACCGAGGCCAACTCTGTGAGGTTCAATAAGGCCAAAGGTTGGGTCCTACACTTGGGTCAAGACAGCCCCAGGCAGACCTACAGGCTCGGGGGGAAGTGCATCTGGAGAGTGGCCCAGCAGAAAAGGATCTGAGGATGCTGCTCAACAGCTGGCTAACCTTGAGTCGGCAGTGTGCCTAGGTGGCCAAGAAAGCCAATGGCATCCCGGCATGTATCAAAAATAGTGTAGCCAACAGGACTAGTAGGGTAGGAGGTCTTTTCCAAACTAAATCTTTCTGTGATTCTGTGATATCTGTACAGTGCAGAAGAACTGAAATATGTCTGGATAGTATGCAGATTAGTGGGTAACAGGCAGACACTGCTTCAGGGCTTTAACAGTCTAGCGATGTAATTTTATAAATGTTTTGTCCCGTGACAAAACTGGTTTATCTGGCTAGTCATTGTAAACTACAGTGCATCATGCATCTTTGCAACTGTTCTGTGTGGTAACAATACTATAAACCAGATCATTTAAATGAGGCAGAATAGCAAACAAGTCTTAAAACCACTTTTTTAGTTTGAGATAAATTCCTTCATTTGATAAGGTACCATAAATAACCTCACGATGCCTAAGTTTTGGTCATATGAATTATAGAAGATGTAAATCTTAATGTAAAACTTGATTAAGGATCTAAATAGCACTGAATGAAATTTAGCTTTTATTATTTTATGCTGTTTCTCAACTGCAGAGTGACTTCAGCTGCAGTGATCTCTCTTGCCTGAAACAAACCTTCACCTACTCTCTGTTCTGATAATTTTGGACCTCTGATTTCATTAATTATTACTTCAGAGTTCTCAGTTATCTGAATAATTCTCTACATTATTATCTTTACCAAATATTTCCTGCACATGGACTGGAGGCAATTTAAATTCCTAATATGAGGATTTTTGTATACTTACAAAGATTAGGAATCCAATACTGATGTCTTCTAAATCCTTGATACTATATTTTCCAATCTATGTGTCAATGTACACCAGACTTGAGGGTTTTGAAGTAGCTCATGTAGAAATCTGCAGCCTATGGCTTGTTCGCTTACAACTATTTTTTTAACCTCTTCTGTCATAGTTAGTTATAAAGAAAATAGGACCATCTTCCATCCTAATAATGATTGTAAATGAAATGTTAAAGAGCTAAGACAGATAGGAAAATGGTGTGTTGTTACACTGTTCCCAAATCTGAAGAAGAAACAACTCTTAATGGTCATATGTGATGACAAAGCCACCTTGCAAACGTAAATGCTTTCCTACCTACTAGTGGAAGTGAGTAAGGCTAAGAGCTAGTTCAAAACTTCTGAAATAGCCATTTGTAGCTTTTAGGTTGCAGTGTTCTTCCTTCAGTCTCCGCTTTGCAAAAGAGCCTTTAATGGAACAGGACACTCTCTCAGAAGCAAGCTGTGAGACGGTGTTTAGTACTGTGCCCAGAAAGGACCCGGGGAGAGGGCACTCAGCAGGAGACAGAGGCCTAACCTTTCTTTCCTGTCAGTCCAATTTTAGGGCTGTTCAAGCTTTCTTTAGGAATTTAATAACAGAAAGAAGCTGAATCAGGATCAAATGACTCAAGGCGAGTCAAACCCCCTTCTCCCTTTGTGGGTCAGTAGAGTCACTGTGAATACATAAGACGAAAGCATTCCAGTTACTTCTCTTCAATAGGATGACCTCCTCCTTCGTTCCATGGTTAGAACTGAAGTATCCGAACTGTTTTGGAAGCTGGTAAGTGTGTAGACTTAGGTGTTTGACATCAGATCACTGGAATTAAGCCATCATATTTACTTTATTCTCTGATCTAGTTAAGTTACATAGATCTGGCCACTAACTAAGGTTTGACTGATGTTAATTTTTGTGTTTCTATAACATAAAGACATCTGAATGATTCCAAGGATCTGTAGCAAGCTGCTGGGTGATTGACTATCCACTTAGTAAAATACGAGAAATCATTTAGAAGTCCCCTACAAGTGGCTAGTTTGCCACAAGGGCATCTGGATGCTTTAGAGGTTTTTTGCCTTATAGTTGTGTGGGATTTTTTCTATAAAGATTAAATATAATACTTAATTTTTTTTCATTTCCCTTCTTAAAGAAGGCATGAATAAAAACAATTTATCTGAAAAATTCAGTTTTTCTCCATGAGGAAGTCTTCCCACTGTAAATCTGACTCCTTTTTAAATGATAGGACACTAACTTTTTGTCAGTGACTAAGGTATTCAAATTCCAAATGGTCTGATTTTTAAGTCCTAATGCAGACTCGTGAATTTCAACAAAAGTTTTGAGTGAGTTAAGCACTTCAAGATTTGACATGCCATACAGACATTTGGCACGTCTGCTAATGTCTACTCTGCATACTTATTTATTTATTCACTCACTTTTAGAACGTTAGAGTCAGATAACTACAATTGAACAGACAATCTTTCTTTGAGATCATTTTTATATAAAGTCCAGAAATGCATTTTCCTTTTTTTTCACATGATAAATAACAAAGGAAATAAATATTTCCTGTAAGATGAAATAAACAACTTAAGTCTCCCTTGATATCAAATATATTTCAAAAAGCTAAGTAATCAAAAATATGCTTTTTCAAAAAGAGAGGTATTATATTTAAAGAGACGTAAAAAGGTCAATTGTTTTTATGGACTATTTTAAGTATACTCTTTCAGGTATTTACTTGATAGGAAGAATGGCTCAGCGGACCAGTTAAAAGCAATTTCTAGCAGACAAAGAAAGAGTGAGCTTGCAAAGACCAAAGTCCAGAAATATTTGAATTTAACCGTCTTTGGCCACTGACAGAAATGCTGCAATGACCAAACATTTAAGCCTAGATCACCCATAATGCACAAGCAAGCAAGGAAAACATTAATAGGACGAAAAGGGTGGAAAAAAATGGAATGCTGCATTTCTATGAATAATTTGTTGCATGTACACACAGGATCATACAAAATAAGCCAGATCTGCAAATGTTTCAGACAACAGATATTTCAGCAGCTATAGTAAGACCCTCACCTGACGCTGTGTGTCAAAGTGTCAATTGCCTCAGCTGCAATTCTTTTTTGCTGGAATGTGCCCTTCTTATCCTTTGAGGTTCACAGAAAACAACTCTGGAGTTTAGTGGCATCAAGAATATCTAGATATCCCCTTAAAAATAATTATGGAAAAACCTTTGACAGGAGACAAAGCTTCCTGCCATGTTTTCCTTATTAGAAGTAACTTTTCAGGGTAAATATTTTCCTCCCTTTTTATTTACTTCAGAGTTATTCTTTATACAGTCTCCAAATGCTCTGAAAAATTGCTCACATTGAAATCCAGGTGTGTCTTCCAAAAAAGAATTCTGAATTGACAGGATAAGGTAAACTGATGGATTAAGTCTATTGTGCTATTGTCTGAAACTTCTTATCCTATTATCCAAGCCACTGCATGAAAGCCCAGCAAAATATTGGATATATTATGGAGCAGGGATCATCTCTGGTTATCACTAAGTATTAAAAAGTCTTGTTCTATTATCTGCTAGACAAACACATTAGTGATGACATATCCCAGAGAAAGGGTGGAATTGATGCAATTAATGTTTTTGCTTAGCCATTTCAGAATCATTTTCCAAACACTTCCTTCCTCCTCCAAATAAATAAAGGTACTTTATTAATTAACGAAGTCACTGCTGGTTTTCCCCAGGAAATTTCGGAAGTCAAATTAAAACTCAAGTGGGACAGGAGCCTGAACAAAGCTAAAATTTATCATGAAAACAAAAGGTGTGTAAGCTCAACATAGATCCATTTATCAGTTGTAAAGCCACTCACAAAGACTCAAACTGAGCTAAATTCAGGGTCTACCACTCACTCTAGGGAAATTGCAGGTTCCCAACACCTTTGAAAAGTCACTATGAATGTCATGCTTTTCATCAACCATAGTAGACTTCCACATGGTATCCTTCAGACAAATTTCCTTAATTACTTGTAACAGTAATTAAATAGTAACTTGAAAATGAAATTGCATCTTCAGACGGAGGAATATTTCAATTAAATGATTAGCCTTTTCCTGTTTATGAATGGCTTGAACATCACCAGTTTCTGCATGTGTGTTTAACTCAGGAACACTTGCCACACTGTTATGCAGACAAATTCCATGTTAGGGATGGACAAGTCAGTTGCAGCTGTCATGTATATCGTGCTTGCTTCCTAATGACTATGGTCTGAGGGAGGGGATGGGTCAGAGGGAACAAAAGCAGAAAAAGTTTCTTTCTGGTGAGAATTCCATTTGCTAATATTTTCACAGATTAAAAAAAAAATAAAATTTACCATCCAATATATATTTAGTTTGGAAAGCCTAAATATCATTTATGTGTGTGGAAAGAGAACACTAAATGCAAAGAGATGACTAGAATCATTGTTGTGCAATGCAACATATGCAGCATACATGGTTATTCATCTGTTGTTCTCTTTAGATGCTAACAGCTGAGGAACTGTTTTCACTTATCGGTAAAGAGAATAGTTTTCAAATCCTTTTGGGAATAAGAAATTCCATCCAAAGAGAGTCTGTCCTATGTAAAACAGTGAAGCACATGTAATCTAAGAAGTTTAGGAATAAACCACCAAACAGTAACTGTGGTTCTACCCCTTGATACTCAACATGAATTATTCTAGAGACTATAAGCTAATTTATGTAGATTAATATCTTATGTAGATTAATAGCACTGAGAATAAATGGGACACATTTATGTCCATAAATGGACTCTTGTTTGACTTCAAACACTTTACATAGCACCTCCTAGTCACCCAAAACTTCCATAATTTTGAAAACCTTTGTTGAGTAAAACTATGTCACTCAACCTCTCAGAAATCTTTAAGCAGGAACTTTGATCCAATGAAGGAGTAGTTTTACCTTTAGATAGACAAGAAGGTATTTAAATTAATCACCAAAGCTGTTGGAAACAACTTTTGGTGTTGCCTAAGAATGCTTGCACTCTTATTTATTAGAAGAACATCAGTAAGGATAGAGGGGATTCCAGACTCTCCAATCCATCAGTTCTCTATAGGCTGTTTTTTAGAACAGGTTCTGAAATGCAGCTCTTCCCTTATTCAAAATATTCTGCCCACCCACCCATTCTCATGCTTTTCTCCTTCCTTTCTGTTCCACTTTGCTACATGAAACAAGGACAGTAGTATATAATGGGAATATATAATGGAACTGCTTTGCAAATCATGATTGAATATAAAATCCTTATACACCTGACAGCTGATAGTTAAGGCACTAACCAGAATGGTGGAGATGCGAGAACTTCTTGATGCACTGTTAGATAAAGGCAAGGTCATGCAGGAGGTATAATCACTAGTGCTGAGCAGGAGCTGCCAGATGGCTACCCTTTTTTGGTGAGCTGGTTAAGCTTGTCCTGTGGCACAGTGCTGCACACCATCCATGGAGCACAGAACTGCCTGTTCTGGCTCAATTTGCCTCTGCTCTGGATCACTCCCTCCTCCAGGCACAGGGTTATGCCAGTCAGGATCACTACAGACTGTACTCTGAGGATCACAAACAAGGCAAACAAGGTAATCCCAGAGAGATATTAAAATAGAAATTTGAAAATGAAAGCCTGCTTGTGTGTTGCAACACTGCTGTTCATTCAGTCCTGAAGTGTTACATGACTTGCTGGCGAGTGAGTACTTGATGAGTCCTTATAAAAATATGAACTGGCTGCTAAAAATAACATATAACTGAAGTTTGAGAAGTATTTGTTTTCTGAGTGATAATGCTTTTCCAGTGATAATGTTGAAATACATTTGTTGACAGCATATTTAATATTCTGAATAAGTATATAGTTATGTCTAGTTTTTCTCTTACTCATTTACGTATATTTTTTGTCTTCTGTAGAGTTTGTTAATCCATAGTTCCCAAGTTAACAGTTAGTCTGTAAATGCATAATTTTCCTTGGAATTTTAACAGTTATATTTCAATAAAGAAAAAAGAACTCATCGAAAACATACATCATGTCTGGATGCCAGGTGCTCACCAAACTTGATATATCCCTCCCCCACTGCCATGAGCAAGAGAGAGGAGAGAAAATACAACCAAAGGCTCCTGGGTTAAGACAAGGACAGGGAGAGATCACTCACCCATTACTGTCATAGGCAGAACAGACTCAGCTCAGGGTAATAAATCTCATTTATTACCAATCAAATTTAAGCAGGGTAATGAGAAATAAAACCAAATCTTCAAACACCTTCCTCACACCCCTCCCTTATTCCCAGGCTCAACTTCACTTTTAATTTCTCTATCTACTTCCCTCTGGTGCTGCAGGGGGATGGGGAATGGGGGTCGATTTCAGTTCATCACACATTGTTTCTGCCGCACCTTCCTACTCACACTCTTCCCCTGCTCCTGTGTGGAGTCCCTCCTCTATGAGAGTGTTCTCCCACAAGCTGCTCCACTGTAGGTCCTTCCATGGGCTGCTTCAGCATGGGAACCCGTGGGTTCACAAGTCCTGCCAGCCAACCTGATCCAGCATGGGCTCCATTCTCCATGGGTCTACAGGTTCTGCCAGGAGCCTACTCCACTGTGGGCTTTCCACAGGGTCACAGACTCCTGTGGATGCATCTACTTGCACGTGTGGGGTCCTCTGTAGACTTCAGGTGGATCTCTACTCCACTATGGACCCCTATGGACTGTAGAAACACAGCTTGCCTCATCATGGCCTTCATCATGGGGCTGCAGGGAAATCTCTGTCCCTTGAGCACCTCCTCCTTCTTTCCTGACCTTGGTGTCTGCAGGGCTGTTTCTCTCACATATCTTCACTCCTCTCTCTGGCAGCTGTTGCCCAGCACTTTTTTCTCCCTTCTTAAATATGTTATCCCAGAGGCACTGCCAACATCACTGATGGGCTCAGCCTTGGCCAGTACCGGGTCTGTCTTGGAATCAGCTGGCATTGGCTCTGTCATACATGGGAGAAGCTTCTCACAGAAGCTACACTTCAGCCTGCATCCCCACCCCCAGCCTTGCCACACAAACCCAGTATAAACTGGAATCTCATCTGTTTTTCTATTTCCTTCAGTGAGAAAGAAAAATTTACACAATGTAAAGATTAGAAGATGAGGTCAAATGTGAGATTTTATACAGCAAGACAATTTAGTGTAAATGCACAGAATTCCCTTTTCAAAGAATTCATCTCTAATAAATTCAATATTTGGACACTTGCAGAAAAAACACAGATTATGGATTAGTTTTCTTCTCCTCAGAACTTCCTTGTGCTTCATTTCACAAGATGCTTTGAAGAAATAGGAGATGCAAAAAGTCTGGTTAAAAGGATATTTGCCATACAGTACACACCACTAAGAGGTTAAAGTGCTCTTTAAAACTAATGCATAAAATACTACTTAATATTGTGATATGAACTCTGCTGTCTTATCCCGATTTCATTTTTTTCCTCAAATCAATTGAGTCGTTTCTTATAGAGCTTCATTTACTCTAAAACATTAAATTTCCACCTAAATTTCAGAAGTCTAACCAGAATGACTGACTTGGTCAAATGGAGTCTCACCTCAGTAGCCACCTTTGTAATAAAACTCTCTCCATTAAAATTCTTGGCTCTGACCTGACATTGCAAGCAAATTTACATCAAGGGACTATTCACAGAACCACAGATATGATAAGATTGAATGGACCCACAAGGATCATCAAGTCCAGCTCCTGACCCTGCACAGGACCATCCCCAAAAGTCACACCATGTGCCTGAGAGTATTGTCCAAATGCTTCTTGAACTCAGGCTTGGTGCTGTGACCCCACTTTCCTGGGGAGCCTGTTCCAGTGCCCAACCACCCTCTGGGTGAAGAACCTTTTTCTAATGTCTAACCTAAACCACCACTCACACAAATTCAGGGCAAACATTTATTTTGCAGAGGGTGTGCTGTGGTTGAAAAGCTGTGTCATCAGGTGAAGGAGCTACAGGAAGTGAATAGGCTATGTAGTATTTGAGTGAAAAAGCAAGAGAGACAGTGGTTATTTTCAGAGACACTACACCCTCAAGACTCTTGGGAGTCTCAAACCTCCACTGCAGTGGAGAAGCAGGTGGACTCAGAACCCTGCAGGGTAATTAGTCAAAGGACTGTTACTCAAGAATCTGTTAAAGATGAAGGCCAAAGCTGGTGACTGCATGTACCAGGAGGAAAATTCCTCCTCCTCAGAATTTGACAGAGAACTGGCACCTTCTCCTGTTGGAGAAGGTGCTCTGGAACTAGAAGTTGGGTCTGGAACTACAGGGACAGACAACTGATGAGATGGGCAAGGATCCTTCTGGGATAGTGGGACCTCCTAAAACAACCCTACCTGTACCTTGCATCAAGACCTCCTCTGTTAAGAGGAAAAGATAGTTGCAATAGGAGACTCCCTTTTAAAGGGAAAGAGGGCCTGATATACTGAGCAGACCCAAGTAACAGGCAAGTCTGCTGTCTCCCAGGCGCTTGGGTAAGGGACATTACTGGAAAACTCTCCAGTCTAGTAAGGCCCTCTAATTACTGTCCACTATTGGTTGTTCAAAATGGCAGCAACAAAATAACAAAGAGAAGTGAGAGGGCAATCAAAAGACACTTCAGGGCCCTGGGACAATCAGTAGGAGGATCAAGAGCACAGGTAGTGATTTCCTCGCTCCTTACAGTAACAAGGAATAATATTGATAAGAATAGGCAGATCCATCAGGTAAATGAGGGGCTCCAAGGTTGGTGTAATCAGAGAAACTTGGGGGGTTTTGACCATAGGATGATCTACTCAACACCTGCTCTACTGACACCTGACAGGATGTACCTGTCTCAGAGTGGACAAGAGTTTTAGCGCAAGAGCTAACGGGGCTTTAAACTGCTTGGAAGGGAGAAAGAGGCAGAACCAGGCTCACCGGTGATGAGCGATGGGATGGTGTGCCAAAACTTGAGAAAACAAGCACTAATGAGATCCTCAAGCTGCCTCAAGAGGTGTTGGCTACATGTACCACACCTGAAATGTCTCTACACCAATGCACACAGCATGAGAAACAAACAAGAAGAGCTGGAAGCTTTGGCCCAGTCCTAGAGACTAAACATTATTGGCATGATTCCTGTGACTAGAGAGCCCTGTTGGATGGTTACAGGCTCTTCAGGAGGGATAGACAGGGCAAAAGAGGCAGAGGGGTGGCACTGTGTGTAATAGAAGGGTTAGAATGTATGGAGCTCACATTTGGCAATGGCACAGTTGAGAGCCTCTGGGTAAAAATCAAGGGGGAAATGAGTAACGGAGATGTCATTGTGGGAGTCTGCTATAGACCTCCTGGCCAGGACGATGACACCAACGAATTATTCTCTGAGGAACTAAGGGCCATTTCCAAGTCAACTGCCCTTGTCCTTATGGGAGACTTCAACTTGCCAGAAATTAACTGGCAACATCACACAGCTGGTAAAACCGTGGCCAGAAGATTCCTAAAAAACCTGGATAACAACTTTATGGAACAGGTTCTAAGGAAGTTGACTGGGAAAGATGCCCTTCTTGATCAACAGACTGGATCTTGTGAGCAAAGTGGAGATTGGGGGCTGTCTTGGCCACAGCGACCACGGAGTGATAGAGCTCTGTTTACAGCAGGAAAAGTGCCAGCTAAACCTCAAATCTGGACAAGAGGACAGCAGACTTCAGGCTGCTCAGGGAATTAGTAAGTCCCCTGGAAAAATGTTTTTGCATGTGCCAGGGTCCATCAGTGCTGGTCACTTTTAAAACATCACCTAGTCAAGCTAGCTAGGCAGAAGGCTGCCTTGACTGAGCAGGGATCTTCTCTTGGACATAGACAAAAAGGAAGATGTATGCCCAGCAGAAGCAAGGTCAAGTGGCATGAGAAGAATTCAGAGATGCTGCTTGCTGCTCTAGGGAGAAAATTCGCATCGCCAAAGCTCAACTGGAGTTGAAGTTGGTCAGAAATGTGGAGAACAATAAAAAGAGTTTTTTCAAATACATTGGCAATAGACAGTATAAAAATATCATTGGCCTGTTCCAGGATGAGGATGATCACCTCACAAACATGTACAGAGACAACACAGAGGTGTTTAACGCATTCTTTGCCTCTGTCTTCAACATGGTTTATGGACAAAAGGGGTCACAGTGCCCTGAGCTGGACAACTGTGACTGCAAGGATGATTAACTGTGTACTGGAAAAAAACATCTGCTGCTTGAAAAGCAGAGTATGTACTTAGTTCTTAAGAGTCAAAATCTTGTTTGTCTGGTGGGGTCCACTCTTAGTCCCACTGGAATCACAAGCAAATTCATGCTGTTGTTAACACACATACATTTGATCAATATTTGTAAAAGAAATTTAACTTTTAATAAAGAAAAGCAAGACAAGAGATGAGGCCAGTTCACCAGGTGAACAGTGGGAATGGAAATAGCAGGAAAGCTGGAAAGCTTTTGCAATGCATTTTCATATTTTCAATGAAAGCGCATGGGAGTGAAAAGAACAATAGGGTTAATGGAAATACTGGAAAATATATCTCTAAACAAGTCATTGCCATCTTGCTACTAATTCCAAGTGTCTGGTTATTCATGGTAGATCATTTTAAAGCTCACACTGATGTTTTTCTGCAATGCTGTTAAAGTTGAATTGCTTTGAGAGAAGCACTATGTTAAAAGTCAGAATAGTTATATGTCACAATGAGGAAATGGCGAGGAGGGGAAATGGTGTCCCAAACTCACCCTCTTAAATATTAGTTTTATTGTCCCCATAAAAAAGTCAATTAACTCTTATGCATTTACCCAATTTCCTAAAATACTTAGTCTCAGTGGAGAAACTATCGTGCTGAAGTGTATTGGTAAAAATTCTAAGTAGGATGTTCCACTTTGATGGCTGAAAACTCTCCTACATGATATAGTAAACATTTTCAAGTGTCAGAGACAATATATGACTCCATATTTGTTAGTATGGCCTATATGCATAATGTGCATCTTATTTGTGCATACTTATATAAAAGGAAAAAGATGTCTCTCTACAATAGTTTACCTTTTTTTAACTTTTCCCAAGATTTTCTTTTTTTTATGTTGTATAACTTCATATTTTCTCAGATCTTTACAAGACCACTTTAGAAAGTAGCAACACTTAGAAAGGAAGAAGTAACTCTCTACCTCCATTAGTATCACAGTATTTTGATCTCATGCCTTTTGATCTCATCTTGTTTTCCTTGCTTTTATATCAGGATTTAGAGTTGTAACAAGAACTAATATAGTTCGCAACAGAATGTACCATGAACAATTATTTATAGCTGAGCCAAGCAATTTAAAGAAACCAGCCAAGCAAAGTAAAGAAACGATGAAGAAGAAAACTGAAGCACTCAAGCAGGCAACACCAAGTTGCTCTATAACTAGATGCATTGCCTTAAAGAAGTTTACAAAGCAGTCACTCAGAATTTTGGGGGCTCCAGACAGAAGTGACCACCAGAGACCCTTGGTGAAGCCCCTCAGAGACCTCATAAGGATATACACATATGCTAATTAGTGCTGGGAAATATCATGAATATGTAACAGGAATGCAGGGAACTAAAATGAATAATCATGTAATGCAAACATATAGCTGAGATGTCATGGTGTGAGCTTTGGAGAAATGATTACCAGTGCACCCAGAGCCAAATAAAGAATGTCTGGCTGCTAAAATTTACAAATTGAGCCTTAGAGGTTTCTTTTAAGTGCCAGTTTTAGGCAACAACTCCATTGAATCCGATTCTCCATTGTACCAAAGCTAAAATTTGGCCAATGAAGCTGAAAATGCAAACTTTTCCTTTAATTGTTCTTACTTTAAAAATTAACTTTAATATTTGTCACAGACCTAAATGGTGATAATATTTATTCACAGTAGAATAATCATCACACCAAGACTTTTGTTTTATTTTATATTTTATTTTATTTTAATAAAGATAAAAAGGAATGTCATGAAAATGTAATAAAGCACAGGCTTGTAATGAAGATGTGAGCCAGTATGATGATGAAAATGTAATCCTTTTGTTGATGAGGACAGTGGAAAATAAAAACTTTAATTCCAGTTTAAACAAAATGTTTCTTATGTTTATGATGGTGTCCACTTGGAGAATTCTGTGATCATACTTAGCTGTTTCTTAGAACTGATAAAACTCTGCCATGATGTTATGGATGTAGGGCTTTTCAACATTTTTACTACACATTTAGGTGTTGCTGATCTAATAATAACTTTATCATTAACCATGAAATGTGTCAACCAGAGAAAGTAAATTTTGAGTGAATATTTTGCAGCAAATGTGATGATGAATCTAATGTAATGGTGATGAATTAGTTACTTTCATTTTCAAATTTCAGAAAAAGGAAGTGGAGGGGTAATCAGTGGGCAGGAGAGTTATATGTTTTGTAAGACCAGATATCTGAAAGAATGGTTTATAATATTCACTGGGGTTTTTTGAATAATATTCTGATTCAGATTTTTTTTTCTTTTTCTTGTCAAGAATAAGTAAATTTCAGGGGGTTTTACTTTGTTTTTAATTGTGCTTTGAAGAATGAATTCTGGGGCAACTTTGTGTAATTTTTCAGTTTCCAGAGAAAACAGGAGAGCAGAATCCAAAGATTCCAAAGAATCTTTGTAAAATTTCAGAATAGGACAGGATCTGAACAGAACCTTAACACTGAGTACTCGAAGATGATCCAAAACCAAACGAAGACAAAATCTGTTCTAGCGAAAAAGCTCCTTAGATACCAAACAATAAGGACCTCTATATAGCAGTAATTTTCTGTTGGGTACTGATTGTTTTTTCAGCTTTTGAATTGCTATTAATTTTAGCATCACTGTCTTCAAGTTTCTGAAACATTCACAATGCTTCAAAAATGATGAGGAAAAAAAATCACTAAAATAATTTATTGCTATAATTTCAGATTTTCATTATACCAATATCTGGAAGTCTCCAGCTTTAAACATCAGCCCTGAGCATGTGTGCTGGTAATCTCACAATATGTGGAGCAGCTGGAATGTTTTGTTGCTATATTCTTTTAAGAAGTTGTATACCTGGTATCTGAAAAATTGCAGTTGAGTTCTTTTTTTCTTTTATGCTAAGTAAAAGTTAAAGCTATAAATAAAACAAGACACCAAACAATACGTGACACATCCTGTCCTCCAGCGATTACACGGGTGTACTAACAATATTCGCTGTTGCATCTACAAGCTGGTGTTTTTGCTAAGTATTTAATCCTTTAATTCATTTGCTGTTTAAGAATGAAAGTAGCAGATGGTCAAGAAGGTAACTTATTCGCTATTTAATTTGATTTGTTTATTCTGTTGATAATTAATTTCATGCCTCAGGGCCTACTGGTTTTTCCCTTTCTCACCATCTTCTAAACCGTTGGAGACTGCCTGCTGCTAGAGAAGAGATACTGGATTAGCAGAGCTGTTGCTTTTGATGACATTGAGAAATCTCTCAGCTGCCTAGCTAGTGTGTTTTGCTCATACAATTCAATCACTAGATTACGAGTTATGACACAATATTTTCTCCACATCCAATTAGTAGTGGCTTTCTTTTTTTCATCCAGTTTGGAGATGATTGTTCTGCTTTTACTGTCTTTGGTGGAATGTAGCAGTGTCTACTTCTTGGGTAGTAAGCTCATGTGTATTCTGTTACTACAAGAACTTTGATCTTTTGCCTTCCTGAAGTTTTGTGGTTTCTCTTATTCAAAAGGAATGTTTTAAGTTTATAATGCAGTGCTAATATTGTTTGAGATGAGTAATAAAGTGACAGAGTTTTCTCTTACATCCAATAAAATTGCTGTCAAAACTCTAATTAACTTCAGTGATTTGAGATCTGAACAAGCATTCAGGATGTCTGTGAAATAATTTGAGTTAATGCTTGAATTCCTGAGACCTCAATAGTCAGAACTATCTTTTTAAAATTTGTTTTACAGATTTTCTGAATATTTTGAGTAGTGATTCATTATTGTAAATTACTGTCAAAAACATGTGAATTCTAGCCTCAAACATGAACATTTTCTGATTTTTACCTCTTTTTTTTTTTTTTTAAGAAGTGACACACAATATTTAATACTGAAAGAAAAGTTAGTGAAAATGGAACAGTTTTAAGAAACTGCAGCAGTGTTAAATTTTATCTGGTAAATAGTATTAAAGTTAACTCAAATTATCCATGCCAAAATATAACCATATTACTACAACTGGATATATTCAGCAAGATAAATTAAAAGTATTTCTTAGAATACTTAATTAAAAAAACCCTACAGAATAGGTCAACACTATTCTCAAAGCCACAACGTCATGCTCTGATTCAAACTTTCTTAAAATCAGGTGTTGTTCAGAACCAGGATTTCATTTGGGACTGCCTTGGGAAATTTTAGCATATGGAAGCTTCACAGAAGAGTTCTGTACAGAAGAGTTGGCTGCAGGAATTTTTAGTCTTGACATAAAGCCTCACATTAAGATTCTTAGGAAAGGACAATATCTTCTGCTCAGTTTGTAGAAGCTTTATTACTTTGTGATAGGTTACCCTAAGGACTAGCTGATAACTTATTTTACTTTGAAGTAAAGACAGTTTACAAAAGAATTTTTGTTTCTGTAGTCTGTATATTGTCCGAAAGGGGAACTATCTTTTTTCTTTGTATATTTAGCTCATGTTTTATGGAGTAAAAAAAAGCTGAAGAAAATCATGATACTGTGATGTTACATAGATAGGCATGCAAGGGAACTCAGAAAGCTGGTTTTTCCCTACAGTTCACTTAGACTCTTTTAGAAATTGTGCCTTCTTCAATAGTAAACAATGCTATAGCGTCTAATGATGGAAAACTAGAGTGAAAAAAATTTAAACATGAGCTAAGGAATGAATTTTTGATAAGAAGAATAATTTAGCTTTAAAACAATACATTATGGTCTGGAAGAGGTTCTCCAATGCTACAAATATTTTACTTGAAACAGGGTGTTCTTCAAAAGATATGCTCTAAGTCAAAACAAAAATTGATGAAAAAACTCTATAACCTATGTTGTGTAGGAGATCAGGGTGGAGTCTTAATATGTTCCTATCTATACTTACATTCTGTGAAATTTGTCTCCAACACAAAATCTACTCAGGACTGAATTTGCCAGTAGGTTATCAGCTAGTGCTAAAGGAATAACAATGATCAAATTCCCATTCTTCAACATGTGATTCTTAAATCATGTACACTAGCAAATAAAATGCCATGACAAGTAAGTATTGCTAGTATGATTGCCATATTATTGCTGTTACTGTGCCTGTATTACAGTTAAGCATAGACCAAGATTAGGGTCCTAGTATCGTCTGCATGATCAGCATAAAATTGAGTGAACTTCTTGAACAATTTCACTTCATCCCAGACCCTTCTTTCAAATTACTATACTTGCTTTCTTTAGTGTATTCAGTTTTTTATTTTCTTAAATAGAAGATATGGTCATGAGTGACTTCAAATAAAAAATCATCCTTGTCTGAAACAAGCTACTGAGAAGTAAAATACAGGACAAAATTACAATGCTGCAATAAAACCATCACTGTCAATAAGAAGTCCATATATTGGATTTAGCAACTAAATGCATGACTCCTTAATATTAAATTTGAAAGCTGGGGGGGTGGGATATCAGTCAATGTTTATGTAAACCCCTTCATTTATGGAGTTCTTTTCATTTTAAAAATAACTATGTACAATGACAGCTTCAATATTTACCTATCATCTCCAATAAGCTGTAAAATTGAGATAGGTTCCTATTTAGAAAATAAGTTTAGACTGCTGTATAGCTGCAGCTATGCATGAGTCAAGATTTGTTAGTGTTCAAGATCCAATAATTGACAAACATATTGTGCACCTGGAAAAAAAAATTAAGCCATATAAGCTTTACCCATACTCAAGTTTAACTCAATGAAACTTTATCATATTGCCATGAGCTCCACTTATTTTCTTTTCAAAAATTCTCATGCAGCTTCTAAAAAAGAGATGAAGTAGTATTAATGATGTATGATATAAAAGTATTAATATTTTTACTTTTCAATATTTGTTTCAGATATCTGAATATTAGTTATATATTTCATTACTACTATTAGAGATAACCAGGAGAAGAGAACAGAAAAAAGACTTAGAAAAATGTCAGAATTATTAAATTTGTAAATTATTATTTCTTGCAGGAGCTTAGGCTAGCACAAATTATTTAAGGAGGGTATGATTACTTTCCTGTTAATAGTCAAAGTTTGAAATTATGTCTGGTTTGTGTTCCCGATTTTGCTGCTTTCCAGTATTCAAGAACGATAAAAACTTTGTTCCAGAAGAGGGCAAGTCTTGTCAAATAAAACTTTAAACCAGACAGTAAGAAAATACAGACTTATTACAGACATCCCTCTACACCATTCTCTCTTCTCTGAATTTATTTCTACCTTAGCAGCAGAAAATATTTCATTTCTTTCTCCTCTTTCTTCACGGAGCTGGGTACTGAGTTTCTCTAGATCTCTTTCATAAGCTCATCATTAGTGCCAGCCTGACCATCACTAATTCTTTTGCATATCATAGTCAAGACCAACAGAAACCTCAGGCAGTATGATCATGACAGAATTAACAAGCTACATTGGATTGGAATGTCACTATCTCCAAAAGGAGTTAAAGAAACCAATCTTTTCTGCCCTGTTTAGTCAAGAGCCGAAAACTGTCGCATACTCAGGGCATTTGCGTAATTTTTCATGGGATAAACTGTACAGAGAAGTTGGTGGAAACTGGGTTTACTGTGCTATGAGAAAAAACTAGCTTTTATGTCTGACCAGTGGGAGATCATGGTTTCCAACCTATTTGTTTCCTTTCATAAATCTTCGAAGTGAACTCGGAAGGACTTTTTAAACAATAGGTAAAGAGATGCCTCTATGGGTTTGTGTGACACACACAACCTGTTCCCTCTACCTTTTCAACAAGGACCTAACTCTATTGCTTTCAGGTTGAGTGAGATATTATTTTTTCCTCACTACATGTCATTAAATGAACTGGAGTGACCCGTGATCACTCATTTCTGAGCAAGATCTACCAGGTGTTGTGAGGATGGTAACAGAGGAACAATATTTTCTAAACACACTGCGTGGATGGTCACATCCAAAGGGTTACTCAGTGTTTGAGCTTTATTCAGAGCTCACTATAGGGGCAAAGCTTTAGCCCTAGCTTTAGGTAAGGATACACTTTATTTTCTTCTTTTTGACACTTGAGCTTACATCCTGAAAATACTCATTAATGAGCACATTCTGTGACCTCTGGGAAATCAATGACCACATTTTATTTTGATTTCTATGGCATCCTAGTCATGGGTGTAAATTTGAACTATAAGCAGTGACACATTACATAGCAACAAGGTTCTTATTTTTGAACTATCAACTGATAATGCCTCTAAATTATAGATAATGATAAATAATAGCTTTAAGAATACTACTATTTACAACTCAATTTTTTTTCTCTTACGCTTCCTCTAGTACATAAGTAAAGCCACTTAAACTGGACAGAGTAGGGATTTGAATGAAATACTGAATACATGCCTTTTCACTTCTAAAAAAGACAAGTTGCTAAAGAAAATATGCCCCCCCAGAAAAAAAGAAGTATTTCACCAAGTATGAGTTTGGATTTTAAAATAAACAAGATTGCTTCTGCTTCCTTCAGATTTCAAACAATGAATGTTTAAAAGGTAAGGCTAATTGGGAAATTAAAGAAATGCTTTCTTTAATAAAGTTATTTTGTTAATTATGACCTTATTTCTTTTATTTTGTTTTTACATCTTTAGTGAAATATTCAGTTATATGTCATATATATTATGATATAGTTTAACTACAATGGAGAAAAAAATTGCTTCCTGTCCCCCAAAACTGAAAATCTAGTCTCTGGGCTCAGATCTCATTTAGATTAAGATCTGAAGTGTTTAACAGTTTCTAGAGCTGCCAAAAAAATCAACGCTGAACTCAAAGGGTTATTAAAGCCATAAGAAATAGGAAAGTTCATTGAGATAAACAGCCATCCTTCCAGCCAAACTACCTTGTCTTCAACTGCAAAGGAGATGGCTAAGAAAAAGTATTAGCACATAGAATGGGTAAATGATACTTCTGTTAGCGATCTGTGACCACTTTCAGTCCAGAGCTCCAGGTTATCTGCAGCTTTATATGAATTCAGTAGTCCACCGCAGCCTCCTGGAGGTGAATTCTTATTTTTCTCTTCAAAATAATAGGCATAATTTACTTTTTCTTGTAAATGTCCCTTGATTAGTGCTGGATGTGTCTGCCTTTTTGTGTAAAGGCTTATGATTATTACTCATGGAAAGTGGGTGCTGTGTTGAGCTTCTTTGAAAGCTGTCCTAAACATATAAGGTCTTTCAAAAAGACATCTGCCTGCTCTGGTGTGGGGCTCCTCCATGTGCTGCAGGTGGATCTCTTCACCCCTGTTGACCTCCATGAGCTGCAGGGACACAGCTGCTTTGCCAGCACCATGGTCTGCAGGGGAATCTCAGCTCCAGTACGTGGATGAAACTCCTCCCCCCCCTTCTTCACTAACCTTGATGTCTGCATAGTTGTGTCTCTCACATGTTCTCACTCTTCTTTTCTCTGGCCACAATTACTTCTGGACAGTAACTTTTTCCCTTCTTAAACATCCTATCACAGAGGCATTACTACCATTCCTGATTGACTCAGCATTGGCCAGTGGCAAATCCGTCTTGGAGCTGGCTGGCATTGGCTTTGTCGAATGTGGAGGAAGCTTCTGGCAGCTTCTTACAGAAGACATCCCTGTAGCCCCTCCTCTACAAGACCCTTGTCAGGCAAACGCAACAAAATAGTAGAGGGCAGAATCACCTATCTATATCTACATGTCTACATCTAAGATAGTGAATAGCATTAGAATTACAAACCTAAATTTTTGTAACAGTGTAAGAACAGATAATAAACATGCTGTAGACAAATATCTACAGTGTAATCATGCAATAAGAAATTCTCAAAATGGATTTTAAAGAGCAAGTCATATCAAACCAATTTCATCTCCTTTGACAAGCTAATAGGCCTTGAGGTTTGCTGTAAATATCCAGACTTCAGTAAACGTTTAGGCTCTGCACTATGTTAAATATTCAGAAGCCATCACGAAAATATGGACTTAGGATAAGGAGTCTGCAAAAATCGAAAAACAGAGGAAAGCAGTGTTCAAAACACACTTAAATAGTGTTTGAAACATAGTTTCTAATCTGTCTTATTAAGGGCTATGTCCCTAGTAAAGTGGGGATTGCATAAGAACTGAGCTGAACTTGCACATATGTTGAGGTGGAAAAAGCAAATGTCACAGTGGGTTGCTTAAGCTGGATTGGTGTCATTATGACCCATACGTAATACTTTTCTTCCAAGTGGCAATGGAAGTAAAATGGAAGCTGTACAGACAGTTATGGATGCAACATTTGAGGAAAGTTATGGCTCAATAAACACGACTATGTTCATGCAAGACACCAAGGAATAACAGAAGGATCAGAAAACAATTTAAAGGCAAGAAAATATAAGTAGGAAAATTGGAAAGAGCTGGATTCTTGCAGTTACTCATTAGGCAGCTTAGGGGATATGTCATTGGACACGTAAAGGGATAGAAAGGATATATACTGTTGTTCCACGTTTTGTTTATACATAGATGTCATACTGAAAAAAAGCAATAATTAGGAGGAAAAATCAAGAAGGTATGTATCATACTACTACAAGGAATATAAGGTCGTACTTCCTAAATATTTCCTACCATCTACATATTTTCCTTTTTGCGATAGAAGATATACACAGGTGACACCAACTGTTCTCACACTCAGTGCAGACCTGTTGCATGACACCCATCTACTTAGGACAGCTGCCAAAATTTGTCACAGTCATCCTGTCCTTCCTTTTCTTTTTCAAGTCTTCTGGACTTTATACTTTCTGTAAATTCACGGAAATAACTTATGAGAGCTCTGAGACTTGCTCCAGCTGCTCTCATAACTAGTCTATAATGAACTCTTCTGTATAATTGTTTGAAACATACTAGTTATTGAGGTCCCTAACTTGCACTTTTCTCACTCTACCATGAATTTTAATAATTTAAGGGTGTAACAAAAGATTGATCAGATTCAATCGCAAATAATTTATTTCAACCATTTCAATCAGCTTCAACCATCTATTTTCCTTTTTTTAAAGATAGTTTTGTGTGAAAATTAAGAAATATTCTCAGTTCTGGAATGAAAAGACCACAAATTGCTGCTCATCTTGTACTATCATAGCTCTTTCAAAAAAAAAATCTGGAGAAAAAAAAAGTCAAAAAAAATTTTATTTTACCACAACTTTTCATAATGCCAGAATAATGAATATCTGAATATCTGACAGTTCTATGTGGCTTTGGTGTTCTATGTGGCTATAGACAGCCACAGATATTAAAGACAATTACAATACAGTTCTTGGGAGAAATGGGATATAATTATCTGGGACCTACTTAGCAGACTAACCCTTTTTTTATAAAGGGGATGATGTCTCACACTAAATTGTAAAGGACAGTACAGAAAAAAGATAAAAGCTAATAAAAATAATACAATTAAGGTTACATTTTTAAACACTGCATTTTTAAGAACTGGATGAGAAAAAATTAAAATTTTGTTTCATTTAAGTTGGTAAGGAAAGTACAAAACTAAAAGTTTCAATGCACCACTGGGAATTCTTTCATACAGCTACAGTATGCATTTTAAGAGATCTGTAAGGAAATAAGTGGTATAAGCACTGCAGGGGAGGAAATTCATAGAAATGTGCAAAGGGAAAAATTACCTATTTTAAAATAGTGTTAATTATTTTCATGCTGTTTTCTCTTTTTCTGCTGCACCTCTCTATCCCAATTAAAAATAATACCACTTATGTTACTTCATGGAGTGTTCTCATTTTGTATTCTACTTGCATATAAAACTTTATATTTTACATGTGTAAATCTGTATTGAATACAGAAAAATCCTAGCAAATACTCAGAACAGGCTTTAGCTCCAAGACTGATTTATGGTATTTGTAACAGAGGTTTTGGCACCCACTCATTTCAGTTTTGAATTTGAACCAAAAAAAATCTCACCATTAGTCAGATTTTTATCTTGGTGCCAGTCACTGGGATAACCATGTTGATCACTGCAGCCAATTTAATCTTTGAGTACAAATCTAATGGAACCAAAGAAATGGGAATTTTGAGTGATTTGCATTGTATTTTAATCATCACTTACTATTTAAATGGTTAATGGAAAGTCAATTCCTCATGAAGAAACAGTTTCATGCATGACTTCATTAGACTTTCATTTTTTCTCACATACTAGAAATGACTGCGCTGCAAATAGTCTGTTAATCACCTAAACCTAAATATTAATCCTATTAACGTACTTCCAGTGTTTAAAGCTTGTTTTGTTAATGTCATAGAGATTAAAAAAAAAAAAAAAAAAAGAAACCTTTTTGCACTCATACAATTGTCTTATTTCTTGGGGAGCTATTCATTGCCCTCAGAAAATAAAGTGTATTTGCAACACAGAAGACTGCTTTCATCTGTGTGTTTCCAGTACAGCTAAGCTTTCCATATCTGCCTCTCATTTTTTTTTTTCAACTTTCAGTAGGCTACTTTCCAAGAAACTGCTGACAAGCGCTAACCAAAATCGAGACCCCTCCTCAGGGATGGAGACAGGACAGTTCCCAAAATCGTTTTGTATTGTAGTTTCAACTCATCTTTAACAACCCAGACAAATGCAAATAAATGTAATCAATTTATATATGCAGGACTGTCAGTAGCATGCATTATGCTTTCAGTACAATTATCATGGTTGTGAACAGTTTTTAATTTTGTTTTAAGTTTACAGAGTTGCTTAATAGTTTCTATTCATGAGTATTCAAATAAGACAGACTATATATGAGCCCCAGAACTCAGGTGGTAGTTATTTGTGAAATTTTAATTTGTTGTTTGGGTTATTAAAATTCCCTCTCCCTGCACATCTTTAATGAACTTCAGCATGTACTTAATTTTTTTTTCTTATTTTTCCAAGTAACGTGACTAGCCAAAATTCATTTGGAAGCAAGATGGAGAGCCTTTCTCCGTGTCATACTAGAATATGCCAGATAAGGCAATAGTGTATTCTAGAAATAACTTCCTGATTTCCATGGAAAGGGGAGGAGAGGGAAGGGGAGGGCAGGGGAGGGAAAGGGAGGGCAGGGGAGAGGAGGGGAGGAAGAGAGGGGAGGAAGAGAGGGGAGAGGAGAGGAGACTTTGGCACAGCTTGTGAAAAGCCTATTTTGGAAGCTCAAAAAAGAATAAAAGAAAAAGGGGTTGTGTAATCCATGGGATAGTTAATCTTACTATGCATACTTACTTTTTGTTTCTTAGCCAGCTTTCTTATTTATGTTCTTATCCTTCTGACAATATCTTGCAAAACTCAAACATTCAACAGAAAATTTTGCATGAGTCTCACTAAAAGTCATTCCTTCCAAGGCTCCACAAATCCACAGAACTTGTTTTGAACTTTAATACAAAGAATTTTTCTTAATTCTTTTAATTAGCAAACTTCAGTGACCTCTTGGAAGAAAAGTTCCATAAAATACTCACAGATTTTGTGTTCTAATTGGAAATAGCTTTAGATGATGTGCTTCCATATCATATGTTCTGAAAACCAAATGCCTACAGCTGAGTGGATGGAGAAGTTATACTGAGTTGCTAGCTCCCAAGGAGCAGTAGATGCAGGATTGAAGCATATTGCTGATGTGATCAAAATATGAACTTTAAAAAAATCTATTTGTTTTACCTCTGTAATGAGCAGAGGAATTATAGTAGCATTATGTATTGCAAGTGCATCAGTTGTAACAAAGAAACTAGTTATTAACTAATTTCAATTTACTAAAAGGCTACCCAAGCTTCTTCAGACCTTAAGTTCTCAGTAGTATTTTGTTAAAAATTACCACTGTGGAAAAAGTTCTCAGTGTATTAAAAGAGTATTTTAATTTGAAATTATTCTGGAATCATTTTCATAATGATTTAAATAATTCTTTTACTTGTTTGGTTTCATCTGTTTATTTTTTTCTCTTTATTTTTTCCCATTTTCTTTTTCTTTCTCCGTTATATGATAATTTGCAGTATGATACATGTGGAACAGAAGTTGAATTTCCAACAGAGTTGACTCATTTCAGAGAGATAGCTCCATCTAGTGCCACAGTCAGACACCATTTTGTATCCCTATCTTTTTCTGCATGAAGTAGAACTAAGCAATTTTCCCTGCTAAAATAATTAAGACTCCTGCTGTGAACAGGTGAATGTGACATCTTAAATATTACGCAAAGACAATTTTAAATATACATTCTCCTTGAAGGAGATGCTGAATTTGCATCATAACATACTTTGACTGCATTTAATTATAGGATTCTCTGACTCCAGATGCTCTTACTATGAACTGTTGTATGGAATATGTGATGGAGCAAAACATTCATCATCATTTCTCTAAACCATCATAAGCTATTTTGTTTAGGAATGTTTTGGACTGAATGTACGTGGTGGAAAGAAATAGCTCTTATGTGTTCAACAAGGACTGTATTCTACAGTAACATAGTCTTCAAAGGACAAAATACTGAGGAAACTTGGGTTGTGGAAATCTAATAATGTTAAGCAATGTCAATCCAAAAATTACTGTTTTCAAGTAGTTGTTGATTTAAAAGTGTTTATTTACCTGAAAGGCAAACCACACAAAGAGGAACAAACAGATCCAGCACATACACATTATGAACAACTAGACCTGAAACCTGCAGAAAAAGCATGCAAGGAGAGTGCAAGAAACCCCATGTTATTTAACATACTCATTAATTGTCTGGGGGAACAGATAAAGAGCACTTTAATTTGGTTTGCAAACAATGTTAAACTAAAGAGAATGTGGAGCAGAGCAGGGAACATGAAACAAGCAAAGGGAACAAGGAAATACTAGCAATATGAAAGCATAAAATAATGTGACTAAGAGTAACCAGATGAGATCCAAAACGTTCAGTAAATAATTTAAATATGGGACTATAATCTTAAAATAGCTAGCAAACAAAATTACTATCAGGCTTAGTGATTGCAGGTAAGTTACAGACAGGTTTGCAAACAAGAACAGAGAAGTCTCATGTTAGGTCTCAGCCATAAACAAAATACCAAGCCAGGTATGAGAAACACACTTTTTCCTTCCACAAAGCTGTAATGATCTTCAACGTCGCACTCAGAGTATTTAAGCTTTGACCCTCCCCAAATAAGGCAAACATCAGATTTTTTGAGACCTTCAAAGGTCATTGAATAATACACATGAAAAATAGCATACTGAAAACTAACAGTTTTCTCCAACTGATTTCTTAGAGTTCAATCAGGAAGCTTTCCACAGCTTTGGAAGAGTGCCATAAACCAGAAATTTTAATTTTCCCTCAACACAGACTTTATTTGTAAGTTATTTGTTCCAGAAATAGTTTATGTGACATTTGTTAAGACGTTTGTAGGTAAGGCATTACTTAGCCCGAATTATAAGTTCTAATGAAACTTAGCCTAAAAATTTTAATGTAAAATTTACTAATGGTATTTTATTCTAGAAAGAAAAAATATCTAGAAAATCTTTCAAAATTAGAAAAAACACTATAGAATTTACCAGTGTTGATAGTTGGTTTCTTAATTAGCTAAAGCTTGGTAGCTGAATAAATTCTAGTGTATTTTCTCAAATACCTGGATATATCTGTCCATTGGAATCAACAAATATCAAGCTGTAGGTTATTTTCAAAATTCTTTCCATCAACCAACAGGTTTATGTGTTGAAATACAGAATGTGTGCTGACAGAGCATAACTGCATCTTCATTATATTACCTTTTTTTAGAGTTGGCATTCTCTTTTTAATGCATAAATGATAAAATTGTATTCATGTCAAATGGCATATATATTTTATAGTTGTTGAAGATTTTCATACAGTAGAGTTGAAAAGTATTAAAATAGTAAAGAGTAGGAAATAGTAAGAGCAATCTGGAACTTACTTTTGTGGAAAGACTATTGCTTAAACATTAAAAAAAAAAATTATCATATATATGAGTAGATTTTAAGTACACATATGATACACATAAATTTACACATGTACATCCCCTTATCACTATCTACACTACCTGAAAGGAGGTCATAGCCAGATGGATGTTGGTCTCCTCTCCCAGGTAACAAGTGAGGGACAAGAGGAAGCAGCCTGAAGTTGTGATCGGGGAGATTTAGACTGGATATTAGGAAAAACTTCTACATTGAAATGGTTATCAAGCTCTGGAGCTGACTGGCCAGGAAAATAGTGGAGTCACCGTTCCTGGAGGTGTTTAAAAGACATTTAAATGTGGTGCTTAAGGACATGGTTTAGTGGTTGATTTGGACAGGTTTACAGTTGGATTTGATGATTTTAGGGATTTTTTTTTCCACATAAATTATTCTGTGATTCTTTGTCTTGGGTTTTAGCTAGGTGGTATTTCTATACTTGAATAGTTTACTGGCATATACACAAATGTCACATGAAAAAATACTGTGATGAGATTTTGTTCACTTAGAGGAAGAAAATGAGTATTTCAAAACCTGCAGTGAAAGGTGTTTAAAGGAAAGACTTTTCCTTTCTATAGAAAAGACAAGACTGAAAGTTGAGAAAGTGTACCGAAAACATACACCAGCCAACCAGGAACTTTAAATCATGTGTATTGTTTGTGTTTTTATAATGGTAGAATTTCAGCCAAAGTCAATATGTAGTGTTTAACTTTCTTCCAGAGAATCACAAGATTTAAAATTGAATTGCCAGGACATATAGAATCGACCTCTTCCTTTCCTGACATATTTAGTGTTAATAACACTCATGATACATGTTCTATGATTGTGTGATTGACTGATATAATCAGTCCCCTATCTCTCTAAGGTTTGCTTTTCTGGGTTTTTTTTTTGCCATAGTTTTGGTTTCATTTAACCATCCAATCACTTCAACAGATTTTAGTGCTCTTTACTCATTTTTTTTGATGTTCTGTTAAAAAAGTAAGAAGATTTTTGCTCATAATTATGGCGACAAAAATGAATTGAAAAATAAACAAAATATTGAAATAGCAATCGAGTCAATGTGTGTTATGTGAATCCAACTGCATGCTAATGTATTTTAGAAAGGAATTTTTCCTTTGCATAAGAGTCCTGAGGGACTCTGAAAACATCTGTTATTTCTTCTGGGAAAATTTACAGAAACTTCTAATATGGTTGTGTAGTTTCTAAACAAAAATCTAATTCTCCTTCTTAGGATTATGAGCTGGTCAAAAATGGGTTTTTTTAGAATGTTCAGAAGAACAGGTCTCTGTCTGTCTACCTGAAAGCTGCTTATGGATGTGATTCCACAAGAAAATTAGTTTTAATGGGCAGCAAAAGGATTTTATAAACAACTCTGAATTACATCATTACAGGAAAATGAGAAAAACTAGTTTCATATTTTTAAAATTACTTTGAATAATTGTAAGAAGAAGAAAAAGTGTAACAATAGTTTTATAGAATTATGAAATATTTTATACATATTTTATATATAGTATTTGTTACAGTAAATGTCACTTTTAAGACCAGTCAATTCAAATTTGCAAGATTTTCATATAGAAATTCTGAACTGATAAATTGAACTAATTTTAAAGTACACTAGGATGAAAATGTTTGAAAAACTGATTCTAAAAAATGTCTACAAACTATTTCTTTAAAACTGGATAGGATATTCAAAAACATCTAATTAAAGTGCTTGTGTTTTTCACAGAATTCCAAAAGCTAATGTGTATTTTTTCCTTTTCAATTAAGTGCCCAGACAATACCTTTTTTATAATGATATTTCAGAAAAAAAAGGTCAAAATACTTGTCATTTATGACCAAGAAAATCTTATATTTACTGTCAAATCTCTTTGTTGGACTAAGTGTTAGGAAGTCATGAAAAAAGTTGCAAAAAAAAAACCTCAAAGCAAAACACTTAAAAGGTCATTTTAGACCTGACATAATCAGTTGTGTTATATTAAGAATCAGAGTAGAAGAGAAGATTTGTCCTCAATATTTATATAAGTTAATGCTACAACTTTGTGAAATATTTTACCAGGCGCACAACTTCAGACATGTTAGCTTTAGTGCATCCTAAGTAAATGGGGATGAAAAATCATGTTGTCAGTGCAGAGCACAAATAGAAAATTTGATAAAAACACATGGTATAAAGCTGAAAGAGAAACAAGAACTTTGGTTTAACAGACTAATTGCATAAGTGATCTATAGTAGAGGAAGTATTCAGATCTGAAATAAAAATGTTCTGTGACAGACTTCCAACATCTCAAACTGTAGATCATATACTACATATTGAAAAGTGTAAGTTTTCAGAAAACTATGAAAAAGAAGAAAGATGCCTATCTGGAGCCCAAGTCAGGTCAAAACCATTATTCATTGATATGGAATGGCCACCTGACACTTCAAAAGCACAGGAATATCAAAGATGTTTTGAGATCTCAATTCTTTTGAGTCTCAGAGAGTCTTTGCTTTGAGGATGAGGATCTTGGGGAAACAGTACTAGTTTTACTTTTTCCCTTCTGATTCTCATAAACAAGGCAGTCAATGTGGGAAAAAGATGCTGGTATACATTGCATATTATGTGTACAGTAGCCAAAACCATTTTATGCAAGCAAAGTGATATGTAGGGAAGATCTATTGCTTATGTATTCTTTCTTTCACAGCTGAACAGACAACAGAAAATATCATTTGGAAAAGACACATGTATTTATATGTTTGTGTAGTGTTTACTAATGTGGATTTTTGATCTTAATTTCATAACTTGAAAAACAGGTCTAAAGATGTGCAAACTTTTCTGCACTTTAACCCAATTTTTTTCTGCTAACAACTAGATATGAGAGAATAGGGAAGGGAGGAAGATAAGGAAAGAAAAAAGACAAAATTTGGAAACATAAAACTTCTGATGTTTGGTGCAATTTTGAACTGTATCTATTGTCTTATAATGACCTTGAACTTGTTCCTAGATACTAACTATAGCAATAGAACAATCCTGACATGTACCAAGAGTGGTTGCACTTTATTCAGAAGGAATAATTGTGGACAAAAGTGGAAAAAATTCTCATGTCTGGTGGTTTTAAACTCCTCATTTACCAAGTTTAATGAAGCATACAGATTCCATTCCTTAATCTGTATTTAAACTAAATGGGACATAGTTAACAGCAGAGGCCAGAACACTTTTTTTACTGTGGTAGCTAAGGAGTTTCCTCAAGGAAATAAATATTCAGGCTTACTCCATAAACAGAAAAGTGAACAAAATATTGTTTTTTGGATACAGGGTGAATATTTTAACTCAGGCAAAACTTCAGTGTTCTTGTACTATTTTTTCATCCAAAACTGTTCAGTGAACTTTAGTCAAATTGAAAGATTTTTTAAGATAAGGGGTTTGGAATGACAAGAATAATATTTTTAATAAACTTAATATCCCCATAATATTTTTACCTCATGGTATTTCTTGTCTCTTCCTTGCTCAATTTTGAGTCTAGAGTTTCAGAGGCCATCTTTCCTAACTCTTCTTTCAGAATCACAGGCTCCTCAATCAAGAATGTCTAAGAGGGTATTATAAAGCTTCAGAGGAGTTAAATAAATAAAATGATTTCTGGCCATGATGACTGATGGAAAATTCGAATTTGCTTTACTTTGTGGGAATAATGGCATCCATGCTTTGAAGATTTGCAAGCTGAGAAACCTAAACCACTTCTGGTCCTGATCTGAAGCCAATAGAGATATTGCCACACTGTGCCATGGGAGCTGCTGCAGAGTTCCTTACCATGGAGGAGTGAGAGATCCACAGCAGAGCTAACCACGGAAGGGCTCTGTTCTGCTGTGCTGCATGTACAGCCTGGCTTTCAGGGCCATCTTTTGCTGCACAGGTCCCTTAGACCCAGGTTAAATTCAGCCAGAAACGTGTGATAGCAGAGACTGTAGCACTCTCTTGGTACTGTCAATTATACCTCCCTACATCCCCTTTGGGGTCCCCTGGTGGCCTAGCGGTTAAGATGCTGGTCTCTCAGCGCCAAGGCCACAGGTTCGAATCCCGGTCCCCCGGGTAG
>JAWWLV010000045.1:41534394-41560314 GCA_035041135.1 Platyrinchus mystaceus | reverse complement strand
CCTTCTCATTCCCCCCCCCCCCCCTTCTTCAGTTTTGAGCTCCCCGTAGTTGTGGTCAAGCCATTGAGAGGAATTGGATATTTTAATTGGCTTAGAACATTGCTACCGTAGCGAGCTGTGCAAGCCTTCTGGCCGGGGGTTGAAGATAAGGCTGAGGGGAGGAGGCCATATCCCACAACATGTTGGATTTGTGGAGGCCCTAGAGGCAAAGTCTCTAGGTGTGTGATGCTTATCTAAAGGAGACCAGTGGCAACTCTGCCAGAGTATGATGCTTATCTCCTATAGGTCGGAAGGTGTCAAGGGCAGCCCCCGTGTGCACATACCCACCACGACCCCGGAGAAGGCCTCACTTTTAGCAAGGGATCCTCTGAAGAAACCCCCACCCCAAGCCTAAAATGACTTTGCAAAAAGCACCTCCAGCCCTCTGCAAAACCAGCATAACTGTGCAAAACAGGCCCCCCCCCACACACACACACAGGAGGCACCAGGAGGATTTCTGGGGGTATCTAAACTAATTGAACTTTATGTTTTGTAGGCTTCTTTCCCCGGCCGCTCCCCAGCATACCAAGACACCCATGACAGCAGCAACAGTAACAACAACCAAGGTCATCAAAGACCTCTGACTGCTGACTATAAACTTTTATTCTTTCTCTCTTTTTCTTTCTCTCTTTTCCATTATACATTTTGTTGGGTGATAATTTCATGCTTTTATATTACTGTATTACTATAGATAACCACAACCAAAATGGCAACATACCTGTTTTCCTTTGCAATCAAGTTGTTCTAAAATAAATCTTTATATATATATATATATATATGTAAATACTGATCACAAGTATTGATTTACTTTCATTCATTCCAAGGGATTTATTAGCAAAAAACAAAAGTTACTTCTGCCTTGTTGGGTTGGTTGTAACAGCTGTCACCACTGCACACTTCTCAAAGCAAGATTTCCCAACATATATTGATGTCAGAAGAAACCAATAACTTCCTGCCTTGAAAAATGCCATTTCAATGCAATGTATAAAAACACAGACAAATAAGAATTAAACAAGCAGCCAGGTCAAGACACATTATTCTTTTTCAAGCAGTCTTTTGGTAGGGTTGCTCTTTGGTTTTCTATTTGCATGGGTAGGAGATTTACCAAGGTGAAACTCAGATGAACAAAAGAAGGTTTTAGAAAGACTCTTTTTAATTCCATACAAATCTGTAGCTACATATTCTTTTTAATATTTTTTTTAATATTTTTGAGATATGTTTAACTACACATCTCTTGATGAGCCAGCAAAGAATTTGTAGTTGAGGGTCAGAGGTCTCAAGGCTACTTCAAGATTGTGGCCCATGGGG
Organism: Platyrinchus mystaceus; assembly: GCA_035041135.1. Classification (NCBI taxonomy): domain Eukaryota; kingdom Metazoa; phylum Chordata; class Aves; order Passeriformes; family Tyrannidae; genus Platyrinchus; species Platyrinchus mystaceus. The sequence continues at coordinate 41,558,967 of JAWWLV010000045.1, read as the reverse complement.
CTCAGCATCATCTGCAGCAGTGATACTTCAGAGAGAGTGTAAAATTCTTCCTCAGGCAGCCATTTTGTAGCTATTACTAAAGTTCTCCAATCTAATGTTCAGCTTTAAGAACAGCAGCTTTTGGTAACACCCTGAGTAATCCTATGAATTACGGCAGCATCTCTCTGCTATTTGGATGCTGATATCTCTGGTTTCAATCAAGCAGAATCCAGGAGGTAACTCAAATGAAGAGAAATAGATTCCTTTTCCTTCACTTTGTGGCCATCATAAATAGGTCACCATTCTGGCTCACTTCAGGGCAGCATGAATAGTAGAAGGAGCAAGAAGATATTTATCTAGATATTGTATGTATTTTGTTTATATAAGATCTGTTTTGGAATATGTCATGACCTATAACTCCCTTACAGTATACTGAAGTTTGGATATTTCCAGAAACATGTATCAGTTTCAAAAAGATTCATGCCTTCAATATTTCATCTAGAAAGAGTGAGTTCTCAGGTTTCCTGCTGTCATTTGCAAAAATGTTCTATTTGTTTCCAAAAAATCAGAATTTTGTATGAGAGCCATTTTTTAATTCTTTTTCCTATATACAAATTACCTGCAAAAGACTCTGAATTGTACTAAATAAATTATTATTCTCACCTTTGTAAACGCCTTATGAACATTATTTGGAATTATTTGTATTTTCTTTGTTTATCTTTCCTATTCAATTGCTTTAAAGGAGAAATGAGGGAAAGGAAGAAATCAGGGTTCTCAAAAACTGGAAAATGCTTCAGGGGTTCATATTGCATAGTTCACTGTCAGACATTTTCTCTGTAAAATTGGGACAAATTCCTAACAACTCAGTTCAACCTAGGCAGATTACTATGTTCAATATATGCATGGAAGGAATGCAACAGAAATATTTTAATAGTTACTATATATTTGCCAAGACAAATTGTCTTACATTTTCAATTAAAGTTGAGCAGGAATGGATATGTCAGTGATGGGATTTTCACATATTCATTCAGAATTTCTCAACTATATTCATGAGGACTCCAGTGACATTTCAAGCAGCTGAACAGAACTATGAATTAAAGCCCAAATGCTTAGTTATTTGATTTTTTTTTATTTCTTTAATTTAAAATTCATTCTCTTCAACTGAGTCCCTCAGCTAAACCTTGCAGACTTTCCAAGATTATTGGAGTGTTTTGGAATAGAAGGCAAAATCTTCTAAGTAAATCCACCCATATGAAAGAAGATCTCTGTTCTGAGCCTCTTGAAACGTGCTTTGATTACTGAGAGATGGTGGCATGAAAGACATACCAGGACTTTTTATGTTGGAAGCAACAGCATATAATGTCTTCAACAGCAAGCCTTTTGTTTCTCACTAAGCCTATTCCCTTTCTCATGTGACAGGTAAAGAAATTACTGCCTTACAAATTATTAATTTTCATATAAAATCTTCTGTTCTGGAGATAAATGCTACATTGTTTATCTATGACTTAAAAAATGCACAATGCACTGGTACGATTAACTGCACCAGACATCAGAAATGTAAGCTGATTGTTGATAAACAGAAGACTTGATGAAACACTCTTATCTGAATTGTTAAAACATTGCAGAAATATGAAAAAGTAGATTTTTGTAAATGAAGCCTCTTATTTTAAGATACATTCCCTGAGTTTTTCATAACCTCCAGCAAATGAACATTAGATCTTCTGTGTGACTTGTGAGTTTGTTTCTTTCATACTGATTATTTTCTCAGGCTAAGGTCTTTTGTTTATTTATGAGTAAAGGAGTAACACTACAGAAATCCTACAGCTCCAGTATATGTATCAATGCAAGGTGTGAGAAAATTCTGACATTATCTCTTCATGGAAATCCAAAATATAAAGGGATGATGTCAGTTTGCTTTAGATGAAGCTCATCAGTGAAAGAAAGCAGAAATGCACACATTCTTCAGGAAGTTGCTATAGATGGGAAATGGCTGTAGATAAAAAGCCCACACTAAACCTTAGTCCAAATCTAGCCAAAGCTACAAGTTCAAAACTATGTTGGTCTATTTTGTGTTGAGTTGCTAAAAACAAAAAAAATCTTAGCCAAATTAGAGCCAAGAGATATGGAGAAACAAGTCCCAGTGTGAAGACTGAGATATGCCAGTCACTTTTCACTTGACTCGAAAACACGGAATTTTGTTTTAGGCATTCCAATGTAGATATCTGGTGTTTAAGATAACCTAGGTGTTTATGATCTCATTGCCATTAACTGAAACCTACTCTCTTCCATCGGTATTGCCAAGGATGGTGCCAATCTAAATAGGTGCCTGATTTTGGTCAATTTATTATTTTATTTTTTAAAAAATTGAAATATTGTGTGCTTCAAATTTTAGTGAAAGCATTACTCAAATTTCAAGATGTATTATTCTGTTTCTAGAAATTATTATTTTACTATGAATTTTGAAGGACTTTTACTATTTGCCCCAGCCCAACTTATCCATGTTTGTTCTGCAGAGGGATGGACCTCATTCTTGTATGCTGTAGGGCTCCAGAGCATGCAGGTTTGTGAGAGAATGTTTAATGTCGCTGTGGCTTCTGGTTTCAAGTCACAGTGATACCTTCGCTGTTGTTCTTAGGTTCACATACAGAACTAAAATCCCCAGAGTCCCTTTGTATCCTCCATCTGTGAGGGCAAACCACAAAGTTTTTTGTGAGCCTACACTCAGATAATTACCTATAATTAAACTCTTCTAATGAAGTCATATGTCACATTAGCTCTGATGTATTTTCCAATAATATCCAAGACATTGTTATGTTACCTACCCATGCTAGCAGAATAAATGGAAACTTTCCAAATCATTCTACAGTAAATCCCTGTCAGGGCCCTAAAAGCACCCATAGGCTCAGCTCCCTGGACTGACCTCAGAACCCCATGTGCTCTTTGGTCCAGAAGGTGTATCAATGCTCAGGGCTGGGCTGGCCTGAACTTCACTGCAGGTGTAACTGGTTCCGGTCTTGTCATCTGCTATTAAATTTCCATTTGACTTTCCTGAACTGACCTTGGAGCTTTATCAGAGGTTACCTTGCCTTTGTCTGATGATGTGTCAATGGGACTTGTTGCCCCTATTGCCTTGCTCTGCTCCCCCATGCCCTGGTTATGGGGATTACCACCCTGCTTTTCTGCGGGCATCCTTGGCTCCCAGCTCAGCTTCCCTGTGGAGTAGCCTCACTCTTGCAGCTCCTGACAGTCCCCAAGTAAATGAGTCCGTGTCTACCAGTATGTATTCATAAACACTACAAATAACCTTGAAATTTACAGAAAAATATGCATATTTTATGTGCAGAAATAAGGACTGGATAGGTGAATATCTCTCCTTGCTTCACTTTCTGATGGCACCAGCTTCAGTGCCTTCATATTTCCATACCAACAATCATTTTGAAACTTTCATTTTAAGAGTATAAATACTTCTAGCTGTAATGGTAGGATTTTATTGCCTGACTTTTGAACAAGAATTTGTACAGAGATTATTAACAGCCTTCAGGCATGGTCGGCTGTTGTAACTTTGTAAGGTGACAGTGATGTTTTCACTATTTCTCTTGCCTAGATTCATACCACTGTCTTAGAGATTTTTCCTTTTTTTCTGTTTTGGGTGGGGTTTTTTGTTACTTTTTTTTTTAAGAGATTGTATACCACTACTGTGTTTTGGAGTCAACCATTTTGCCACTTGGGGTTTCCTTCAGTTTTACTAATATAACTTATTTGACAGGTTTTCATGTGTCACCCAGCTTTCTGCCAAATGTGGTGTTTGGTGTATCCTGCTTGTCGCTCACTTCATTTTTAGCAGAGTTTAAGTTATTTGCAAGGACCAGTGCTGGAAAAGGAAACAGCTGAGGCATTGTACAGTCAGCCAGGAAGAGTGGATAATGGAGTCACTTATCTGTCTCCTCATTCTCCCTACTTGGTTTTGTGACATACATTGCAGAAGTGAGTTAAGAATTAAATTACATCCTCCAGATGTAAAAAAGACCAACAAAATGTTAATATATGATAATAAATACACATCATTACTGCATTCTCGTGGAATACCCTATCTGACATAGCAACAGGTAAATTATGTGATGGGAGAAGTAGAAGAAAGTGTTCTATTCAGAATAAAGTTACATTTTTTAGATGATAGAAGTGTGGAAATGCAGCATCTCTACCTTCAGACTTTGTATCCAGACCATATGCTTCCACATTTTCCTCTTAGTTTTTTCTTTTTTGGTTGCTTTTTTTTATTATTTTTGGGAGAAAGGAGTTGTAGCTGGGGCTTTCTGATGTGAAGATTTCTGTTCCTCTTTGGGTTTTAGCTGCAGTCTTGTTGGAGCCTTAAATCCTTACCTGTACACAGAGCTCCCTAAATGAACCTCACAGAAACAAGACTTAATTCAACTAAGCAATATCCCTGTATTAACTTTCAGCTACTTTTTTTGATCTGTTCCTCCTTGTTTATCTCTGTGGTTTTTTGTCCCTCAATGCCATTCCACAACGCTGCCTCTGTTAGAGCTCACAGGAAAGTAAGATAGACATGCTGGATGCATTGATGCCAAGGAAATGGTTACCTTAGCAACAGAAACAAGGTGAAAGCTCCCAGAATTTTTTTGCTAATCAATGTAATTTCTATTCCCAGCCATAGACAAAGAAAAGGTAAAGGGATGGATCCACAAATTACTCTGTTACCACATCCTCTCACATATCCTGAAAAGCTATGTATCAATATTACCAATATGAATTTCCGTATTTTAAATAAGAATTCTCATATCTGAAAATTGCTTTTAAATTCATATTCACCACTTTGCTACTGAAAAACTAACAAAGCTTATAATAAGTGCAGGACTGTTTTGTACTCTATGACTAAATAAAACACAGTTTTTAGGTGTTTTGTAATAGTTGGCACTAATTAGGATGGATGTTGTTTGTCTAAGGACAAAATAAAAAAAGAAAAAAGTTATTTGTCCATTTGAGAGGTTTTGGAAGTGGCTATGTGGGGAAGGTATTCCCATCCTGTGCCTTTCACAAAGGCTACTTATGACAGGTATGGGCTTTGGATACATTTCCAAAAGGAGAAAAGTTAAAGCTAATGAAACTTAATTTGTCAGAGAAACCATAAGAGTTATAGATAAAACTAATCATAATTTTTCTGCCTAAAATTCCTACTTATCATATGTACTTTATAACAGGAAAGTGATCCCTAAAAATGATGTCTTGTAAACTCACGCATGATGCCATTTGATTGTAGCTGCTTACTCTGCTGCCAAACATGAATTTGAGAGCTGTTGAAGAACAATGCTTATTTTCTTCTTCCCTCAAGCTCTGTCAACATGATATTTCCTCAACTTATTGCTGGGTGTACCAGAGGAAAAACAGCCTGTTTTCAAGACAGCAGGTAGAACATTATTATACATTTTGCTGATTGCATAACAGATGTGAAATGCATAGATTGATTCTACATTTCCTATAAAGAATTTAATCATCTGATAAAAAGACTGGTTTGATATGGATACTCTAAAATGCTGTGTTTTATGTGATGTGGAATATAGAGATGACGTGTGTGGGTTTGAAAGAAAAGATACTAAAATACCTTTGAAAATGGAAAAAGAAAAGCACTATTCACACCCTTCAAAACAAAAAAAATGAAATCTGGGAACTGAACACTTAAAAATAAAGGTGTAAATCTTATTGGAGTCTAGTTTTTCTGCCTGTTTAAAATTCTGCACCCATTTAAATAAATTCAATAATTTTTACCTTATTGAGTAGATTCAAAACATATTCATGCAAATAGGATCTTTAGGTCCTGTTTACTGCACATGGTTGAGATAGGAGATTTTTTTAAGAGTTGCAATAAATATATTTTAATTAGAACCCAAGACATGTATTTTTGGAAATAATACAAAAACTATATACCTAAAATTTCAGTATGCTTGCAGAATTCCCTCTTTGCTACAGAATTTTATTTCTTACCTAATTGGATTAAAATTCTGTTGCTTAGGTCCCCACTCAACAAAATCTTTATTTTCATCCTCTGCATAATCTAGCATAATAATCAAGAATATTATATTAAGAAGTTAGGCAAAGGCTAAAACTTCATAGCAGTATCTTTATCAGTAATTGCCACTGCAAGTAGTTATGAAATCAGTGCACATTCCTCACACACACAGAATAGGAATTAACTGGAATGTCTTGGGATATTTCTGAGAATATTAACATTCTTGTTAAGATCAGTGTGTTGAAAAAGGGAATCTCCTGGATGTTGCTACCTGCTGCAGCTTGGGCTCACATCCTGAAGTGTTCTCAATGTGTTCAGTGGGTTCCTTCTATATTAAATTAGATACCCTTCAGCACCACATCTAATAGGCTCCAATTATTAATAATTGTATAGTCTACTAGTATAGAGGTAGTTTAGAGCTAATCTGAAACACACCTCAGACCCACTCCTACTGCACTGCATTCCTTCCTATGTGTGCACAACTTCAGCATAACATGAGAGGGTAAATGTTGATTTTGCAATAGTAAAATCCATACAACTCATCAAGGGCAAAGTATAATATCATCTCATTTCATTGACCCCATCAGACAAGAGATAATAAAGAAAAGTGAATCAAGCCCAGGACACTGTAACATCTATTCATTGCAGTCTTTAGTTTTGAATGTAAACTGATTTCAGTCATCAGCATTGAGAATCTGATCTCAAACTCTAAATTTTTGAAAACTGTTTTAATTATGTTAATTACCTGAATTTTCTCATCACCCTTAGATTTGTATCTGGATTTAATAGCAAGACATTATGTCATTTTTGTGTTGCTATACTTATAACTTGAAGACCTTAAAAGCCTCAATAGGGCTGAGACCCAGTAAGTATAAAGTATGACCAGAAGAGGTTAAAAGAAAAAAAAAAGGGGGACAGCTGTAAGCAAGCAGAGTTTTAAGAGAGCGGGTATCATTGAATCAGTGAATCAATGCCTAGCCACATTAAAAGAATGTGCTTTAGGGAATGAGTCTGGTGAAAGTACATTAGAAGTGCAACAACACTTTTTCTTAGCTCTCTCTGAGTGATTTTGTGAGAGTCAGAGCTGCTAAATTGGATCAAAGTACAGCCAAACCATGCTTTGTTTGTCCAGGTCTCACAGAGCAATTCTCTGACTTCCCTTAGTTATGGCTCTATGACCTGGTATTATGAGCAATTACTGTTACAGAACTTTGATAACATTACATTTACTAGCCCATTTTCAAGGAGACAAAAGAAATGCTAAAAAAATAAGATTCTCCAAATTATGAATAAAGTTTTTTCTTTTTTTTTTTTGTTAGCAACTTATATGATTAATAATTTTTGTATTTTGCAAAAGATTTTTGGTTTGGGACTTCCATTTTTGTGACTAAAACATGTCTGAAAAAAAATACAGGCCCATCCATCAAACAGCACAGCTCATCCAAACCTGACACATCCAGGGATCTAACAATGTCTCTAGATGTTCAGAGAAAACAGACAAATAACCAAATATTTTTACAGGTAAACAATATATTTACAGAAAATTCAGACCTATAATTATTCTATATAACTCACATACAGATTGTATTCCATGATGAAGAACATGAGTGTTTGGAAGTAAATATGCATAAATAGAAGCTAGAAATGTCTTTTTATCAACATTTTGGGATTTGAAAAATTTCCTAGCCTTGCTGCATCAGAATAATTGCATTTCTGTAAAGTTGTAGAAATGTTAAGGAGTTTGCCAACATACAAATATGAATGTCAAGAGCTGAGTTGCTGTCAGAATCCTGTGTTCCCTTCCTGTGCCTGGACACCCAGATCAGCTGAGACTCTGTCAAGGTACAGTTAAATCCCTGATAGAAGCAAAGTCTATTTTTGGTAGAAAGAGTACCTCCACAGCTCAGGAAATTCTGGGACTAAGGTTTAAGAACAGATGTGATGATTCCTCAAGTTCACTTGTTTCAAATCAAAACCTCCACTAAGAAAATATACTGTTTTATCTTTTGCACTAATAAAGGAACTCAAAAATTATCCCAAGAACATCCATCCACATCCTGTCATGTAAATTAGAGACCTCTGCATATTGCATCTGTGACAATTGAGCTATGTTTGCTTATCAAGTACTCCTAGAATCACATCAGGAAATGTCTCTAAACCCCTCTCATTTGTAACACTTCAAATGCAGTAGTGTTAAAAGGAAGGCTCATCACAGGTGTGTGTTTTAAAGAGTTGGGATTGTCCTAAATAATTTCTCATACAAAAAATGAAACAAACAAAATACCCAAATGAAAACAAAATAAAGAAAATCAAAACAAATTAAAATTAACCTGAGGCTATATTTTCCCCTGCTTTCATTTGTTTTGTTTTGGGGTTTTTTTATGTTTAGAAGACTGCCTACTTTTCAAAGTAATATACGCTTTTCAAGAGATAATACTGAGTGTACCAGTAATTGTGGCTGGGCAGTCTCAAGGCTGATTGGCATTGTTTTGTTTCACATAATTGGTTCCTTGTTGAGAAAGTTCCCAAGGGGATATTGTTTTAACTGGTATAGATTTTCAAGGGGTGATAACAGTGACATGGAAGACAGCATGCATACAAGAGTAAGAAAAAGATTCAGAGAACTTACTAAGGGAAATGTCATAAGAGCAACACAGATAATAGGAGAGGAAAAGCACAGAGATGGATTTAGATACCATCTTACAGAAAGCTCCTAGTACAGCAAAGCAGATTGCACAGGAAAATTTGAGCTTATGTTGCCATAGTGAGGGAGAACAGTGACCATGTTAAACATACAGGACATTATTTTAATCTGTCTTGTTACTTTCACGTAAATAAATCACTGGATCCGGTCAGATGCAGCAGTGGTAGCTTTTCTGACAGCCAAATCCACCCTTCTTGTTCTCTTCAAAAGATAACTCCTTAGGAGGACATTATTAATCTTTGAAAAGCTACTTTTTTTTTTTTTTACAGTATATGACTAAATGTAGAATAACAGTCTGCCGAGCCTTTGTTGCAATTTGAGTGCCAATTTAATAACTTTAAGATATTAGCAGCATTTTTTTTTGGGGGGGGGGGAAATAAAGGCTAACCTTCCATAAACACGCTTTCCTTTTCTGCAGAAAGAGCAGCTTTAGGTCTTACTTAGGTTTGTTTTAAGTTTTTATAATTTATTTTGATTTTCTTAGACCATGGTCTGTGTGAATCTGCTTTTTGTGGCTCGCTAGATGGCACTGTGTTCCAGCACAGCTCATCACTGGTGACCCAACACCGAGGCAGGTGTGGGCTGCAAGGACAAGGTGGTCAGCAGGCTCTGCTCCTAAGGGGTGATCAAATCATCCAGGAGTCTGGATTTACATGTCTATTTTAAAACCAGTGGCCTGAAATTTGAGTATGCATTTTACAGACAGTAAATCAGAGTTAAAGTAATCTGGATAGTTTTTCAAGCGTGAGGAGCCCTTTTATTTTGTAAGTGCAGCTCTGAGTTTTTACTTAGCTGTAAAAACTGTCTAAATTTTTAGCCCTTTGAGCTTACATGCATTTGCATGTAAAGTTCATATTTTCCTCTTGGTCTCATGATGACAGTGACTGTGAATGTGTTTCTCAGTTATAATCTTGGTGAGAAACTGTGGAGCTATCCTCAGTGACAATGTCCAGGTAGTACATGAAATTGATTTGTTTTGCAGGTCATTTAATTGTGAAGTGTGTTGTCATTATAAGAAATATAGGCTTCAGCTCAACGAAACACTAACCCATGAACATAAATGTCTTGCTCAATCAAAAACATTAGAGAGAAAGAGGAGTGACTGAACAGCAGAACAAGGTGTTCTATTACCCCTCATTGAGTGTGCTTTTATCTTTTTCCAATCATGTGGCAAACAGCTACTAAGAAATTGATAGCTAAACAAGTTTTCATTTTATGACTGAAAACTCTTTGACCAGTCTGCTTTCAACTTAACAGCATGGTACAAATATTTGGGATATGACTTCTCTTAGAGCCTTTTATGTCATGGTCAATTGTTTTCATTACATTTTATCTGAAAGTATTTTTGACATGGTTCACATGAAGCAAACTTGCTGGCAAGATATGTGGTTTGGCAGGGCTATGAAGGCCACATCTACACTATTCTATTAAAAGGCACCAAACACCTGATACTAATTTCCTTAGCTATCCACACCATCTAAATTTTGGCAGCTGTTACACAGAAGACAAAACCTGGAGTTGCTTGGCTCCAAAGAATTGTAGCCATCTTTCTTCAAAAATTATTGATCAGAATATTCACTGTCTGTTCAATATGGTTAGCCTTGAAGAGCAGTGAAAGGTTATGGTGAAAAAGATAAAAGACATATATACTCAGGACAAGGTGGAAACAACTGCTTTCATGAGACAGAGGAGAAAACTTCAGAGGGTAGAAACAAAAATGCTGTAAGTGGTACTAAATAAAGCAAATAAATTACTATATAACATATGCCTGTGGGTGACCATAAGGAACTATGGCTCACAAGGTAAAGAAAGGGAAGTGAAATGCAGCAGTGAAACAGTTGGTGCTTGCCTGTGACTGGACATCTTATCGCTGTTACATACCAGTAAGCAGAAAACTTTCTGTGACTGGATCATACCACGCAGCTATGGTTGAGCAAAGATCACCAGCCAAAGTCAGAGAGCTAGGGTTACAACAGTTTAGTAACACTGCATTTCCATCTTCAGAGGGGACTCCCTTGAACCTCTTATCATCAGATTACCATAGGATGAGAAACAAGAAGTTAGATGTAGCCAGACTTCTTTTACCTAGGGCAGTGGGCCATAAGTCCTTACTTGAAGTTCATAATTGCTCATTATCTAGATGAGGAGGAAAAAATTGCATCTCCCTCCTGTTTAGAAATGCATCCTTGAGAGAAGGAGCACAGCTATTGCCTTTGTTGCAAGCACAACACGCCATCCATCTTACTTAGAGTCCTCTGTTTTCTCCATAGGACCTCTTCAGAAGGCAAGTAGAGAGCCAAAGGGCTCTCTATGAACCTCCTAATCTCTATGAACCTCCTCATGTTGTTAATAGGTCTGGAATTATTTCAGCCTGTCCTTGAAGTATGTCCCAAGGAGAGAGATTTACTAGACAGAGCACTGCTAACTCAGCCTTAGAGAATTTAGTTAGTGAACATTGTGTCCATTTGAAAAATTGGGATATGTGTCCTCCCGTATTGCACTTCGCTATATTGTTTTATATTGGTTCTAGTCATGTTATCAGGACTACCACTGTTGTTCTCTGAAGAGCAAGGCTGTACTCAGGAGTAATCAATCAGCCTGAGTCAATCCGGTTCTTTGCATAATCATCTTTCAGATGAGGATTGATGCATTTGGTGCCTTGAAGGACAAAGGTAAGAACCCCATGGAACAGTTCTGCACTACGACAAAGGCCAGATAATTGACAAAAGATTTTCACAGAAATCCCAAGAAACATTCCCATTAACTACACTAGTATAAAATGTCTGATCATTCCATAAATTCTGTCTAGCTTCTAGCATCAGTCATAATTACTGATAAGTGCCTCTGGTTACCCCAATGTGTGATGTTGCCCTCTGGTTTTGACATCATGGAATTTGCAGTAAATAATAAACTTCAAGCTTCACCATCTACTAGGAAACTTAAGAGGTTTCAGCTCTAACAGCTAACCTTTCTATCTTTGTTTTCAAATAAATTTATATGTGTTATATTAAGTGAGCTAAATTATTCAACAACTGACTACTGAAGCTAGAATTCCGTGTTATATCAAGAGTGCTCAGTAGTCTCATTTGTTCATTTTACAAACTGGCAGAAGCTTTCAAGGCAAAACACTGAATAGTCTTACGAAAAGAAGTTTAAAGCTTTTGCTCAGAGATATTAAGACTAAGTTTCCAGAAGCCTTATAATTTTGTATTTTGAAAGCGAAACTCATTGTCTGACACTGAAAACTATTGCAAGAACTGCAATGTGCCCAGTCACCTCAAATAGCAAGTTCAGAATGTGTCTTTGGAGGCAAGACATGGATCTATGCAGACATCAAACAAAAATAAATTGGTGTTCTCCAGGTTTATGCTAAGCAGTTGGCACAGAGTACATGGAAGCACTGGTATCTATCTGAAGCAGAGGGCTGATGGAGGTTTCCATTAAGTAATACAATTGTTAGCCTAAATCATTATGTTTGTCACTTGTAAAAAATGTTATATATAAGGGCAAGGGATAAATGCCTTGAAAGTTTGGGGTTTTTTCCCTTTAGTATATTAGATGATATGCTCAATTAAAACAAAGGGAGGACTGTTGAGGACTACATCTGGTTCAGGTAACTCTGTTTGCAAGCCACAGGTTGAGATGCAGATTGAGCCTTGAGCCCTGGGTGGGAGCTCGAGATAAGAGGCCATGAACTGCCAACCCTTGGCTAACAAAGAGCATGAAGAAGGTAGTGCCAAACAGGCAGACGTATACGAGAGTTACAGGAGGAGCAGAAGACACTTTAGGAAGAGCAAGATTGCTGCTTGGGTAGACTGTGAGGGGACAAAACCCCAGGGCTTCCTTGGTTGGGGTCCCTCCTCAAAGGCACCAACTCATATTATTTCTGTATTACAGTGCTGTGAATAAATGGCTCTAATGAAACCTGGTCTAACTGTGTGTGAGTGAGGTGTGCAGGGAGTAAAGTGGGACCCCCACTGGGTCACTGGAGCTGCTGTGAAGGGTCTTCAGTGCCAGCAATGAAAGTCTCTGGCATTGGGAGTGTGACTGCCAGAGAGTCTCATGAGTGGTCAGACTGGGAAATTTCCTTAACGCTTCTATCCCCTCAATCTGGAAAGTGAGGTTTCACTGAAGTCTTACAAAAACTCATGTGTAATTTGCACCCTGTATTTGTCTTTTCTTTCTTTTCATGTAGCAGTACACATACTATTTTCATTGGAAGTAAAAGCACCAGAATAACTGGAAAAATTAAAAATGAAAAGGTTCTTTTATTCTTTGAACAAGTAGCCTTGTACCAGCAATGTATTCCTTTGTAGCAGCCTAAATTTTCTGTACATTTTGTGACTGAATTTACATAAAATTCATGCTCAGACTTCATGTTAACCTAAAGGAAATTCTCATAACCCCTCTTTAGTCCAGGGTTATTTGTAGCTTTGTGTTCCCATTTCTTTGTCATTAGTATGGATTGCATGGTATTTTTGAGGTCACTGGATTTTCAAATAACTGAAACCCAGACCCATAGCTTCGTAAGTCCCAATGCTTACAAATTCCCAGCAGTTATCTCCCTTCTAATTTGAAAGTCTAGTTGATTGTACTCCTGACAGTGCATTTCTGCTTGGACATCCACTAAGACAAATATCCACAACAGCTTCTGAAAGCTTCAGAATGTAGGCCCAGAATATACATAAAACCTCAACAGAGCAGGCAGTGCTCTTCTTTTCAGTGGTTGGAGGGAAAGGGAACAAACTTCAAAACAGATATTAAGCCTCAGATATTTCAGGTAGGACTCCTGACCTACTGGGTGTACTGGCATTTCAGTATAACACTTTTTTTTTCTGTACTTTTTTTTTTTTTCTTTTTTTCTTCTTCTTTTTTTCAAGTCCAGTTTGGTCACATTGAGATGAAAATTCAAGAGTTTTCACAAAATATTTACTCCTCCTGCAGTGTAAAACACACTGCCTGGTTCCCATAGAAAAAAGGATGGTGGATTGAAGAAAATATGAAGTTACACTGAAAGTGTTATATTTCCATTCAAAAGTTGATAACTAACAAATAAATATTGTCTACTTTACAGTTAGTCTACATGAACACATCTGGAGTGTTCAAATGCATTTTAGTTTTGTAGCCTGAATCTTTTACATTTTATTCTCCTTCAATATAAACAGTGGAAAAAAGCTGTGATAATGTGGGATGGAATGTCCAGCCTTTAATTTTTTCTTTTAATTATTTTTTCCTTTTTCTGAATTTCCTAATTTGACCAAAATTGTTCAGCAAAGAATCAAACCACAAAAATTTTCTTTGTGTTTTGTAATTGCAGTCTGGTCAGTATTTGAATGTAGAAAAAATTTTCAAAAATTCTCTATTTTTTTTCATATTGTACACTGGAGGAATTATTGATAGGCATCCAGAATAACAAAATTTTAACTAATAGAACCAACTAGTGTCTAGACTGTTTATTGTGACATTAAACATAGTTGTAGAGAAAAAAAATAAAAGAAGAAAAAAGGAAGAGAAATAAAAACAAGAAAATACTTCAGAGGGAATGGGGGGGAGTGGAGGTAGGAATTTGTTTTAAAATATTCCTTAATGAATACAGTTTCTCAAAAAATATTTTTAAAAAATAAAATACTTGATTATTGGCTGCCTTCTTTTCAAATATTTTTTTTTCCCTCTGGAATGAAGCTGCAGGTCACTTAGGTGACAATTAGATCCAGCTGTAGCTGTTCCAGGTGAAGGGAGTAATTCTGTGGGTTTTGTCTATGAGTCACTTGAGACTCCCATAAGCTGTTGATCCATGACAGATGACTGACGCCTTGAATGTAAGTTTTTTAATGAAAAGGTTGAAATTATATCAGTAGGTGAAATTATGATCAGTTATTACTCTGAAGACAGGTAAAATGTTCTTCCTTACAGCAACTGTTCTAGAAATTGTTGAAACCCACCCTCTGTTCCCAAATGAAACATTACAATGAAGCCTTCAGTCTTTCATGAAGGCCCTTTCATTTAATTCTTTCATGATCACCAGTAAGGAATTTTAAAATCCACTTACATTCTTTCTTAGAAACAGGTTCTTGGGCTTTTTGTTTTGTTTGGGTGGTTTTTATTTGACGTGCCCCTTCAGGTCTGTTCTGATATTCGCTGGGGTGCAGGAATCTTTCTGAGGACCTCAGTACTAAGTGGGGCTTTCTTCAGTGGTTAATTAGCAACAATGATTATCCCATAACACTGGAATAAATACAAAGTCTCTGATGTAACAAACTTTTTATGAGATTCCCAAACCCAGTGTCGTTGCCTTACGGTGACACCAAGTGGAGGAAAAGAACACTCCAGCTTAAAAAATTATTTATTAAGCTTATATATTGGTTTTTTAAATGAAAAGTGCATTAAAGTTATGTAAACTGCTTGATATAAAATACATATCCGCATGAAAGTCTTGTCCTTTGAGAATTCAATTGAAAGCAAAAGCATAGTCCGGTGTCAGCCCAAGGTATTTCATGGTTTCCACTTTTAGTAGTTATAGTGCTTGAACACAGATCAAACTGAAAAGTAACTGCTTCCTCCTCCAAAGGCCATGGGAAGGAATAATATTTTTTTCTAAAACTGCTGTAAACCTAGCAATTATATTTGTGTTCTACCTGAAAAAAAAAGCACACTTAACTCCAGCATACACAAAATCTGGCTGACCAGAACCTCTGCAGAAATCTAAATCTCCTACACACAAAAGAGGTAAAAAAGTAGTGCTTTCTACCTTCATTGGTAATTGGACACAAATATATAATCCCTCTGCAACTGAGTCTAGGCACAAAATTTTTCAAATCCTTCTTTCTGTTTTGAAAGCTTTCTATTTTCAAGGTGCTTTAGTAAGTCTTCTATTGAAAATTTGTAACTCTCTAATTTCATATTCATATGATGAAAATTTTCTAGTTCCTTATAGGAAATTTGGCTGTCTTTTGTTTAACAAAAAGACAGATGATTTGTGTGAAATCAATATGACCGTATTGTGCTATTCAGTGTCAGTGAGGGAGGGGCACAAGTAACTACTAGTAACTACTGTAGCTGTGTTTTCTGTTTGTATTTTTCATTGACTGCATTATGCATGTTTTTAGGCTATATTAAAGTTTAATTACACTTCTGTTTTCACCACACAGGCCCAGTAACACCAGCAAAGAATTTCCACTTCATCTTGCTGTAGTAGTTCCAGTGTCTCTACTCACTAATCCATGTTATAATGAAGCATATTTTAGCTAGCTCAAGCCAGGAGTAATTTATTTTTCATTTTAGCAGGAAAGCCTCTTTGGGTACATAAAAGCACTGTAAACTATGCCTAAGGTGCTTAAGATGCAAAAAGGCGAGGAACCGATAAGGAGTCTGTCTAGCAGAGATCCCTCGAACAAGTTATTTTGCTAGGTCTCTGATCTCATGATTTCTTTGTCTTGGCAGCATCTCTCTTGAATACTGTTGTGAAAATGATTCTTAACTTAGCTATCACATTCCACAAATTCTTCTGTGAGGAATAATGGTTGGTATGACTCTGTAGTCACAAGGGAGTTCAACTGCTAAGAGGCTATCTAAAAGCTACAAGAACGATTACGTTGCTTTTGTTGGCTGTGCATGAGCCTGGGCTTTGCCTTAACCACAGCACATAGCTCTCACAAGCTGTGTTCATACCGCTAAGGTAGGCAGGATTTGAGTATATTAAATAATATGAAGCAGATCTAAGCATGAATATGAGTGCCTGAAACTATCCACTTGGAGAGGCTTCTTGCTCTTAGGGTGAGCTGACTTGTGTGACATGGGGGACACTGATGTGTTTGGCTTGAGAACTGAAGTGATATAACATACCTAAGAGGTAAGGCTTAATTTCTGTTTTGCAGCCTAAGTTTACACACACCCCCTCTCATTGTCTGATTCCATGCTGCAAATAAACTTTCTGTTAGAGAAACAATGTACATGAGCTTGACAGAAATGCATTTCCACTGTAAGAGCTGCTGATATGAGGCAAAGAATACTTTTTTCCTCAAAAGATATGGAGGAGGAAAGGGAAACGATTAGAGATCAGGGATGTAATCATACTTTCTGCTGTCAGAAAGCAGACCTCCTAGACTCTCTAGTCTTTCAGGACACACCACATGTCCGAAGTCTTCAAAAGCTTCTTTGTAGTGGTTTCCTTGCAGGCTGAGGAGAGAAGGAATGATGCTACAGAAGCCATTCCTCTCCAAACCTGGCCTCGTATCTGGTTCTAGGATCACGATCCCTAGATCCTGCAGCAATATGTTTACCTTTTGTGCAGTATTTTGAAGACAGGTGCTAAGTAAGGTCTGTTTTTCTGACTGTTGCATAGTCTTAACTCAGTGGGACCCTGAGGGTTCAACATATCTGTAAATCAGGCCATTCTGTTTTTAAATTGCAATTCTGTCAGAAAGCTCTTTGCACACCCATAATTCAAACACTTCTTTCCCAAACCAAAATTATGCTGGGGAACTGGATGAGTCATGGGACTGGGAATTGAATACGAAGCCTTTCATCTCTAAATCACAAATATGCCCTGGGTCACTAAAGCTTTGCCTTGTACTGGCTTTTCAGCACTGTGAGACAAAATGCATACAAGAATGACAAAATTTCATTCTTGAGGACTATGGTGAAATTGCACCAGGAGAGAAAAAGCCACGGAATAAAATAAAGTACAGTTGCTTTCCCTGTGTGTGTGTTATTTACCTTTTTTAATTTTTTTCTTCTCTTTTGTTTCTTTTTTCCAGCACAGATAAATTAAGCTGTCTTATGAATCTGATATATATATTCTTATTAAAGTTAAAATAAAAGATACAATATGAAGTTTCTTCAACTTTGTAGGCAGTGAAGTGACTAAGCATCAGAGTCAGCATGACAAAAAGAGACTTGAAAAACCGGAACAGTTAAATTCAGTTAAGGCTATGTTATTGTTTTCTTATGTGTGAGATTTTTTGTGTGATTGAGTGGTTGGGAATTTTTGTTATTATTGGAAGAAATAAAAATAAAACAGCAATGTTGATTGGGAGAGTTGGTTATTGTAGTTGTCCATAATTTTGGAATTTTTAATTTATTTGCATATTATTAAGCCTTGAAGACTATATTTTTCTGATGGTAATTCATTATAGATGTATTTCTTTCAGCTTCCTTTTTCTAAAACACTGAAAAAGGGAATGAAGATCTAAGTTTGAGAACAAGAAGTCAGGGCACAATATTTATGATCTCATTCAACCTCAAGACGTTATCAGTCTGGAGGAGAAATTTAATCTTGAACATAAATTTCATTTCCTAAAAAAACATAATCTTGCCTTAAGACACCAAACACACTGATTGCAGAGAATGTCTGTGTTTACACATTTGTACAAACCATGCTGACTGTATTAGTGTCCTAGGAAACAAACTATGTGCAGCATACAGACCTGCTCCAAGCACTAAGCAGAAAAAGAAAAAGAAATTTTGAAATCAGACCCTCTGATCTCTAAATCCTTTCAAATTCCTGAAGCACATTAGCTTTACTACTGCATGATGTGTGCGGTAGTATTTCCCCTAATGAAATCTGACTAAAAGTTTAAATGAGTTTAATGCATGAAATACATAAATAAAATGTGGCCTTGATTTAATTTAGACTTGATACATTACTTAAATGGGTAGCACAAGAGCAGCTTCAGTATCATGTGTCTAGGCTATTTTTGGCTGCACTGTGTTAAGAAAGAAATGAATTTTAGCAAAGAAAAGGTAATACAGGGAAGCTGCATATAACAATAAGCTGTAAATCAGTTAAAAAAAAAGTTTAAAACCTCTTGTTTTAAAATACTTTAGAAGGGATTGTTATGTCAAAATGGATGATATAGGGTTTCTCCACACACTTTAAAATAAAGTCTATCTATGACATCCAGATGACAAACATCATCCAAGCATCCCTAGAAGTAGTAGCAGTGTATGCTTTGTCATATTACGTCACTAATGTGGCTGAACATTATGTCTGAACCTTAACCTGTAGGAGTGCATTCATGGGGAAGAAGGTAATTCACCTTCCTTATCCATTAAATCTTTGTCTTCTTTCCAGCATTAAAATCAGGTTATCCATGCAGTCTTTTGTCACAGCCTCTGAGAAGCTCACAGTCAATTCAAGCAATTTTACAATGGTTCCAAAGAAGACGCTGCTTCACTGTTATGCCTGAAGCCTCAGTGGTACCACCACTACCGATTTATATTCAACTAAGATACCACAACCAAAATTCCTCCAACAGACAACTTTTTGCCATAAAAAAATTTCAAATGGCCAATTTTAAGTCCACAATTTCCATCTCGTTTATTAACTTTTTGTTAGTTTTATAATCAGCAACGAATTTCCATGAAGGAAAATATCCCGAGGGATGGAGAGCTGGATTTTTTTCTGGGAAGAGAAGAGAGGTATTCAACACTAATGGGTTTATTTTCTGTTACTGTCATGCAGATATATGCCAATAACAATCTTGTATTTGGGATCATTTTCTACGCTTGTGAAAGCCCTAGACCAGGCCTTATTTTTCTCAGCAAGTAAAGTTCCCTCCAAATTATAAACTATGTGTGGACCCAGAAACCAATTATTGCACACTCTAGTTCTGCTTGTCCTGTAGAAAAACACTGATTTTCAGTAAGAGACCCACTTTTGAAGTCAATAGAATTGAACTTGTGAATTGCATTTGCTGCTCACTGAGGAGCATGGGGTGACTTACAAAGCAAATGTTACCTGCTGAAAGCAGCATTGCCAATTTTTACCTAATGAGTCCTTGATGGTATTATTTGCTGTGCTTAGATCTTTACTATAGCGCTTGAACCCTCCAGACGGTGGAAATGCAGAAAGTAATCCCCTAACAATGGTAGACTTGACCAGCAAGACAGTGAACTCGTGCAGATAGGCCCAGGTGGCAGGTACATGTCACAAAGGCAGCAGATATTATCTGAAACAATTAATTTATTTTTTTTCTGCAAATAGTACTTTCAAAAAAAAAGTGCAGTTCCTGTACCCTACAAATAGTTTCAATCCTGAAAGAAAGCCAAAACTGTTCAGACAATCCCAGGAGGAGGAAGAATCATATTATACCAGTTTCTACATACTTATATTCAGCAGCAAAGGAATAATTCTGTATTCAAGTGGACTTTTGTTTTTTTTCCTTGTAATCTGGAGTATTGTTTTCCTGGGCACTAATTCCAGTAGGGCTCATTGGAGGAAGTACACAAAAAATTGCATATACATGCAAGGCTATCCTTCAAAACTTTGCTTCTTTTCAATAAGAAACTGTTTTTAAAATGAGAATTATTCCTAACTAACACCTTTAGAAACATTCTTCAGGTTATAGCTTCATACTAAAGCTCTACCTTTAAAAAAAAACTGAAAAAATGAGTGCATGTAACAAACAGCTTGATCTTTTTTGCTTCTTTTTTTTTTTTTTTTTAAAGCTTATTTTGGATTCTGCCATTTCTGAAATGATGAACACTGTAAAATTGGATTTGAAACCACAGCATTAAATGCTTAAAATCTGATCCTTCTGTTGGGACCTGGGATAAATTAAGCTGATGTACATTATTTTTAAAGAAAGGAAAAAGTATGGGAAGTGGATTTTGAAGCCTGAAGGCAGAGAACAAAACAAGTTATGCAGGTGATATAAACCATCTTACTTTCATTTTTAAAATAATTTTCTGCTTCCATATGGTTATTCAGACTGGAAATAATTGTCTAGAAAACAGATTTCAATGTAAAACCTAAAATGTTTTATATATAGATTTTGTGAAATGACATCAACTTAGCTATTGACTAAAATGTTGGGGTTTTTTTTTCCTTCTGCATTTATTTGACTTCTAGCACAGAGCGACTCTTAATGTATGCATATCACATGGAGATTGACCTGGTAACAAGTAGATTGGTTAATAACATTACGTGGGATATTTTACACTATTTCTCATGCAACTAAATTAAACACAGGATAAGATGAACTGTGATTTTAATTCAAATTTTAAAAATGTAAACCAAAATTAAAAAAATGGCACTAGCTGTGATTAATTTCTTCATTAAATATTTGAAGGTAAATTTTTGATTATAGGTAACTGTCTCTGTGAAAAAAATATTTTCAGAAATGTATACTTAGAACATCAGAATAAAAATGGTTAAGAATAAGACAGAACCAGGATATCTGGGACTCTTCATCCCCTATTCCAAATTAACTATCTATTCCATCAAAATTAAGTTAATTCAACACAGAAAAAAAAACCACTTTCTTCACAAATTCTATTCAGATATTCAGGATGATTGTAGAACATTTAATAAATTCAACATCACCACAGGAGTACTACTCTTTTGAGAACAGGAAACAGAAAAAAATGGATTGGTTGAATTCCCATCTGTTGCTTTGCAAAAGGCAGTTCCAAAGCCCTTCGATGTACATGACGTACTGTAGCAAATGCACGAGCACAGAGGATGCACATCTCAGCCATTCCACTACACTTTATGGTAATATTTTGTTCACATTTTGAAGACTCATTCATGCTCCAGCCAAAGGAAATTGCTCATAATCAGAACGTCTTGAGAGGAGCAAGAATAAAATACTCCATGACGCCATTACTGTTCAGAGCTGTGTTAGCGACTGAGAAAATCAATACCTTTTAGGTATCTGAAAAGGCAAAAATGTCCATAAGAAAGAGAAGATGTAAGGCTGGAAGTCTTTCTAACCCTGTAGGAGAATAGGTGTAAAAGATCAGTATTCAGATGGTGAATATCTTAGGATTGTGAAGTGGGACAAAATTAATCATCAGTTTTTTACAAAAAAGATAGAGTCAGAGATCCTCTTCTAGTTCTCACTGCTCCATGTAAAATGGTTTGTGCCTCTAGTCTGGTCCCAATTCCAGAGTCAACAGAGTTAGTGTTTTTAGCAGCTACATTTTTCTGCCCAGGACTTAACAAAACTGAATTGACTTCAAGGAGGCAACCTTAGTAGGAAGAGGGATGAGGGAGAGGAGAAGGAATAAATGGCCAGGGTCAGTAACCCGGCAGGTGGTTGGGCAGGGTGGGACAGTCATCTCCTCTGTCTGAAGTTGTTGGTCTAACTTCAGTCTCAGTGTATGGTCCACATTATATCCCATACCCTGGGACGTACACTATTGGAAGTACCGGTGTGCTACTGGAAAGGACAAGTCATTTCTGAACACAGCAAAAGTTGTGAAAAGTTTAACAAAAGACCCACCAATTTATGGTCAGTGGCACAACTTTTAGTTGGTCTACTAGTAAAGTGTTGTATTTCATATGTGTTTGGAATGCCTAATTTGGGGGTTTCTATTTTATCTTCCCCAGATGGTAACTTTTAAAGCCTTTTCAAACTTCAAGGAGCAACCAGAGTGCCAAAGAGAAAGTGCAAAATTTGCACTTTTCAACTTTTTCAACTTTATTCATCTTTAGAAGTTACAAGGACCTTTCATTTTTCATTAAAAAAATTGGCTGGATGAGGGTAAATACAAGCAGAAGAAGTGTCATGTACAGACTGAAAATGAATTTACTTTTAGCTAAAAAATGGGGGAAAGGAAACAGAATTGCAAAATTCACATTTTCTTAAATCAATTTTAACACATTTTAATTTTACACCTTGGTATTTTTAAAACAGCGTTCTCTAAGTTTTATACATGTTACATGACTACAGTGGTCTTTTCACGTATCTTAGTAGTGAAGATGTTGCCTGTTTTCCATAATAAAACTATGGTGAAATCCCATCTCCAAAAATAAAAGCAGTGTTGTAATCAACTTCTATGGAGACAACAGCCAAGATATCATTCCTTTATAAGGCTCCTTGTTGTTTTACGCAGGCAAATGCTGAACAAATGATGGTACTCAGCAATAACTTTAACACAACACAAATCCAGAGAGCACCTAAACACACTTCTACAATATATTTTGCCTCTTTAAGGTCTATTTGTATCTTTTTGTTTCATTTTTCGAAACTTTGGTAGTTGTTTTTTTTTAAATTACAGAATAGGATTTATAGAACCCTGTATAGAACCGAAGTCTGAAAATAAATTTAGCAAAACATTTTCTTTTTTTTTTTCTTTTAAAAATAATGCTAAAAACCCCACATTCCCTAAATAATTACCATTTTCTTTGATTTATAAATCTAAAGACCAGAATATAACTGAATTGGGGGTCGGGGGGGGGGAGGGGGTGGTGTTTAAAATTTTGTAAACACTCCCAATAATCATTGAATTCATTTGTTGTCTGTAGCTATTTCTACTGCAGGTAGTTCTATAATTTATGGTAAGACATAAAGCTGTGAAAGGCCCTCTGAAATGCTTCTAATTTTCTATCATTAAGAAGTGCTTTGCATTTTCCTCTGTCTTAGAGATGAAAATTATCATTCCCTCCAGCCTCCTCCTTTTATTCAAAACCTCTTTGGAATAAACAGCAATTTATAAGACAATTAATAAAATCTACCAACATTCAGTAAATCAAAACAAAGAACTCCACACTGTATGTGTGCTGGAAAAATTTAGGACACTTACAATTTCCTACTTTGACAATCTTATTTTAGGTCAAAACTGCAAAGCAATAGAATAATTTTGTTGCTGTTGGCTTTGCACATGCCCAGCTGCAAAATCTTACCTCATGGGCAACTGCCACCGTATCCTGGACTTTCATGGGCCTAAGCAAAATTAGGATTTGATTTAGAAAAAAAAATATCTAAAGTCTATTTGTGAAGTAAATGTATCCAAATAAATGATCCAAGATGCATTCTGCAGTGTCTCACTCTGCCTTTCTTCTCCGTTTGTCCCTAACAGATTTCTTCCAGTTCCCTAGGATCTTCCTTTTTTTTCTTTGTAGGTTAGAGCAGCTCAAATTCAAGTTAATGGTTGTTCATTACATCCATGAGCAAATAGCTAGTGAAAAGTAGCATAAGCCTCTTCTTAGATAGTTATTATATTCCAAAGGAAACTACACAGAATGACTTGCCATGCTGCCATTTGTCACATCTTATTATCTTAGGTACACTATGGTAACTTACAGCAAGGATGTAACTAACAGTAACCACATGTAATGCTAGCAGTACCATCTTGTCTGCTAAGGAAATTTAACAAGGCGTGGTTTCCAGAGATGAAGACCTTTTTTGTAATTGCAGATTTTAGTGGCTAGAAGACAGAGGTGGGGAGCCTTTAACCCATTAAGAATCATACTGTTTTCTTCAAAGGTTTCAGTGCTATTAAGTCTCATGTCCATATATGCAATCTGTTTGATATGGCAAATTAACAGATAAAAACAGAAGAAAACCTGAAGCTGGATCTTGCTCTTCTTCTCATTGAAGTCAATGGGCTAGTTCACTGAAAGAACAGGATCTCATCAGTCTTAAATCTAGCAGATCGGTAAACGTGAAGTAACTCTTGTTGCTTCAGGTCTTGCAATCCTGGAACTGATATGATATGAGCCCACTATAGACAATATATGATTCTAAAGTGAGAAGGATCCCAAGATTAATTAAATTTTACATTAACACTAAGGATCATCTGTTCTTTATGTTACCTATTGTTCCATGAATATGTAGCAAAGAGAAATTATGTTATATTAAGCATCCTAAATATCCGAAGTACTCCTAACCTCTGTATTCTAAGCTTGCTATTTAATATGAAGCTTGGTTGAGTGTCAGGACCTAAATAAAATCAGGAGGAAAAAATAATTTCTTTAAGTACTGTAAAATTGGCCATACTTTCTGACAGAATTAAACTATTGCTATTGATGTGTAAAATGGTAAATGGCCAGTCTTCGCGAGCGAAGATCTGGGAAAGGTGTTTTTACCTTTCAAGCCTGTGCAATGGATTTTTTAGGTGAGACACAGCCTGCGCTGAA
>JAWWLV010000045.1:41489742-41530633 GCA_035041135.1 Platyrinchus mystaceus | reverse complement strand
TCAGCGCAGGCTGTGTCTCACCTAAAAAATCCATTGCGCAGGCTTGAAAGGTAAAAACACCTTTCCCAGATCTTCGTCCGCGAAGACTGGCCACACACACAATAAACGCAATCTGTTGTTGCTCCTACATCACAAAAGAATAGTGAACACCTCATGACAACTTTGGAACTCATGAAATTCCAGATGAATGTCAGCCGATAGCCTAATTTATAAGAAAAGCATAGCTGTGAATTCAGTAAGGTCTTCAGAAAACTAATCCTAACTCCACCCTGTCTGCCTGAAATAGATCAGCAGTAGTCTTCTTTATTTCATCCCATCACCATGTTAACCAGGTCAGCCTTTGTATTTACAATACAATGGGATTGCTTTTCAATTCATGTCACTCTGCATTACACACTAGACTCATATTTTAATTATATTCAGATTTCAGGAGAAGATAATGCAAAGGAATGGAAAACGTAGAATTTTGTTTTAAAGTCACCAGGTTGTTGATTTGAGAAGAAAGCATTTCACCTTTTTATAACTTCTAGATGTGTTGTTATTATTATTGGGTAAATATAATTTGAAGCATAAGATTGTTTATAATTTATTTATCCTGCCTAGAATTCATGAAAGTAAATTTTCAGTAATTCATAATAGAGAATATTATATCTGTCAGATTCCATTTCTGTAATAGTAAGGCTTTTCTTTGTATTTTTAGTGCAGGATTATAGATGGAAGTTGAGGAACCAACAAAACAACGGAGAGAAGTCTAATACCATCAGTAAATTTCAGTAGTCTTGAGCCTTATCCCTCTGTAGACTTTAGTGATTTGTTGGACAAGAATTCTATGCATGAGTAAGTTTGGAGAATAATTGCTTATTCTGACAGAAGTACATGTTTAGTGCTATCTTGGACGTACAAAATACCAAATATTATATTTTAATAATGACAGCATAAATGGGAAATAATTAAGAACATGTCACAAGCTGTTGTCTAAATAATAAAGCATGGAAACACATTTCTTAAATGGAAGTGCTCTGGGATTTCATGTCTCTCACTATCCACTAGGGTTAGAAATCCGGTGTAGCTAATTGAAGTTCAGGTTTCTTTGGGTTGTTTGTGTTGCTTTCATCTAAATTAAGATGAACTAATTTCATTAGTACAAAGAACTAATTTAAAAGCCCTCCTAATTTTGTAGAGTCAAAACTTGGAGTTCCCAACTCATGCAGGAATTTTTTGTCAATAAAACTATTTGAGCTATTTAGAGAAGACTTTTGAATTATTCTATGCTACCAAAAATGTCTTTCCAAACAGTATAAACTTCATTCCACAATATATAAAATTGTTTTTATATGCAAATCATTTCAATTGAAGTGGCAAATCTAACCTTGGAAGAAAGGAATGTATGTTTTTATTTGTATGTTTCTGTGGCATAAATTATAATTACAGTAGAAAGTTCCTCTTGCATGTAAAACTGGCCATGGTCTATTTGGTAAAGCAAAAAGTTAAGCCCCTCTTAAATGCTGTTAATTGGAAACAGGGGCATTACAAGAAAGCACAAATTAAGAATTCAAATGAGTGAAAATAAAACCAAACAATGCTATGCAGTTTCTGTTTATCCACCAGTACTGTAAATAGGAATCTGACACCATCAGTGTTTCATTTCACCAGTTATCTGATAAACCAAAACAAGAGACACATTGACACACTGGGTAGTCCTGTCAGTCACCGTTAACTAGTACACAAATAGCTCCACAGGATACCCAGAATATTCAGATATATGGTTTAATCTGATGGGAAAGAAGAATTTTTTAATTAATCTTTTAAATAAGTTTAAAGAAACGTGTCTGTCCATTAAGCTAGGCCTCAAATTTACATCTGAATAGATCACTGAATTTTTTTTCTAACCAAATTTTAATAATACACAGACACCCACACAATTTTGTTTTGGTTTAACTTTCATAAGTGGCTTTCCAGGAAAAAGAACTCTGTAGAAAAAAGTCCAGAAGGAAAGATAGACCCTTTTACCAAGGTGGGAAATTTGTTAATGTCAGTGGATCTCAAATCCTATCACCAAAGGTGTTACATGTAAGATGACAGCATATCCATGGAGTTAGGAAAATAATTCAGTTTGTTAAACTCCTTGCAAAGTGAACATTGAGCTTTCATGGTTCCATTTTTGCTCTGCATTGTAAGCTACATTGGTTTATTGAATGATTTTACAACTATTTTCCTTCATGTGCTAAACCTTTCTTTATTTCTTCTGTTTAATCCTTATAATTTTATTATTTAATATTTGCCCCTCAGTGTTTTTAGACATTAACAAAGATCTTTTAAAGGGATTTCTGGATGCCGATTGTATTTTTTCAAGGAAATATTGGAACTATTAGAAAGGAACTAACTTACTCTAAATGCTAGGGAATAAGATTACTAGACTAACAGCAGGACTATACACTCTATTTCTCTTTGTCATATTTAGTCATCAAACTAAAATAAGACACTTTCTATTGAGATTAACATATTGTTCTTTCATTTTTTAAATTTCTTTTAATATATCTTGACACAACTTTCTGTTCACAAAAATTTTCCATTGAGCAATAACCACTGATATAATTCAAGTCATAGAAACATGAAATCAAACTGGCTTATGGTGGATATTTTAGCTTTTTTTCTGTTACATATATATATATATATATGTATACTGTCATCTAACCTTTCAGAGAGCAGGTGACACAAAACACCAGCAGAGGCTTGACACTATCACATTTATCATTTTTAGTGTCTGTGCCCCTGTACTTCAGTAGCAGGGGATTCTAACTATGACCAACCAAATGAAGGAAAGTAATGACCTGAAGTAAAAATCTTAATAAAAGGAGCAGAATGATATGAACATTTCTGTGAGCTTTGTGTTGTCCTGTAATTACCAATAAATTACAGTCCTTATATATTATTATATCATTCATAAATGTGTACAGAATCAAAAATAACCCACCCTACAAACGCTAAAGAAAGGAGAGTTTTAAAACACTTCCACAAGTGATAAGTACTTTCTATGGGCCACCTCCATTCTTCTGGCACAGTGCCACTTGGATAAAACAATTTTTAATTCTGTAGAAAGGTCTGATGAGGGGGTTTTTTTACCACAATATAAAGAAAATTATATCCATCAAGAGTAGAGCTGTTAGGCTGTATTTGAAGGTGAGTGACTACTTCCGTTTCGACTCAGGATTCACTGAGTAGAATGAAAAGAATACAGTGCTTGGAAAATTCACATAATTTGTGGCATTTAACTAGACAGGAAAAGATAAGATGATGTGTCATAATGAAACCTGCTAAGAAATTCATATAACATAAAATTCCATAAAATCTTATTTAAAACAGAATTATATGCTTTTTTATAAAAACTTTAAACCAGTTTTTCTATGAACTCTGAAGATATAGCATTTTGCATAAATTCAGAAGTTTTGCTAGAGCAACTTCTCTTATCCTGTCTCTGAGTGTAATAAAACTAATGAATAGTGTTTGAATACAAGATATGTGGTCATTCATTAAGTATGTATGTTTTATTAAATTCTATTTTCATTGAAACTTTAAAAATATTGTAGAATTTAGTCTTTTTTTCCATATCTTGCTAGTAAAATTTTAGAAACAATATCACAATTTTAGTTATTTATGTGTCCTGAATGTTAGAATATATTTATACAGTACTTAATTTATTCCTTTACACTAACAGAAATACAAATTTTACTATTTTCTAATTATCAAAAACATACTCAATTTTCATTGTAATACAGGGTATTGAGTTTACTGAGGATAATAAAATCTTATTTAATTTGTGTTTTCTTCAGGCTTCTTTCCCCAAACTAAATTATTTTTCTTTTTTTTTTTTTAGTGAGCTAATATTGTTACTCTTTCTAGAGAAAGAGTTAGATAAATAGAAGTGATTGAAGTCTCTGTCTCTCCTCTGAACAATATTTACTTTCTCATTAGACCAAGAAATAACAAAGTAGAATTCTATAACTAAATTAAATTATGGTACTTTGAATCCTGTTATCCCCTGCTGTATTCTCCTTCAGAATGTTGTTAAGTAGGAATAGTTATACTAAAAGTCTGCTTGCAAATTCCACAGGGCATTAGCCATAACATATGGTTTTGAGTCTGGGTAGACTGTTCCCTCATTTGAAAATAAAGTGCTATGTGGTATACATTTAGAGAGAATATTACTGCCTTCAGTATAAAACATATCTTTCATTAATAGCTTGAAATTGCATAAAGACCCTTTCCACAATATATTTTTTATTATTCCATAAGTGTGAGTAGTAATTTCAGAGTCTAATAAAACAGTAATGGTATTCCTCACATATGTATGACCCAACAATGTTCTTTTCCTTGTATCAGCTGAAATTAATTTGAATTTCTCATTAACAAGCACACTAGCATAAACCATATCCATAATGTTAAAAATTTGTTTTCTACCAAATAAATAAGATCTCTTGTCCAGTGGTGATTAATATTCCCAGTATTTTTTTCTGCATCTGAGTGAATTTAATAAGTAACCATTACTCTGGAACTTATTGATTGTGTAGGTCTTTTCATACCCAAACTATAAAAAACAACAAATACTGTTTTTAATCAAAGCCACATTTTATCTACTTTTTTATTCTACAAATTTCAGTAACTCATACATTGAAAAAGAATGTGGATGTTTATTGAAAGAAGAAGTTTTGCTGCTTTAGTGTTTTCACTTCGAGTCATCTTAATTATTTGTGTATTAAAAGCTAAAGTAGGCCATAGGACAATGTTGGTTGCCCTGAGTGAGAACAAAAAGACACAATTCACCGATTTTTGCAGTGTGATCTGACTGGGTCATCACTGACTGGTCACTGTAAGTGGTCCAGCGCTAGCCCATGAATCTGTAGAGCACAGCATTTATATTGTTTTCAGTCAGATCAGTTAAAAATTATACAAGCTGATACGTGAGAAAGTGTGAAGGTCAGCTGTGTTTTGGAAGTCAATGAGCTAGATAATAGCTGGGGAGAAAAAAAAAATCCTAGTTAAAATTTTACTGGGAAAAGACCTGGAGAGCTATAGCACAACCAGAGACAGTAAATCCTTCAGTGGATTTGTGTCATATTATAGCTGCAGTAATAATTACACTTGACCTAGAGAGCAACATGAGGTTGACTGTGGAATCATATTGATGTTGGCTTGTCTTTAGGAGTAGTAGTGTTCTATATCCTATATAGAAACAGTATGCAAACAGTTCCATATCTTCAACTGTTACATCACGACTTATCTTCCCAACTCTGTTTTTTTAAAATTAACTAGTCAACTGTTGAGATGTATCCTAATTTTGCTTGAGGGATGAGAAAGGAAAGTCAGAAAAGTGTATTGTGAACTCTTGCATAATAGTTGAAGGGAAAGAGTGCTGACATTTTAACAAAGATATCTTTTGTTCAGAGTCCTCAGAATTTGGATAGCTGTCAGCAGAAACAATGGACCTAATTGTTTTATCACCCTCTGAAGATTGAAATGACCTCAGTACCATTTATTGGAATGGTAGAAAACCATAGAGAATAAACCTTGCAAAAGCATTTTCTTCAGATTTTCCAGCGTAACACTACAATTTGGGCAGAGACATTAGTAACAACAACATGAAAAGAGCTGCTGACATATTTTCTCCTGTCTCCTCATCTTGATTCATCTGATTTAGATCTACTTTAACTATGCAAATCAGTGGAGACAGGCAGGAACACCTGGGCCAAATTCATTCCATGATAAAGTAGGGACGTAGTCTAAAATAGGTCAGGCAAACCCTGCCTTAATGGTTCTGGGTTTAGTCTGTTAATTAGATGGGGGCTTGACATTATTAACTCAGGTATATAAGTGCCTAAAGGCTGGCAGAATGTAGACTTTGCCATCAGCTAGGTGTCCAAAGCCACCAACACACTCTCTTTTAGGAGGTCCTAATACTTTTTTATGATTTGTGTGTCTATGAAGGAAATAATTCTGGTTTCTTTTTCTTCTGTAGTCTGTAGTTGGTGCACAAAAAAGGGGGAAGAGAAGCACCAAGGATAACACCTTTTCTCAAAGCTGATAATGGAATGGAAAATCCATTGCTTTTTTTCTGATTAGAATTTCTGGGTAAGTCATTTTCCCGTATCAATTGCCAACATCCTAAATCCCTATCACTTTGTTCTGGTTTTGCTCTATCAGTAATTCTGTTTAAAGGCTCATAGGAGAACATTTCTATCATTCTTGGAAAGTGGATTTGGGCTGAAATAAGTAGTCTTCCTCCATGCTCCTCCATAAATTGCAAAGGAATTTTTAATGCATCAGCGATGCAGCAGTGACTATTTTATCCCCTTTTAATTGCCCACATTTTTATAACTACCATATGACTTATTTGACAGATCATCTGCCTCACTGAGGGCTTAGAGGAAATGTGTTATTTAATAACTTGCTCACTCATTTCTGATGTGTAAAACTTGCTTATTACAAAAAAGAAAAACTATGAACTGACAAACAAGAAGTCTCATTCTTAAAGTGACATATTGTCTAATTCTGGAACCTATGCATGCTAGTATGAGTATCTATCTAACCTTAAAATGTACTTACTGACACACAAGTGTTTTAAAATCCTAAAGTAATGGTTTTAAAGACCTGTTGAAATACTGACAAACTTTAATTCAAAGTTCTTGTTATTTATAAGCCATCTTTACCTTAGCCTTACAAAAAAAATACTTAATTCAATTAACTTGATAAACCAAACTTAATCTAAGAAGTTCTTTTGGACAGATGTGCTACTAATTACATTCTGATTTACTGTATTAACTTGATGTCACATACTGTAAGGACAGTCTTAAGCTACTTTTTAATTAAAAGGAAAAATATGCAGATATGAAATTGGTTGTGTAGATCAGATCTGTTTAATTTAACTTCATGGCTTTGTCACATCATTTTCCTTCTTTGAAGCATGCTGGGTATGTGTAGTTTTCCTTCTATAACAGGAGTGATTCGTAATAATAGAGTGAGGGAGATGGTTTTTGGACTATTTCTTCCCTCAGCTCTGTCTGTCTTCACATCATCACATTTCCAGGAAGAAGAATTGGCTGAAAAATGACTCTGAGTAAACCCTGCTTAGTGCTTTTTCAGTGTAAAACTTAAAAGTGACATTATGGTATCAGGCAGCTGCTTTTTTTTTTCTTTCTTTTTTCTTTTTCTCTTTTTTTTTTCCTCCCAGCCAGATGCAAGGGCAATGATATGAAACTGAAAGAAACCACAGCTCAATCGTCTGCCTTCCACTTAATTTTTCATACAAATTTAAGGTCAGGTTGTGGCCTGGTAAGCAGTGAGGTGTATGTAACATTAGAACAGTAATTCTCTGAAACTGATTATGAAGAGAATCTAAGGAAGAGTGGACAGGAGCCTGCTCTTGGTTAAACTAAAACAAGATTATCTCTATTACTCTATGAAGTAATGGACTTCTTCAGATTTATATTATTGATAAGTAAAGGCAGAATCAATCAGTGGGTCACAATGACACAGTCATGTTAGACTTTCAAGAAAATTAGCTTTTATGTTCACATATAGTGTGCTTTATTTACTTTGCATACTTATGTGTGTGTAAAAGACATCTATACATATATCAGATCGTGTCAATGTTACCTATGCTGCCACATATTTCTGGCTAGAAAATAAAATCATCGCTAATAATAGGAAACTTGTTATTTACACAAAAAAATTATCAGTAGAGTAACAGAAAAGCTGACATTGTTTTTTACCTCTATATGGTAAATACAACACCTCCTTGTGCTTTTCCTTTTGGAAACATTTACATCTCTCTTATTTAAGAAAATACGTATATATCAGAGCCAAATATTTTTGTGATTTTTTTTTTTCAGACATTTCTCTATTGATAGAAAAATGTAACAGGGTCTATCTAAATCTACCTTCTATCTAGTCTTACTGCAGTTGTGCAATAAAGCAATTCTGAGCCTAAGTTATAGGGATGTCTACAGGCTGGTGGGGACCCCTCAGCAGAAATATTAAGATTCATGAGGCACATTCCAGTGTGAAATGAAATGCAGTAAAATTCACTTTTTTTTTTTAATGCTTGTCTTTTGTCCTTGTATCAGACACACCAAAAATTCTGCAAATGTGAGAACCATAATCCCATTTTCCAAAGGTCCAGCTGGTAAAAGCAACCTTCCAATAGTAATCAATTCTTTATTATTCTACTTCACAGAAACAAAGAGGCTCCTACTATTCTGCAATGGTTTGATTAATTTTCAAGACTTAACTGTGAAGAAAGTCTCATGTTTCAGTGCTAGTATGAACTGTTTAATAATGATTCCTATCTGATTCTTGAGCAACCAATAGTAGGAGATATGAATCCCCTTTTTAAAATCATTAGATGGTTAAAAAATGGAAAAGTAGATATATTGCAGGAGACATTTTAGATCTGTGTTAAATGAGACAGCTCAGGAAAGTCTTCTGGTTAAGGCAGAGATGTAAAAAGAAGAAACTCTGATGCAATATTTCCTGACTTTTCCATCCCTTTATTGACCATATCTTGAATAAAATTTATTTTACATTGATGCCTGCTTACAAAATCATTTAAGGCCAATGAAACACTAAAAGGTCAAGGAAGACCTCAAAAAAGCAACCTTGATAATATGCAAGATAAATTTACTACTTGTGAGAGTCTCATATTTATTCTAGTCAGTACAGCAAGGTTCATTGGACAGACCAATTTTTACTACAAAATTAAAGACAGTGAAAAACAGAACCAGCTGACAAAGTACCACAATTTTGTAGTGACTTTTCTGAATGAGTGTTCTGAAGGCAGAAAACTGACAGTGTTAGATAACATTCATTCCTCTGTCAGCGGTCAAAGTGATAGTGGTTTTATTGCAACCATATTCTCAGCCTCACTCAGTGAAACCTCAATGTTGTTGAAATAATTTTGAATTTTACCATTACTTTCTATGAGGCTTTCAGTTCCCACTTTGGGCTTTTAGTACAGTGGGAATGTTGTTGACACTCATAAAAGGTGAAGATATCAGTTTAAAAAAATAACCCTTACATAGCAGTAATTCAATAAAATAATGCATCACAGATGAACAGAACAGCTCAAAAAGAGAACATAATTTCCTGTTTAGCTATTAAAGGAAGACCTAGCATTTCCAGCACTTTAAACAACGCTGAATATAAACTTTATAAACATATAGCACATTCCACTCCTGAAAGTAGTGTGTTTTATGCAAAAAAAAAAAAAGTACTGATATGTAATAACTCAATAAAATCTTGCTGTTGCACACTTTGTTTCAGTTCTGCATGATAGCTTTCATGTCCATCACTGAATATCAAGGAATGCAACCAAAAATTGCATCTGTTACTTGTAATTTTCTCAATCAAACTCTGAACTCTTTCCTTAACATTTTCAACAATTCTAGCATGTGGTACTTGAGATAATCCTGAACCTAGTATGTTTTCCTGATGGCTAGATTTGCCTGTCACTAGTGTTTGCTTACCAGCAGTATCGTATGAATGAGGTGAATTTTCATTGGAAGAAGCATATTGAAAACGTGTGTGTATCCTGCTTTGTTACATCTGTGCAAAGTTCCCCCCCTGCCAATGCAATTGTTTTTACTTTCTTTTAATCTTGCAAAGAAATGTAAAAGTGGAATAACTGACCCCACCTTCAAAGTCGTTGTCAGAGACAATGAAGTCATCGGCTTCTGTTTCTAATAATGTCTTGCAAAACACAAAGCATCATTAATCATATTCAGAGGATAAAAGACACAGATTTCCGAGTCTCAAACTTTTCTGAAGCATTGAACTTTTCAGTGTTGCAGATTCACATAGATAATATCCCACAACTCTGCACAGAAACCTCAATCAGCAAAGAAAACATGAAATAAAACCATTTATTCCGCTATATAAAAACTGAATGGTTTTTATGCAAAATAAACCAGAATAATAAATATAATAGCCTAAATAAATAAAATAGACTAGAATGGTTATTCCATAATAGCTGTTCAACACCAGATGATGTCTGTAAATAGATTCTGTTATTCTCCCTTTGGATTCAGGTAAACTATACCTAGGAATGTAAATAAGGTTGTCCTGGAAAGAAATAAGACAGATAACAGTCATGCTGCTGCAATATTCACATTCTTACTTCCTTCCCAAATACTTCCACTGACAGTTCTGTATTTTGTTGGTTTTAGATGAATGGCAGAAGCAAAATTGGACTACAAATTCATCTCAATATTGTTTCCCTATTGAACTGTTCAGATTTTCACATCAAGACAAATTCTGCCAAATCTGATTACCTTGTATTTTGAATCAATTTTGTCTGGAAATACAGTTTTAGTTCATTTGCATGTCAAGACCTCAGGAAAACAATTTTTCTCTGAAAGGAGGAAAATGTAATAGTACTGTTGAAATTTGGCCCTCTCCAACACAGAGCATGCCAACTTGGATTCAAATATAAAAATAGGCATGATGATGTGTTTAAATATGTTAGTACAGCAAAGTGCTTGAGAATTGGCTTTGCTCCTGCTAAAGTTTAAACATGTGCTTAAAATACTATCATGAGTTAGGACAATGTTGTCAATATGCATGCAAACTGATAATAAGAAAGGAAATGTATAATGCATAAGGTAATATCTGCTAATCTTATGTTTGTCTGATAAGTGAGAAAGAGAAAACTGTAACTTGCCTACAGTTGCAGATTATGTTGTCCCAGACAAAAGGAGGAACAATTAATCTCAGTGTAGTCTGCAGGGTGAAATTCAGGCTATGTGAAGGCCATGTGAGACTTAACACTGATATCAGAACAACGAAGGTTCCATTTTCAGAGTGATACACTTTGCACTAGGATAGATATATCCAGTGAAAGGTTTTTCCTCACTGCAGACAGTCTAGAGAACTGCAGTGCAATGTTTTGCAGAGTAATTGGGTGGTATGGAGGGAAGAGTCATTGGAAGTCATCAACAAATGAGTGAAATAATCAGTGTTGGTTTTAAAAAAGATGTAGGGAAAAGCCTCAGAGGCATTTCCAAAAAATAAATTTTCCTGCCCCATCAACCACAAGCTGAGTCCTCAAGACTCTCTGCCCAGCCCCTTACAGGTCCCATAGACACCAGTGCTCCACAATTCCACTCATTGTTCTTTACCCATCCTTCAGTGATCTTCCCAGCCTGATCCATCTTCAATGCTTTTACACCAGGAAAGTGGGTGTGCTACAGGGACAGATCATTTAATTACCAACCTGTATCTCTTCAGGGGGAGAGAGACAATCTGCTACAACCTGCAAGCTATTTGCTGACCATATTACTGTCTTCAGTCAGTTCATGAATATTCTTTTTCCATTTTCATGACAATAATATCTCAGTCATTTTTACAGGTTGGAATGATTTTCACATAGGCAGGTTTCATAGAGAAGTGTGTTGCAAAACCGTGTGACTGTAATTTAATGACTTGGTTGAAATTTATGGATAAATACCTATACATTCGTGTGACTTTTTTACAGTGTACATGTTCACATTTTTGAGAAAAAGATTAAAAAAAAATCCTTCATTCTTCATAGCAGGAAAGTACCTACCATCTGCAATTTAATGCTACCATTTCTTTGCAGTAACCATTTTCTTTATTAAATTATTTAATTTTAGTGTTAAATGGCCCTCACAGCTAAATGATATTTAGTAAGGTCATAAAGAATTAGCAGGGAATGGGAAAACCCCTATTCCCTTCAATCTGAAGAGCACATTTATTCATTGAAATAAAACTTACAGACCGGAAGTACAGAGATTAAGATGATTCTACTTAGTCCCTCCAAAAACTGAATCCAAAAGAAATTTGATATATTTTCATCTGTGTGTGTGTAGTCATGGTTTGTTTGGCTGAATGTGCTTCTCCACATTCACAGCAATTTTCTGAAACATTGCAAACAGTTTGTACAGTTGTCATCAGAATTTATAAAAATCTAGATTGTGGTTTTAAATAGTTTGTCTAAGAAATTAATTTTTCAAAATTATAGCATTCAGTGACTATTAAAGAATGTTAATGGGAAGGGAAAAAAATCAAAATTTTAATTGTGACTGTTCTCACTGAAAATCCATTTTCTGGTATTGTCTTTATGCATTAAAGTAGTCAATGATCTAAGACAATTTTTATAATGGCATTTTCTCAAGGTACTTGAAAAGGTACTTCCCAAGAACCTTTCTCAGATACGTAGGTTTCCAGACTTGCAAGATTCTTCTTGGAAGAAGCAGCCAATAATTTGCTATCAATAAGCTAGTTATATCACTCCTAATAAATGGGATGAAATGCAAAATAAAACCAGATCATTGTTCTATGTTATCTATGTAACAATTTCTTTTTAACTAAAGTATATACAGTTTTTGGCTCAAGCTCTCCCTTCCTACTGAATGGATGAAGATAAAAAACATATTGCAGAGTTACAAAATCAAATTCATAATGATGAGATCTTTAGATGTGATCCAGATTCAACAGCAGACTTTGTGTTTTCAACAAAAAATAAACCTGTTTCTGAAAACTGAATTTCTGAGGAGCTCAGAATGTTTGTGGATGTATTGAGGAACTGAATAATGGGGGTAATTAAAACAGGGGTGCAAAATATGTGAAGGTGTTAGACTGTCACTAAGTGTCCAGAATTTTGCAATGTTCTTAAGAGATATATTAAATTGTTTTTAAGTCAAAACATCATTTTTCTTTTGCAAATTGACTGGAAATTTTTGAAGGGAGATGGAGGTTTGGAGTGGGTTTGGTTTTTTTTTTTTTTATTTGGGTTTTGTTAATTTTGTAAAAAAATTCTGGAAAAATCTCTTACCATTGTATCTAAAGTAACATTTTCCTCATCCTATATTTTTTGGTTAATTCAGCACTCAGGAGGTCATTTCGTTGCACCTTATATTTTTACTTATGAGTGCTTTTGTGATTTTATTTGCCTTGGTACAGAGTGCTCAACATCATTTTAAGGTCAAACACCAATTCAAACGAAATCATGTGTTCTGCCATGCCAAGACTGAAAATCCTTCATCACTATTTATTTGTCACCACAATTACACGCCTGTGGGCTGGGAAACACACCGTGATGTGCACATAAACATGATGGTGTTTTGCATTTATGCATATACTTGTGTCTGAGGTATTGCACAAACAAGCCCAAAGACTGATGTATGTTCTCATTGAAAAAGTGAATATGAAGCAGCTATTGCTGTCCAACTGTACTGTAAGAAACAATTTTGATTATTCATGGATTGTCCTTTATCAGTGTTTTATTCTTTCTGAATTCTATCGGGATGTCTTTGAGTGATGGCGAAGATGACAAAAACACTTCCTGGGTCTCCTGGTTGGGTTTAATGCAAACCATGAGTACTTATTGAGTATAATCAAAAACATAAATGAAGAAGTCATGGCAGGATTTTTTTTCTTGGTTATCTTAATTGTTATCTTTTCTTCATTTCACCATGCATGAAATTTCCATTTATTTAGGGTTTCAGTATTGTTTCTTACTGAAAAAAAACCTGAAAAATCATATGCTGAAATTAATGAAGGGCAGCTTTTCCATGCACAATGC
This sequence comes from Platyrinchus mystaceus, assembly GCA_035041135.1. NCBI lineage: Eukaryota > Metazoa > Chordata > Aves > Passeriformes > Tyrannidae > Platyrinchus > Platyrinchus mystaceus. The sequence goes on along the minus strand of JAWWLV010000045.1, from coordinate 41,517,039 downwards.
AGAATAAGAATAAGCAACTTGTGTTTAATGAAAAAGCTATTTCTAATCACTTCATAATAATGATGACAATTAAACAAAGACTCCAAAAGAATTATTCAAAAGTGAAAGAGTTGAAATAATGAAGGACAGTAGGATGAAACAAACTAGCTCTAGTAGAGATCAGAGCTACAAAAAAATGAACTTCAAAATTTTACTTATTTATTTCACATGACTAGGAAATAATAGCAGCATGCTTTACTGGGGAGCACTGAGATATACTCCTTTCCTCATTAAGATTAAAGCTTTATATTCTGAATTAATCTTTTGCACTTGATCAACTTTAATAAAGCTATGGGGCACCTGTGACTGTAGCTGTCTTCAGTTTTCTTTTTAAACTCCTTAACACTAAAAGAAGTGACCCACACAAGCTACCCCCATCTTCCTGTTCTCTGCCCCATTGAGTAACAAAAGCATTTGTGGCCAGCTGAACTAGAAACTAGTCTGTGCTGACATTACTTTTTATTTTTCCTACAAACTAGTTCCATTTTCCAGTCTGATTTACTGCTCAGCTACAGCAGCCCTTGTGACACTGCAACGGACTAAAACAGTAAGGGAAGGAAATGAAGGTGTGGATAGAAGATGGGAGTGGTCCCTTCATTAGCAGTAACTTTATGTCAGTTTAAAGTGTACACTGAACCACTCTTTCAATCAAGGTTAAGTAATGTCAAAATCAACTCTCTGAGGGTAAAGATAGAATCACTGAATCAGCTAGGTTAGAAAAGACCTAAGTACCACATCCAGGCTTTTCTTAAACACCTCCAGTGACGGTAACTCCACCACTTCCCTGGGGAGCCCATTCCAATGCCCAATCACTCTTTCTGTGCAGAATTTCTCCTAAAGTCCAACCTAAATCTCCCAGTGCAGCTTAACTACTGCTGGTTGCCTGGGAGAAGACACCAACCCCCACCTGGCTACAGCCTCCTTTCAGTTAGTTGTAGAGAGTGATAAAGTCTGCCCTGAGCCTCCTCTTCTCCAGACTGAACATCTCCTTCCCCAGCTCCCTCAGCCTCTCCTCATAGAACTTGTGCTCCAGACCCTTCACCAGCCTCATTGCCCTTTTTTGGACACGCTTCAGCACCTCAATATCCTTCCTAAACTGAGGGGTCCAGAACTAAACACACCACTAGAGCTGTGTCCTAACCAGTGCAATGTACAGGGGAAGAATCATTTCCTGGTCCTGCTGATTACACAATTCCTGATAAGGGCCAGGATGCCATTGGGCCACTTGGGCGCACTGCTGGCTCGTGTTCAACATGCTGTCAATCTGTACCCCCAGGTTCCTTTCTGCCTCATCGCTATTCAGCCACTCTGCCACCACCTCTTGCTTTGCTCTGTTGTCAAATGCTACTCATAAATATCAGGGAAAATTTTAGAGGCTTAATTCTTATTTGTAAAAAACTTCATGAAGTTATATTACAGCAGGTCCAAATAATAAGGATACAAATATGACATGTTTGTGAACTTTTTTTACCCAAATTAGTTTAAACAATAACATCTGTACAGTGAGAAAAGCAAAACAAACAACAACAATAACAATAAAAATCCAGAAACAAAACAAACCAGCAACAACAACAAACACTGCACATCTCACCTGTGAGGATGTAGTAATGGCTCTCTAGTGAAAGCACTGAAAATACTGAAAATATTGTGACTTTGGGAATGTAGAGCAATAGAGTTTTCATTTACAATATCGTCTTTTTAATGAGGGACTGTGGAAGGGATTAAGGGAATAGATCACAGAATCTCATTTCTACCCTAAGCTGTATGACTGTTTTCATTTCATTGTACATTTCCCAGACACTGAAAGAAACTGAGATTCAGTTCATGACCAGTGTATTCCAATATGTCATAATATTGCCTAGAACTGACACAAAAGGTCAATAGTCTATTCATCAGGGGCAATACATGACTTTACTAAGACAGAGAGAAAGCCAAGAGAGTGAGTATTTCTTAAGTTTCAGAGAAGCTTATCAACATTTTCTTTTTTACATACAAAAAGAGCATGTTTCTAAACAACTTTTGTGTGTGTTTACTGGATACAAGTATGGCAGAGCTGGTTTTTTAACACTCGGCACAAAGGTCACCTGCAGTCCATTACCTTTTTTCTATGGATATTTGATTACTACTGGCTGATTTCTTTAACCTTGAACCACACAAATCAGTAAACCCTTTCTGGGAACTGAACCATTTAGTAATGCAATGTTGAACATCTGTCTTTAGAAAAACTGTAAATTTATTTTATAAAAAGGCATAGCTAATAAACATGATTTCATGCTTTTTTACTTCTCAGCTGTTTCTAGGTTCTAGAGTGTAACGAATTAGTAACTCTTGAAATCCCTTGTAAGGGAATAAGCTACTAAATGCAAAAGAGAAGATTTCTGAATAATAGATTTGTACTTTTCAGAAGTATTAAGGTGTACATTACTGATTGGGATCAGAAATCTTTGAGATTCTGAGTTGTGCTGTACATCATCCTGACATTGTTTCTTAGTTGGTGTAAATATAAATCCCCACAGTAACTATAGTGAAGTATGTTTCCACAGCTAATATTTAGCTCTACACCTGTGTTTTGAATATCTGTTCCCTCTATGCCCTCATACTATTAATTACATACCAGATTTCCTAAAGAAACTGATAACAGATGAGAAATAAATAGCAAGTGAGAGACCACAACTGAAAGAGTTGTCCAGACTTTTATAATCAATGGACAGAAACAACCACATCCGAAGTGGGAAACATTTCATTGTAGGGGAGGTACTTGAAACAAACTGATAAATTATGTTGTGAAATCCTTTTTCATTTTTCAGTTGATATGAGTCAAGAATGACTAGTCCAGATCTACCCCAGGGCCTGAAATATGGGTACCTACAGTGAAATAGTGTGGATTTCTCAGTCTGTGTTGATAACACACCACCCTCAACTCAGTATTGAAAAAATGTTAGTCTTCAGTGGAGTAGAGTAACAACAAGAATCACTTTTCCTTTCCTCAATCCTCTGGCCTTAACACCTAGTTTTTTACTCAAGCTTCTTCCACAAAATGCATTTATTTTAATTTTGCAAGTAAATACCCTTTAAACACAAGAAAAATAATTCCAAACATTATTCTTAGGTTTTTTTCTGACACATTGGTAGCCTACTTTTGATGCATGATGGTATTTCTAAGGAATCTTGTAATTTCTCCTCATATTATTGTAGGTGTCAGTGTTTTGGGCTTGGTTGGTTTAATAAACTTAGCCATGCCTCCCAATCTTCAGGACCATTAACCTGAATTTGCTGTCTTTGTTTTCGCAGAGGTGAGACATCAATTAGATGCATTCTAACCAGAATAAGAGGATGATTTAAGGCATTAACACTTCCTTTCCATAATGGGAGCACCTGCTGAGTGCTCAGTGGTAAATGTGAAATGGAGGAAAATGTCAAAATATTTGCCGGTTAGATACTTTGGGTAACTACCTATCCTGGGCTGTCCATTAGGCTTAACGGTGATTAGCGTGTGAGTGGCTATCACTGTCCTTAATTCGCTAAGAAAACATGAATTCTAATTACCTTCAGGAAAACATAGACATCTCCTCAGAGGGCTTCTAGGTCCACGTGGAAGTTCCCAGTGGGATACAGCCTGAACATTCTCCAGCCTCGTAGCAGGAGATGTTAAAGCCTTGTCGCAGGCTGGAGACAGAGCTTTATTAAAAACATCTCCTTCAACTCACTGCTGTGCCTTCATTACGACAAATAACAGCACATGGAGTCCATTTTTTTTATAAATCCTGGGTTTGGCTTGTAAAAAATCCAAAGGATATTTTATGCTAATAGCAACATCATGGTCTCTGTCTTCTCAAGCTTTACTGAGGACTTATATGGGCAAAGTAATTACTCACATTTTCACATTATCCATAAAAGCATTTTCACTGCATTATTCTAAATTGTTTTAAGGAGTGGCTGTGAACTACTGATTATTTTTTTAAGTTATTCACCATTTATTTCTTTGTTTTAATTATGCAAAAATACTATTTGTGTTGTGTGATTTGATAACAAGTGTTAAGAGCATCTCTGTTCCTTGTTCAGTACCTACCCTTCTTTCCTGTGCATAATGCCTTAACAAACAGTTCTGACTCTGAGTCTAGGTTTGTCTTTATCAAAGAATACTAGGATCTGACATTGCCTGGGATTTGAGCTGTAGTGATTAGTAAAGAAGTGATTAGTGAAGAAGTTTTACACAAAGTCTACACTCTTCTAAAATGTCAGTTTTCCAAGTTTAGCAAATAATTGAAATCTTCAGCTTCTCTTCTTGACTGTGCTATTAAACTGTTCCTGCTCTTCAGTTTCCACCAAAAGGTGCTATCTTATATATTTCTCCCAGTTTTACAGATCTGGAAGGATGTCATGCTGGCACAGAGAAATGACCTGCTGTATTTTTACATTCCTCCCATTCTAGTTAGGTTCTTTGGTTTGGCTCTCTTCAAAACTAAGCTGGGGTGATTCTATTAGTGGAGTATATCTTTTAACCTAAGCCAGTCACCCACATAATGATAAAAATTTTTTGCTTCTAATGTAGGACCTCAAATGAAATTAAACCTTCTTTGTCTCCAGAGGTTCTGGATCACTGAAATTTTAGTCTGATGATATTAGTTGGGAGGTATTTCTGAATCATGTGACACTTTTATATCATTATGCAGATAGGAAAAAAGTGAACAAGGAAATGCAAGGAAGGTGAGGCCGGGTAAGGCAAGGGATAGGAGATTTTTTTCTAATATAATAAATATCTGATATCAAACTGAACTTGGTGTTAAACAGCAAATACAGAGAGAAAGCTAAGAATTAATGATCTATAATTTTCCAGTACTATTGTTGGTCTTTAGGTTTTTATGTAATATTTTTATGTAACATTTTTAAAAATATTTAGTCCATGAAGACTGACAATACTATAAAAATAATAAAGATAGAAAGCAATATATAGAACACTGCCAGATCTAGTTTATTCTGCCTGATTTCTTCATCTGGAATACAGAAAAATGAGTTTAACAAACAAAAATTCAGGAAACTGGTCAATATCTTCTTATGTAGATCAAATGCTCTATGAGTTGGCCATCCAGACACTAAGACAACACTTTGCTGCTGGCCATCTCAAAGCTCAGCAGCAGCAGGTGTTAATATTTTGTAGGGAAAAATTAATTTTGTACCAGCAGAAGGGAAGGGGAAAATTAATTGTTATCTTACTACTCCTTCTTTTCTTACTGTTTTGGACAGAGACTTTGATGTAACTCAGTGTTAGGAATGCTTAAGGTATTCCAGGCAGAGATGGATGAATGAGGTAAGCAAGGGTGGATAATAAATGTAATTTATTTCTTGACCACATATGTGGTACATACTTCTTTAGGAGCAGTCTGGCAGTGTCCCAGGTATTTACTATTCAGCATTATATTGCACTGTTGGATGACTGTACGTTTGTTTCCATTCTTCTCTTGGTAAAATTAGAGACTGGTCAAATCTGTAAGCAGTATTCCAGACTTTTTTATAATTTAGCAATTTTGCTATGGCAATGAAATCTTTGCAGAATTGTTATAAATATTCTTCCAAGTAACATTTTTAACTTGGTGAGCAATATCATTTGTTTCAAAACAAATAAATAAAAATTCAGGTATGTTCTGCTGTGTTGGGTAGAAAGAACTGATGAAATTGTCTTGATCAAAATTCAGAAAAAAAAAAAATGTGTCATCTAACTCTGGGCTCTCTCTTTTTTGTTTCAGGCCATTTTCATTCCTTATTTAGGATGGATAACTGCACAGCCTGTCCTTTATGCAGAGTGAACTTACTGTCAGGGATGCAACTGGCTACAGAAGTTCCATGTTGATTCTTTGAGGAGCTGCAGAACTCAAGGTAAAACGTACAGTAAGCTGTAAAGAGACCAGCATCCTTTAAATGCTATAGGAAAACACCAGGATTATGTGCATGAACAACACCAGAAATGAGTTTTTCATGGATGGAAAATATTTTCCCAGAGGCAATAGAAACTAAATAATATAAAACAAAATACAGTAATTCTGGAATAAGAGGGCATAACCAAATAGTTTCCTTACATGTATTTTTTGTTCAAACTTAATTTATGTTTTGAAGGACTGCCAAAAGAATCCAACTTCTCTCTCCATAAAGTTCTGTGTGATTCTCTCTGGAGTGGGTGTGGGAAGGGAGTCAAAGGAGTCATGCTATCAGGTGACATAAATAGTTTACAATGCCTTTATCTGACGAGGGGAATTTTGCCAAGTATTGACATTAAAAGCAGGAGGAATTTAAATAAGATTGACTCCTAGTCTGCCAGAGGATGGTTCTTTATGATTTCACCCCAAACCTGCAGCCCCAGTATTTTTCTTGAAAACATATTTTGGATTCTCTCCATCTAAAGCTTTCGTTGATCCATTGTACTTGGCATATAACTTTTGGTGATGATTTTGGCAGCCATTAGACTTTGCCTAAGCCTAGAATGGGAAAAAAAAAATAAAGAAGTATAGAAACATGGTTATGCTTGACATAGGGTAACTTTTTCCCTTTTATTGCATTACTGATAGCGTGTACCATTTAATTTACAATCTGTAAGGTGTAAGATAAATTAATAGAAAAGAGATTATAATTTTTGGGGTTTTTTTTATGAAATCTGACCACCTACTTGCTACTGAATGCTAAGAGCTGCTATTCCAAGCTGTAGTACTCACAACACTAGTAGTTACTCAGACTTAATATTATTATCTTTTACCAGTCTGGGCGCAGGAAAATTTTCATAAGGTCTAAGTGACTTCATTATCTATTTAGGAAGTTCACTGTTCATGCTAAAAACTGAAGAACTCACTTATCACTCAACACAAAAAACCTAGAGTTGTGATTGAGAGAATCTTCTTCTTAGGTCGTATCAGCTATCTAACTGGTCTTTCATATATTTCCATTTCTTTTTCTCATATCTATTTCTTTTCTCCTTGCAGTTGGTGGATAAATCTGTGGCATAAGGTCCAAAGACTAGAGAGATAAAAACATGCTTCTTACTCATTAAAATCTTGGTCGCTATTGCAGTGCATCCCAGAAGACAGTGTTTCTCAAAAGTCTCAGATTTTTCATATGTCAAAAACAAACACTGAAGATTCTAGATTAAAGGAAAGAGCAAATGAAAAGTGACTCAAAGGGGACATGAAGTTTATTTGTGGTGACTCAAAATTCAGTAAATCAAATTAAAAGCTCCTTATCATAAATTTTGATCAGAAGCATGAAACCCTAGCACAGGAACACTGGGCCTGTGAGCACAGCATATATGTTCATCGCACTCATCGGTGCTGTAACACACAGAAAGGAAAAGGAGAAATTGGAAAGGTAACTGGAATATATCTTAAGTTCAGCACTTAAATATCATCTCTGTTTGCTGTGTTCAGATCTCTCTTGATTCTGAAAGTACAGATTGGATCCTGATCACTGTTGAAATATGCAAATGCAGACATTTTATCAAGTATGTCTGAAGTTCCCCTGGCATTGAATGGTGAGCTTGAGCCTGGAAGAGCACGGAGGAATAGTGAGGACGTTTGGCTATTAGTTTTCACATTCGGCACACAGGAAGAGACCTCTCGTGGCAGGCACAAGTATCACTGTAGAGTAACAACCTTATAACTAGAAAAAATGCATTTTAACCAACCCAAACATGAAAGAAAATAAGTCCCAAGTTCCCAAAAAAAAAAAACAACCCACAATGTTTTTATAATATACCTTGTTTTAACAATAGAATGCAATGTAATCAAAATAAACCATAGTTAGGTGAAAATCAGCAGAGGGAGCGGCAGGGAGAGCAAATTTGGTGAAAACTATCTGAGGTTTCAATTGAACCACAAGAGAATTTATCAAGGTGTGTAGCAAAATGTAACAATTTCATGTTTCCTAGTCATTGCCAGGGCGTTTGGGCTACAGCAAATTCTGAAAGAGGCTTTATGCCAGAGGTGGGCTGGTAATCCCTTCACAGCAGCCAGTTTGAATGTGTATAGCATACGGCACCTCTTGTATATCCTGCTGATGATATGGAATGCTAAAATAAACTAAGATAAGACCAAGCAAGTAAAACAAGTTTAAACAAAACAATCTGTTACTTGTGGCATGATTTGAAATCGCTTGAATCAATTTAACAAACAAATCACCTTTTAAATATTATCAGTGGGAGAAACAATCAAATATGTCCTGAAACAGGGTGAAGAATTACAGTACAGCATGTGCAATTATTTTGAAACCCATCATTTTCAGCTAGCAGAAGATGGACTATTGTGTATATGTGTGTCTAAAATCAGTGTTGATGATACCAGTTTTATGTTATTCACTGAGAAAATAACTACCTTCTACAATTTCTGTTAAAACAAATTCCTCCGTCTTTGAAGCAATACTGTTGCCAACAGAAGTTCTGAGTAACTAGGAATTGCACAGTTTAGCAAACTAAGAGCTTTTCTTAGAGAAACCATACATTATAATGCATTTCTCAGCAATGTCATTTGTAAATTTAGATGGAAGCCAGAAAGCATAAATGAGAACTTAGAATAGCCAGTACTCCTCCTCAAGGTTAGAGAAATTTTCTTGAAGAGCTAGGTTCATGCATTTTTTGAAACTTAACATTCTAGAGAAAAATGTAGACTGAGTGATAACTTCAATGTGAAACCTTTCCTTCTCCCTTAGTATATTACTTCATCCTGGTTTAGCGAGTTTCTTGGTCTTTAAAGTACTCCCATTGAAACTGTTTTGCTCTCATTAAATATTCATTAACGGGTTTCTGGAGAACTCCATGCCACACAGCAGACACATTCATTGCTGTGAACCACATAGTGTGAGACCACAAACATTAATGGATGTGCTACTACTCAGGTGGCTGTTTACTGGCATTCTCTCCCTTTCCTTGTCTTAGAAATTCTCTTTTTTGAGATCTTTTCAGGTAGAACAAAAAAAAAAAAAAAAAACAAAAAAAAAAAAAAAAAAAACAAAAAAAAAACCACAAAAAACCCCCCTGTGGTTAAAACCTGAAAATACTTCTGTCACTTTTTTCCAGCCAGCCATAGCAAATGCAAACCAAGTTCATTCCCCATTCTAGGGAAGAGGAGAGTAAAAAAAAAAAAAAAAGTGTATTATTCCATCTTTTTGATGATTATTTGCAAGCTTATGTCATTTAAATTATTCTCAGATAAAGGAATTAAGATAATGGCTAATTCATTCGTAATAGTGAGCTTCCTGCCTTTTCCATCTTTTCACTGTTGTAGGAAGCTGCAGGGGTATTTTAGAGCTCTCGAAGGAGAGTGGAGGAGGATGCTGCTTTCTGAGTCTAGGTTCTAGTCTGTCCAGATTTGATAGGAGTGCTACTCTTTTTGGATATGAACTGTTTTCTAGACCAGGCCCACCAGGACATATAGGCTGTAGAAAGTCTGCATCATACTCCTGGTGTATGTCAGTGTGTATGATCACCTCTGTTTTGGAAAGACTGAGGAAGTTCTGCAAACAACCAGCAAAAGAAATTCAGGCAACCAAAGTCTACCAGGGCAACAAAATATCTGATGTAGATTTCAAGTACCTGAAATTTGGTCTTACGGACCTAAAATGTGAAACTGTTGCCTTTGTCCTTTTATGGCTTTAGCTGCTGCATTACTTACTCACTTTAGAAATATTACCTTGAATCTCTAACCAGGGCCTCCAGACATTACTGAAATATAAATAAACCCCAATTATTTTGGTGTATAATAATTCTCAAAGAGTGTAGCCAAAACGCGATCATTTTAATTAGTGCTCTGCCACTCTTGTGGGGTTTTTCTAGTGATTTCCTCTCTTTCTTTTGGCTGACAAATTTCATAAAGACATTAAGAATAAAAGTCATGTGACTATGATAAGCACTTCTATACTCTGTGGGCTAAGCAGTGTCTCTCACCGTAACAAATAGCAAAGAACTAACCCTCTAAAATAAAGAAATTATAAGTGGTATCTTGCCCTGTGAAAATAAACACTAAACAAAGCTTTTGTGGATATTTTCCATGAAGTTATTATGGATAATTATCAGAGCCCTTAAGAGAGCCAAAATATAAAATCTTGGAAAGGTGCATATATTTCATATTACCAAATATACTTTGATGTTTCAGTAGGAAATACAATTAACATAACTCAACCTATGAATCATCTTTCAAGTTGTTTATACTTATTTCTTCCTACTCTTTTTTCCCTTTAATTATTTATTCAATATTCCCACAGAGAAGTAGATGAGGGGGAAAGAATTATTTATATAATGGAAACCACATACTGTATAACGAAACATTTCATAAATAGCACACTCACTCTTGTCCTTCATAAGTGTTCACAAAGAATGGTTTTATCCTGCATGAGGCAGGTTTTCCAAAGTAAACAATGTCGTTCTTGAGGAGTGTTATGTTGACATGTTTGTGAAAAATGCACGCAGTATGCAAGAGAGACATTGCCCTGGATTACCACTAAAAGCCAATAAGGATGGATATTTTTACAAGAGATGGGGAAAATTGTTGCATTGAGGATATAACTCATGGTAAGCTTATTAAATGAAAATCTTTATCTTTAGGAACAAATGAAACATGTTGCTATTAATCTTCATTTAGAAGGGGGTACTATAATAGCACTATGATAAGTGAACTGTTTGACTTCATTGTAGAATCACTTGGGAATTTTTCAAAGGAACATTTTTTCATCTCCCTGCTTCTCATTGAGAGCTGTCACCTAATTCTACACAGCACTTCACTGTCATGCAGGTGAATCTGTAATGTCTCTTCATCTCATTTCTCTGATAACAACCTTTTTTTCCATACTGACTCATTTGTACAACACTTATGTTTGGTGTGTTTGGAAGCAAATTCTTATTTAGGAGGTAATTTTTAGTCAAGGTAATGATTAGTTTGTAATTATTAACTGTAAAATATTTGAGGAAAGTACCAATTCTACCTGAAAAGTCAAAAATTAGGAATTGATTAGATATTTTTACATTAAAAAAATGCATCTTTGGAATGAAAATGCTTCACAGAATTGTGTTAATTTTGTAGAAAATGCATATCAAAACTAAGCAAAATATAAAAGTAGTTTTGACATAATATTCTACACTGTTATTTCAGAAACTTTTTTTTTCCATTTGAGTGATCTTCATGTTGAAACTTTTCACCCTGTGATGAAACATGCAAGACAAATCCAAATGAAATATTTTGACTGAATGAAAGCAAAACTTATTCAAACATAGCCGTTTGGTTTGTGGAGTATATAGAATTGCAAAGTTTGCTCTTAGTCAGAACAGTCTCAAAACATCATTTGCCAAATGGCATTTTCATTCTCCTGCAAGATTTTGGTAAGGTCCATATGCATATGCATTTCCATATGCATTTCTGTTATAGATATATATTAATAACTGTTTAATTCTGGGTTTTTTTCCAAAAATGTAAATTTGTTGTAAATTATATTAAGAAACTAAATGAGGCTACATTTGATTTTTCTCTCATGGCTTAAACGAAAGTTCATTAAAAATTGTTGTGCTTTCATATTCAGTTCACAAACTGGAGGTAATCACATTAAAGAAAGTATATGAAGAAATCATTGAGTTTTTGTCAGTCCTCTAAAAAATTGTTCTCTGGTTTCAACTTTTTGATTTCCGCGCTCTTTTCTGTAAAGATTACCTTTACATTACTTCCAAGATTACCTAGTTTTAGAGGGACAGAAGAATGTGTGGGACTTAATAGTAACCTAGGCAGAGATTAGACATTTAAAAATGCCCAGAATATAGTGGCCTTCACAAGTCTATACTTTGTATCCAGTTTCTTGAAGTTACAGGTAGGCAATGGAAAAGCACTCACAGTTCCTTAGTTCTGGTGCAATCCTTAGCTAACAGCAACGCTCCATGCTGAGGCAAAAGCCCTCACCTACTCCCTAAAATACCCCTGAAATGCCCTTTCTGGACTTGCTGTCTAGCGAACAGTCACAGAGTACTCCAAAACATGAGTGATGTGGAAAATAAGGCATCCTGGGATGTGATTTGTATGATCTGATTCTCTGTATAATTTCATTCAATGCTTTATATATTACGCTTGTAAATTTGTTTCTAGGCTTAAGTTCTGGTCAGATAGTTCCTTAAAATTAGCATGCAGAAATTGTATTAGTTTATTATGTCACCAAGTCTCTGTTCCTTAGCGTTGATGTTTAGTCTATTATTTAGGAACTTTAGCCATCTTTGAGAAAATCTAGAAGTTTGGAGAAACCTTATTAGCTTATTAGCTGCTATTTTGTTCACACAGAGATTATCTGATCTACTTTTTTTTTTTTTCTTCTGGAACGATGAATATTCAAAATGCTTATGGAGAGAGAACCCTTGAGACATGCAAGCAATACACGTCATGACCTGCACTGGCATAGTTCAAATGAAGAGAAACAAATGTCCCAAAGAGCAATTTTTGAGACAGGATCAGAGGCCAGCCACAGGTTGTTTGGAACAAATTCTTAACTAAAATGGGATTTATGATTTATCACAGTACAGATTATTATAATTTACTGTCAATGGATCTAGAGTACAAATTTAAGAAAAACCAGTAAAGATATGAAATTCTAGAATTAGAAAATATGATGCTGAACTCCCAAAGGGATGGATTGAAAGAGATGGGTTTTTTTAACCTAATCTCTTCACTGCATACAGCATAAAACTTGTTCCCTTGTGCAGCTCACAGTAGAAAATGACTACACAAATAGGACCTTCACAGTGGTTTCTTTTTCTTTGTTTCATACAAAACAAAGCTAAGATTTCCCAAAAGAATTAAAAGCACAAGAAGCCCATCTGTTAGGCAGAAATCCTTATGGTGCCTTCCACATGGGAATGAATCCTACTTGATATAAATAACCATAAAGCTGTTGTAATTAGCAAAATCTTTAGTCAAATAAAATAAATTAAAAAGTTCACTTACTAGATTATATTTTTACAAGCTGCAACTTAGAATAATTTTATGTGACAGAGCAAAAAACTTTGACATTAATTATGCTTATGATTTTAATTCTTTGCACTGAAAACTAACATCACTAGGTTTATTTTTTAAAAAATAAAGAATCATTTCACTCATTTTAAGGTGAATTTGCTGAATTATTTTGAGGTTTAATGCCTTCTTTACTATACTTTGGAAATATATAATATAATGCTAACTATCCAATGGATGAACCTTCAAGAAATGATGACTGGGTGTATCATGTTGGATTTACCATTCCATCAACATAATTTTTCATATTTTATTATTTCAAAAGGTAAGGGCTTTTATAAGAACTAAATCCTTTCTAAGGTATATGTGTCACCTTAACACCTTTGTGTGGTGACCTGGGAAAGAAAGACTTAAAATTTAGCTTTAGAGCTTTAGTTCTTTTCTTTTTCAAATAGAAAGTCTACTAAACCTAAAAAAAAAAAAAAAAAAGAAAAATCAAAGTACTGTTATGAAGTGTTGTCACAATGGTTTTCATTTACAGCCAAATGCCCTTTCAAGCTTTGTTTATTACTTTTAAAATCCCACAAATTGATTGTTTGCTTGTGTGCATACGTAGAAATTTCTGTATATAGTTTAGAGGTGTTTTCTGCAGGGGAAGGTTAAATATTTCCAACATTTTCATGAACTACCATCAGATGTCTTCCAGATCACTACTGGTTCGTAGAGCACAGATTGAGGAATAGTGCATTAAAGGAGACGTTTCCTTTTTCCATTGACCGTGGAGGGATTCTAAGGGGATTTGGCACCCCAGGCTAAGGTCAACCTTTGTGAACACCATCTGTAGTTTAATTTTAGACACACATTTTGGGGGAGGGTGTTATGTGAGCACAAATGGTTAACATTCATAGGTAGACAGTCCCTAAGCAAACAGATTCTCATACTAAGAAAGAATTGCATCACAGTGGGCCAGTAAAAACTGCTATACAATACTTGCACCATTATTAAGACCTCACTGAGGTCTTCATGAAACCACAGATAAAAGTGGCAGAGATGACTAACTAAGGCTGGGAAATTACTACAGTTTCTCTACAGACATAAGAAGAACCATTTGGTCTGTGTACTTGAATCTCTTACATTTAGCTTCTGAGGACTCCCTGGGCATCCCTAGACCTTTGAGGAGGGCTATACCAGGGACCTTGGCTGTGATCAGGACTACATATTAGAAAATGAATTTTCATGCTCCTGACAAAAAAAAGTGGCATCATAATCACTATTTTACAGTAGCTGTGTCTGGTATTCGCTGCAGCTAGGGATAAGGTAAGGCTGTAATTATGGCTTTTAGGAACTTACAATCATTTCCCAGAAAACCTCCATCTACTGTGCCAGTGCTAGCTTTCAAACCAGAAGGATGAGGAACTAAACTGAATACATCTGAATAAATAGAAGCCACTAGCCTAAAGCTTCATGCTCTTTTCACAGGATGTGCTAGGAAAGCTACAAAAGCCAAATAGCAGAGGTGGAATTGTATTCAGCTCAGTAAAAGTGTCACGGACCACCAACAATTGCATGAAAATTCAATATAATTTAAAGAAAGAAGGAAGAATTTTAAATTAAGTCTGGGAAGAGGTAAAATTTATTATTCACAGGGGACTTTTCTCCATGAAATGGAAGCTTATGCTCCTTTTATATATGGAGTGGGTTTATTGTCTAACCAAAAGAGAGAATCACTAAAAACACAGCATGATACGAATAAGTGGTCCATAGTTGGCATGTATAACATAATTAATTTTTCTTTTGACATTTCCCCCTTTCCCCCATCCTGGGTTTTCATGCTTAGCTCTGAAGTAGTGAGTTACTCTGTTGTTTCAAATTCTCACTTCAACTAGTTAGTAGCCAGAAAGCATGATATGAACCCCCAGTATGAAAATTTCCAATAAAACGATGGTCTTAGACTATATTTCCATCTCTATTAGAGCACTAGAGGTAAAATGCATTTTTGTAAGTATTTGAGACAGAGAAACTTGCATTTTCTTAGGCAGTGAAGTCAACCATATGCAAAGATCTGTATTATCTCCAGCACAAAGCATTTAAAAAATTAATACTTGCTGTGTATGCATGCACAAATGATACTAATCCCTCTTGACTGACTATATACATACGTGGATTGTGAGCATATAGCCGACATACGCATAACATAACAAATTATATACTGTATAGTACACAAATCAGACTATTTTTATATTAATGGGCTTGGCATTTCAAAGTTGTTTACAAGAAAAAGGAAGGGAGAAAGCTTTTATTATTTGTAGGAGAACTCATCCTAAAGATATATACGTAGGATAGGTATGAAGTGCTGAAGCAGTGTAACTCTGCCAGAGCTGACGAGGGCTCAAGGCCTGAGCTAAATAAACAGAAGGAGACCAGCCCAAATGGGCTTCAGGATTCTAAACCAACTATACTGCACTGCTGAAGCTTAGAAAGATTGAGTTATCCTCTACAACTCACTAAGGAAATACCACATTTGCTGTGATAATGGACATTAAAGCAGGTAAAAAACACAAACCAAACCAAACCAAAACAAAAAACAACCAACCAACCAACCAACCAACCAAAATGATCTCTTGAACTTTTCAGTGAAATAACTGATTGCTGCTGGGCTGCTGTTTCTTCTCATAATGACTTCTGGTTTTCAAGGCTGCCCCATCTCTCCCCTGTCCAGTTAACATGTCAGAGGCAAGACAGATGAAGCAGGTTATCAGTGGCCAATACAGTCAAGCTGGCACTATAACATACTCTTTGTAGCTACGTCATCTGACACTATATTTTTGGATTTCTCTGAAATCTGGACATGTGTTATACCGTAGTTTCAAGACACATCGTGTGGGAAAATTGATAAATAACCAGAAACAAAATTGCTATTATTTAGGCTATCCCAGATGATCTACAATTTCTAAAAAAGAAACAATCAGGACAAATTATAAAATATTAGCTAATTGATATGTTTCTATTATAAGTACTAATGACTTATCTGAGGGGCTTCTGGGCAATTAAAAGAATGGAAAGGTTTATTGTGAGATGATGGCAAGAAGGAAAGTGCTATCATTCTGACTCAGGTTAGAGCTATTAGGGAGTCTGAAAACCTGAAACCAAAGGAAAAAAGCAAGTCAGCCTGTAATATTGCTTCCATAATTGCTTTTATATGTACCAAAGCCACATGCTGTTCCACTGACATTATATCATACTCAAAGGTGTTTCATTAGAGCATAAGAACTTCCATCTATGAGACACTATTTTCGTAGTTTTTAACATGAGTGTAATGTTTACCTGCATGAGTAGGCTTACTAATCTTCTTGATATGATTCACACAGGCCAGGATGTGGTCCTGAGCAGTGATGTTTTCTCCTGTGGTTGTCTTTTAAGTATATTTTATGCATGCTATAACAATTCCCATTTCCATGCCCTCTTCTTCCTGTATTTACTGGAAGGGAGCAAAGACATGATCGTTTTTGTTAGGTTCAGGTAGGAGAAAAGATTTTATTTGAATGATGGGAAAAAAAACAGATTCCTACCCAACTTTTCCTCAGTTAATCTCATTTTGGTTCATATGTGCATGTTTAAACTCCATCAATAAATAGATGAAGAAAAGCAATGATTAAGTATTTGTGAAACATAAAGCAGACATTTAAGGGAGAGTCATTAAAGACAAAGACAATTAGTCAGACTGAAAAAACAAAACACTGAGATATGTATGTCTAGCCCAGATACACACAGTAGCTGCAGTCTGGAAGCATTTATCCTTGGATTACTTTTTATCTATTAATAACATTTGAAAAATTATTCTTATCCCAAGTTATTTTCATAAGGCAAGTAAAATGTAAAAACTTGCAGAGTCTCAAATGTAAATAGGAGCTATGGATGGTACTTCAAGAACTCTCCATATGTTGCAGTCTCTGGACTAAGGTAGTTCCTAAAGAATATTATTCCTTAAAATTAAGAAAAAAATCAATTTGTCCATTCTGAAAAAATAGAGAAACAGTGGATTTATTTTAGTTTATTTTCTGTGACTAGCTTTATGGAGAGATGAAGGACACTTAAAAAGATCAATTAGATGTACAGAATAACCTAAAATTATATGCCCTGGAAAGGCATTCATAGCCTGATCCAAAGCCCATGAAAAACAACTGGAGTCCTCTCACTCATCTGATTGCATTTTGAATCAGAACCCTAGCCAAAAAAATACAAAATCATGCATAGCTGACTGCTAGTGGATTATTTTCTTTTCCCTGAGTCGTATGAAACTGCATGATCAGATTGACAGTGAGAGTATAGTAATGAGTGGTGAGGGAGAAAATCCCAGATGAGTATACAATGTGGCAAGGCATATTCATTAAAAGATCAAAACCAAAAGAAAGGGCATAAATCACGAGGCAGCCATAGTTTCAGCTCTGGCTGTTAATGCAGGTTTTATTACAACTCTTTTCTGTGACTTTCAATAAAAAAAAAAGCATTTGCTGAATTATCAGCAGTATTTTATACATACACTGGCCCCAAGATACAGAGCACCTCCTGAAAGAAATGCGATCACTCCTGAGCAATTTAAACTATTGAATCTTTTACTGCATTTTAAAAGAAAAATATGTCCTATGTAATTCAATCATTTCCCCACTTCTTTCTTTTCTTTTTTTTCCTTTTTTTTTCTCCTTTAATGCCAGAGTTTAAAATGTTATTGGTTCCTAAATCAAAAGCATACGTATTGTTTGTAAGACAGGACACATCAGAGGAAACCTGCAGATGCAGGACAGTAGCAATATGAAATACATGGCTTTTGCATTAATATTGAGATTGTTGCTTCTTGACTATTGTCTTGATAAACTTTTTCTCACCACAATAATGGAAATGAAGTAGAGGTGTGTGTCTTTCAACATCTTTGAGGGAGAGAAAGTATTCTGTTAACCCAAGTATGTTCCCAATTTATTTTTTTTGTCAAAGTATGTCTGCTCTGCTTTTCCATCTGAAGCCTTCATAGAAAGATACATTCTTTTTCCTGTGTGAGCAACTTGAATAGAGAAGAATATCATTCCATGCAAAATCTTTGGTGCTTCTTGAGAAACAGACAAGGAAAACACTTACTAATCATAAGCAGAGTTAACCTCCCAGCTCTACAGATGACACAGAAAAGCACTGTCAGTCCTCAAGTGGCCCTTCAGCTTTTTGCTACATGTGGTTAGCTGTCAGCTTCTCAACAGTGCACTGGTTAAGGAACAGGACCAGCAGCGGCGTGAATTTGGTGACAAGCCCAGTGAAATGAAGGTGAAAAATTTGTTATCTTTGGGCACCATTAGAGAAGTAGCATTACTAAATTCTAAGGAAACAAGTACTTGTGTGCAGTATTTGAGCAACCTGGTCTAGTGGAAGGTGTCCCTGCCCTGCCCGGTGATTGGAACTAGATGATCTTTAAGATACCTTTCAACCCAAACCTTTCTAAGATTCTATGGTTTGCAAATGGGCCTTAAGTATACATAGGCATATATCTCCAAATATACATAATTATCACAGTACTTTACATCTCTAGCTGTAATCAATAACCATCAATAAAACACTTTGAGAGAAGTTGCTCTTCTGGCAACTTTGAGCTTTTTTGTGTGTGGATTAGTGTGTAAAACTAAAGGCAAGGCTAGAATAGGTAAGAATGTTAAGAGAGGGCCAACAGCCAATATGGCTATTTTATGGAGGGAATCACAGTAGCTACCAACAGCCAGAAGGAAAATAGATGCACGAAAAAATTCAGTAGTGAAAGCTACCTCAGATGTAATTGTTTTTCTTCAATGAGCAGGATGGGTTTAATGCAGCTTTTACAAACCAGAAGGCTAGAGTTTACAGCTGTAGTAAATGACACTTTGAAATAATATGTACTGGTGAAACAAACATGAGGTTGTCCAGTAACTCTGCTCTCACTGCTACAGCCCAAATTAAACCATGTTGTTGTTACAGGATGATTTAGCCTCCCTGAGCTGGAGAGTTGTTACTGGTTTTCATTTAAGGAAGTTGCTAGGAAAAAGGCACAAGTGGAAGACTACTCAAGAGAAGCGAGTGGTGTGAGCCAAGTGTTTTTAGCAGAAAATAATCAGTGCACACACTGTTTATGAGCTGGGTTTTGAATCTGGGTAGAAAATCATAGCTATATGCTCTAAAATAAAGACTGAAATAAAATGTTGCACAGCTTAAACACCTGGCTTTTGGCTTGAAAAGGAACCTTAACAATAATCTTTTTTCAATAAGGGTGCTAGCTAAAAGAGAATTTAGTAGGGAAAACACCTGATTAGGCAGCACCCATTTTGTTTAGGAAAGTTGCTTTTTTGAATTTTTTTGTTTGGTGGGGATTTTTGGTCTGTATTCTTTTGGTTTGGGGGGGGTTTGTTAACAAACAGGAAAAAAATTTAAAGGATAATTGACTGCCTTGAGATGGTACAAAACATCCATTTGTGTAGTCTTTTAACTTAGAATAAGGTGGAATAATATATATATTATTCATAATACATATTATTCCTATGTATTAACCATGTAAGTAACAAACCTAACATGTTGCAAGTATATTTTCAAGGCTTACTTGCCTTAAGTGATAATAAAAATACTTACTAACACATCTCTAAACAAGCTTGAAATCCCGGTTGATTCAGAATGGGAGACGTTAAATAAGGCATAGAAATACTGCTGTTGTAACTGCAACAATCCCAAGACAAAGAAAGGATTGTGAGCCTGAACTGTCCAACTTTTTTGAAATTTATCAGTTAATTCAACAAAAGAAAATACCCTGTCTTACATTTATGTTTCATATTTACATTAAAAATACCTATGCATAGAAAAAGTGTCAAGATTTTTCTGACATCAAAATATTACCAGAAAACCATTTTAAATCATGATATAAAACCTGAGATCATGTCATCACGTCTATCCCTGTGTTATTGTTTCCTCTAATGATTAAAAGCACGTATTTAAAGCTTTGCTGTATTCCAGAAAATGTCTGAAAATTCCAAAAAATACTACATATAGTTCCAAAATGCTTGTCAGGCAGAAGCCTAATGAAACTAAACAGGGACATTTCAGACAACTTTGCAATTAGTATGAAAGTGCTTTTGGCTTTGGTGACATCAAGATTTCATCCTATAATCTCCATTCAATTAATATACAAAATGTTTTGTTTGTTTAAAAAACACTTGGTGTAAAACTATAGCTGACATTTCTTTATTTAAACTTATTTGGATGCCAGAGTGTAAGTTGTCTTACTGCAATAAATGAACTTCAATAATTGAATAATTACAGTTCAAATTTAACAAACAACTCACATAATTACCTTGTAAAACTTTAGAATGCAATGATGACAAATAGCTAGAATTGTTAGTGTCAAAGTAAAAAAGCGTTCAAAATACAGTCTGTTCTGAATGCAAATAACTGTGTTCAAGTCCTAAAGCAAAGGAAATTTTTTTGTAACTACAGTGAACCCATAAAAAACTTTTGTAGAAAATGTAGTAGCTTACATTTGCTTAGAGATTCAGATGAACTTCAGTTCCAGTTTCATTGCTTAATCAAAACCTGCTTTTTATGAGGTGATTATTTTTTCAGCACAGGATAAAACCGTTACTTAACATACCTACCATACATAAAGTACTAAGAAAAACAGCATTTAATTTAACTGATATGTTCATTTTGGTCCAAATACTTGAGTAATGAATAGCTACAAATTTATGACCAGCCTTCTACCACAATAAAAAGGATACTGCACATGATTAAACTATTAATTAATTTCCTCTCGGTTTAGTTGCACACTCCTACACCACACATGGATGCACAATAAACTAGGCAGTATTTCCAGTTCTTATAAATGGGAAACCAGCTTTTTTTTGTTGTTGTTGTTTTTGTGTCTGAAATAAAACAAACCTATTTAACACAATTAAAAATATTTAGTTCTGTTACTTCTCATGACATTTGAATTACTGGAGACATTCTGCTTTCCTCTCTAATGAGGTGCATTAGTCAAGAGCTAAAAGACCTTTGACCCTAGGATCAAGAGCCTACCCTGCAGGGACTAAGCTCATATATGGGATTAT
Organism: Platyrinchus mystaceus; assembly: GCA_035041135.1. Lineage (NCBI taxonomy): Eukaryota > Metazoa > Chordata > Aves > Passeriformes > Tyrannidae > Platyrinchus > Platyrinchus mystaceus. The sequence goes on along the minus strand of JAWWLV010000045.1, from coordinate 41,495,942 downwards.
GGGTTGACAGGAGGCAGCTGGAAGAAATACCTGAGAATTCACACTTAAAGTAATCCCTGAAAATTGAATGTAGGTATGTGGAAATAACAATTATGTTCCCTAGTGATGTTCTCTAGTGAAAAGCCTTATAAAAACTTAACTACGGTTTTGGAACCCCATCAGTGGCTGTACTATCGAATGGAGCAGTCAAGCATGTTTAACACTGCACTCAACAAGGACTTAAGTTTTGCGAATGAGCTTAACGTCCAGTTGATTTTATTGCTGACTCTTTTCCTCTGCTAATGATGTCCTGTGTTGCATACTAGTAAAATGCCACAGGATTTACCCATTATCAAATAGTGCAAACCCAAATAATTTATTTGTTAAAAAAAAAAAGTGATGACAGATACTTATAAATCTTTAAGACACATGGATTGATGTAGAAGTGGCAGAATAAGAACATTGCTCATGTTTACTGTACAGAAGAGAGATCAATTACTAAAATAAAATTTAACTACCCTTTTTGAGTAGTTTCTGGGTTTTTTTCATTGATTTCTACTTTTTGACAAGACATGTACTATTTAAAAACACTTAATATCATGTCAGACTAGATTCCAGAAAGAATCTAGTTTCTTATGGATTGATAGAGAAAAAAATTTGGAAGAAAATGTATTTGGGTCAAATTAAGAAATAGAAAAGACAAAAAAATATTTGAAGAGTTTTAATTTCCTCAAGAGCTTAATTAAAATGGGCATGTGATCTCAAAGTTTCAAGTAAAACATTTTCTCTGCGGTTATCTCCTCTTAGTTTCTGCTAAGATCCACAGGACATTAACCTGCATCTTGAAACTATGCTACAACCTTCCATATCCAATATATTTTTTTCCATTTTTCAGGTTTGGACATACCACTGCCATGATGTGGCACCTTTGTGTATTTCCAGTGAACTAATCTGAGGCTTATGCCCCTCTTCTGTACTTGAAAATTCTTATACTGCTCCAGAATACATTAATTAATAAATGTATTCGGAAGTCAAAGGTGTAGCCAGGCCTGACACAAGACAACATTTCTTAGCTGTCAATCCATTATATCAGAAAGACAGAGGTAAGCAGGATGCAGCTTTCTCTCTCTTTCTGCTCTGAGGGACTGTCCTGCATGGACAGAGATGGTTTTTCAATAGTGCTGTGTGATCTGCTGATGCTGTAGGATGAAACAACAACAAATCCCACTTGAGCAACTAAAGAACTGACCACAAAATGAACACTGCAATGATCAGTTCATTAAGTAGACTGTATGTCTACTTACAGTAATGATACATTTACATATAGGTTGACTCAGATTTGAATCAGAGTCTTAGAAAATAAATTACATCACTGATATCCAAAAGCCAAGGATCCTTAGGGAGGTCCTTCAAGCATTAATGGCTCTAATCTTACCTACAGTTTTTAGAGAAAGAGGTGGCATAAAACCAACCTGACTGAGTAAAGGTAAGCAGAAGTTCCAGCAGAAAATTTGGTTTCTTGTCAGCACATATTGGAGTTCTGTGTTCAATTGCTGTATGGCTGATATGAGCATGAGGTTATCTTGATTGCCTCACTAAGTGTTCAGACAAGATCAGCATGGAGTAGTGCAGTTTCTCATGGAAGAGTACATAGTTTCTCATATATTGTATATACTTGGAAGTTGCCATTTTTAAAATACAACTGTTTTAAAAACATGATCAGGATTTTGCTGTGAATGATAACTTATTATCTAAAGCTGAGTGAACTTGTTTTTTGATAATTCTTTTAAGATCAACAGCTGTTTGGCTGTCTGGCTTACATTGGCTAAAGAAAACTAAATACAAACATGTATTGCCCATTATTATAGTTGCAGAAAAGGGAAGAAAATCTGTCCTTTCTAGAAAACAAAATAAATTTGTAGCAAGGAGCAGATTTATTTACAATTGCAGCAATCACAAGGATAATAATAGAGTATATCCTGTAAACAGTGCAATTATTTTGTTTATTGTAAACTTGACATTGCATTTGGAACAAACTCCTGAGAGAGTTCCCTTCCCTCCCACAACTAGTAAGATGGATGTTTTGGCACGTAAAATGAAAGTCTCTGTCTTTGTGTAGGGTACGTATGTTGTGGTGTGGGTGGGTATACCTAAATTTATGGTACAGAAACCAGTGGGTTAAAAGACAATGAATTTAAACTAACTAACTAAAGTGTTCCACAGAAGAAACTTATCAAATATTTGTATTTAATCCATAAAATAAGAAAATTTCAGGTAAATTTTTTACTAAAAAGAAGCATCACAGATTCGGGATATTTAGAGCATTGACTGTATCAGTATTGGGGCAACCCATTTTTCTTTAGTTGCACCTATATAAATACTAGCATGTGGAAAAATAACCCGAGTCAGAGTGATAGAAAGGGGAAAAGCATGATATTATTTACATATTATCCTTGTTATCCTCTTGATTTGTGAGGCACTGAGGGACTAACTATGCATAAGAAACAATCAGAGTTCACAAACATGAACATACTGGAAAGAAAGTTAAACAAATGTTTCATCCATCCTTCAAGCATTCTCCTCTGAGATATCAGGTGTTTTTCCTTGGGTTTTTTGGAGCTATGCATGGGATTCTGACGATAATCAGTTGGAAATTACTATAGCTGCTTGATTGTTTAATGGAAAAGTAACTCAGAAGTATTATGGATTTCTTTAGTCTAAAGCAGGCAACACACAGAAAGTCAACAGTCTTGCTGTCACAAACCCAGTTCAACTTAGAAGCAGAAGTGCACGAGCTTTTCTACAGCAATACAATCTCTACCAAGGGCCAAAACACAAATAATACAGGAAAATTGTGTGGGGATTACTAGGTTGTTATTTTTTGATTTGACTGTCCAAGCATCTTGGGCAATTAGAAATATATATTAAAAAAATATTTTCATCCCTGGCACCAACTGAATGACAAGAACCATTAGAGAAATTTAAAAAATATCAAAAGATTATTTATTTTGTCTGATAGCTTTGAAAGATGTGATTCCAAATATTTTTAAATACAAAGATATTAATTAATTGAACTCTGGAATTGACACCTCTCCTTTCATTTCTTCTTTTAGTAAACAAATGTGTATATCTTAAAGTCAGATATCAGCCATGCTGATTAGATTGCAAAAATACAGGTAATAGAAAATCATCTACTACTTGTCCTAAACCTGCAACCTCCATCTGAGTTACAGCAACTTTTAGGAGGACAGTCAAGAATCTATCACATCCATAAGAAAATTGTTCCAGTTTCTATCTGTCTTCTGTTAAAAACTTTTGTACTTCTAGCTAGGAAGTAGAGTATGTGAAATAGCGATTACTGCAACTTACAATCATACTTGAAGCAATGAAGTTTTATAGGTGTCAGTTAAAAAAACATGTTATTTAAGACTGTGGTACTATCCTCTTTGCTTGTGTATTACCAGTTGTGAGGCTGAGCTCTTTGAATGTAAAAGCTTTAGGACAAGAAGAAAAGGATCCTGATTCCAGTTTCAGTATTTCATGGAAATCCAAATAAGAAATACATTCACAACAGGAATAAGGTAACAATGAGAAAGAGACATTGCTAGACTTCAGCAATATTGCAAAAAAAAGAGGGACTCCAACTAACATATACTTTACCTTAGCATTCTATATGTGCTTGAAAGTTGTTTCCTCAGTAAATATAAATGGATCCATTTTTCTTCAGTTTTTCATGATTTCTCCCCCCTTGGTTTGCCTTTTAGGACTGATGTAAGTGCAGCTGTGGTTTTTTAAGAGGTGTTTATGCCATTTCTTGCACACAGCTCATCCATCACTCTCTGCTCAGATACAGCAAGAATTCAAAACGCAACCTGAGTGGCACAGCCTTTTGCCTTTCATGAAGTGGCTTGGCTGGGTCTGGAGCATCAGCATGTCACCAACAACACATTCCTGGAATGAATGTTGTGGTTTCTCCCATCTTCCAGAATACGTCAAAGAGCAGAAATACTAATGTTTACTTATGTTATAGTGAAACCAGAGACTCATGCTAAAATAACAGCATTTCATACTCACCATGAGCCATATAGGGACTCTGTTTCAGGTGTCATCCTTGCTACAAGATATTTTCCTTTGCTCCAACTTATCCTTCCTAATTGTTCCAAAGGTGACAGTTTCTGCTAAGCTGTTTTTCTTTAATATATAAGACCACGTCTCCAGTTAAATGTCAGATTCAGGTATTTCGTAATAAAAATATATTATCACAGTTTTTTCCATCTGCTGTTTGACAAGGCCAACCAAGTCTGTCCAGAGTGATGTCTGTGATTGGTTTACTTTTATCAACTCCTGCTTTGTACTGATTGGAAGCTACAGTTTCAGTTTATATCTAAAATGGCAATTCAGTAATGCATCTGTTCACCTTTGTGAAGTTTTAAGTGTGGTATTAAATTCATACTATCAATGTGAGAAGACTGAGATAAATTCTGTCCATTGAAGTTGTTGGATATTAAAATGAACCTAGTAGAATCCCACAATGAAGACTGCATTTTATGCCTGCATGCTTCATACAGGAAAAAACAGGCAGAATCTTGCCTATATTTCCTCCTCTCTTTCTAACCTAGATTTACATCAGTACTGAGAAAAAAAGTCTGATATGTTATAAGAATAGAGAATTGAAAAATATAATTTTCAACATTCATTTGAGATAATTTCCAATGATGACATAAATTTAAAAAAAAAAAAAAAAAGGAAAAGAAAACTCAGTCTTCTGAGTTTCTTAAGACTAATGAAGTCTTAAGATACTTTATTATCTATCAAATAGTGGGAAGCTTAATGGGTGTACCAGACACAAGCCAAGGAAGTGCAAGCTCTATATTGTTTTTCTAGGGATGGGATTTCCTGTTTAGTTCAGTACAGGATGAGCTTTTTCTCACCTCTTCTCACAAAGGTGATGATTTCATAAACACTCCATTTAGAATTTAGATTGTCAGTGCATCTTAATGTTTTAAACTTACATACTGGGTCTCAAGTACTTCTCTCCAAAAAGGAAAATCATGGACTACAATCTTAAATAGAAGAATATAAAATATTTTTTTTAAATCAGCACTTAGAATAGGTAAGTGTGAATTAGAGAAGAACAAGTGGTACAAGATTGTCTGGTCTCTATGAAATGATTTGAGTCTGTTTTAGCTCAGACCAAGAAGCCTGGACTTCTAAATCTAACCCTAAGGGCTCCAGCTTAATTCTAGAATGCTAATAAATATGCCTACTGTCACAGCAGCAGTGTCTGAACAAAATCTTCTATCTAGATAAGACTAATTATAAACAATGACAATATTTACGATACAGTCACATAAACAAGTTAGGGTTAAAAAAATCTAGAATGTGGTTTTTATGATGTGTCATTTTACCCTGTTGTGAACTTACCTCAGAATAAGTATGGGGTAATGTTTTGAGCATAAGAGCCTACATTCACACAGACAAAGCTGGTATGTTTTAAATTGCTGGTATGAGCCATACATTACAAAATAACTTTAACAGGTAGCTGTAAGAAGATAAAAAAAAAAGGTTGAAAAACCCTACTGTTTTGAACAAGCAATTAAATTTAAAGAAATAAACTAACTTCACATCAAAGAAATATTTTGCATTGTATGACCATGGTGCTTTTTATCCAAGAGCTTGGAAAGTTGGATTTATTATATCATCAAACTTGAGAAGACAACTGTGTGAGAAGCAGTCCTACCATGCTTCTTCATGAGCTGTTAGTTCTGAACTAAAGCACTTGAAATAATAATAGTTGTTTCACTGCTGAGCAATAAATATGTGGTCATACCTTGAAAAACCATTTGAATAGACTACCATGACAAGTGATTTGTGCATCATCTAAGTTGAGCAGTGAAATGCAAACAATGTTCTGTTGGTCTTAAAATGTTCTAACAAAAAAAAAAAAAAAAAAAAAAGAGAGAGAAGCAGAATTATCTGAGGCTCAGATAAATGCAATAATGTGAACTCTGAAAGTACAGATCTAAATAGCATTTCCCTTGATTCCAGGCAACTTTGTAGACAACTAGTCTTGGAGTGAACCAGTTGGTCTGTTTTGGTTTGCTGTCTGCCAAAGATATGTTTCTTTACATGGACTTGATCCATATAGTCCTATATGGAATTTTTTTGGTCTCATGGGACTTTTTTTTTTTCCTTTTGGTGTTTCTTTCAAATTTGGGGAT
>JAWWLV010000045.1:41415567-41458842 GCA_035041135.1 Platyrinchus mystaceus | reverse complement strand
TTTCTGAAAGTGATCCTGGTTTAATTTCAGTTTGTATGCATGTGCACTGATGTCTATTTCTTTATATGCATGTGTGAGTATGTGTTTAATTACAAGTTGTGAAGTTGTTATCATATTCAAGCCACTAAATTAAAAAAATTAATCCCAGTCTGTAAGAATCAACAGGAGTGTTATTCTCTACATTGAAATGATTATTGTTACAAGAAGAGGGAAGATATCTAAAATAAGGATAAACTTGCAAAATGTTGCTCCTACCCTTTCCTTATGGAAGATCTCTATAAAGGGGAAAGGCTGCGTTTCCTGGATACTTAGCATCTTTTCTCACCATTACACATCCAAAGCCATAAATACTGTTGAGATTACTGTACGAGCACATACTGAATGAATCACATTTGTATGCAGTGAAGATACTCAAATAATGCACTAAGTGATCAACAGTCTGCTTCATCCCAAAAAGTAGAATAATGTTATTCATCGGTTATGCAAGTTTAAAAACCAGCAAATGTTGCTCCTAATTTTGTGCTTTCTAACATCATTCCATAAAACAGAGATTAGGGGATTGCTTTACACAGGCATAAACGTATATATATACATACACACACACTTATGTATGTGCATTTTCACTACATAGTCTTTGGATAGAAAAAAAGAAATTTGATTACTTTTTAGACTGTATTTTTCATGCTGTAACACACACAGAATCCTCTGTGTGTTCTGCATCTCAGTCTGAACTACATGCAACACATCTCTTTTATGGGATCTTTACGTGTAACAATTTACGTATTCACTGCCTGGATTTCTACAAGAGATCAAGACATCTTTACTATTGATGATATTTTCTCATCCTTTAAGCAAGTTTCTAGAACAGCAACACAAGCTATTTAAAAAAATAACAAGTTATTTCAGTACTGCAGTTCATATCCATAAAGAAATAAAGCAAAATGAGCAGTTTAGTTTAGTTTTACAGGCTTTTGTACAATCCCCAGGAGTGTCATTTACCAGTTCCTACAGTACACAATTTGTCATGGAAATACTGAAGTTTGGTTCCTACCTGGACTCTGGCCTCAGTGAGCTCTGTTCTCAGAGCTAGCTGTTCTCTTACATAGACATCGGGGTAGTGAGTTTTCTGGAATACTTTCTCCAGTTCCTCCAGCTGCAAACTGGTAAAAGTTGTTCTGTGTCTTCTCTTCTTACTGCTGGACACATTGCTGTCACACTTATCACCGAGTTCATCCAGGTCCCCCTTCTCCTGCATCCCTTTCACTGGAGACATCCTAAGATTATTGCAGTTGTCCATGGGCCTGCTCAGCTCGGTGTGAAGAGGCTGTCCTTCCACTTTGGTAATCCCATAGTTTACTGTACACAAGGCGGATTAACAACTGGTTAATAACTGGCTAAATAACTGATTAAGGGGACAGGGGGACTGGGGAGTGGGAGGGGGGAGGGAGGCCGGGGGTGCGCAAGGGTTTCGATTCAGGAGTTCATATAAAACAGTTTCACAAGGAACGTGATTCTAGGAGGCTGTGTTAGTCCTACAGGAGATCATGGAGGAAGAATTTGTAATATTAAACACAGACAGAATAAAAGTGCTAAAACAGATTGAATTTTAACTGAGAATTGTATCTGAAAATATCATCTAAAAACCTTTAAAGTAAGGGAACTACACAAGAGTACTTGGAGTACTCTCCCATTACTGCCACTAAAGTAGTTAATAGTCCATGAAATTGGTGTCAACTAAAGTTGCACAGATAAGGAATCTTAGCCCAAAACATATTTTCATAGAAGTGGCACAGACTATTGACAAATGTGCCTTTAAACTTGGAAGCAAATGGAAAAACTTCTATTTTTATGAATATACAAATTAACAGTGAAATAAACTAAATAGCTGTAAACTGACAAATCAAGAAGCGAATGAAAATGAAAATTAACTTCACTTTACAAGCTTAATAAATTCCATATACCTCCTTTTGGATTTGTAAAGCAGAATTGTTTCCAATTAGATTTGTTATGGTTACAAAATGCAGAGCATTTCTGCAAAATGTTAACTTATTAAAAGAGATCGCTTCATATACTTTGTATAAGGACTGAAAGAACTATTTGTCTTTAGGTAAAACCTGAGTGGTAGAGATAAGAAATATTCTGCAATAGGTTCTTAATAGGAAATGAAAATATTTCTTTTTTTTTTAATATTTTTACTTATCTTACATCACTGGAAATGTCATGAGATAAGTTATAGGATTCAAAAAAGCTTTCTTTATTCTTTTCTCAGAAAAAGGTGAAAAAAGTTTTAAACTCTGTAGAAATTAAAATCTACAAAGATGGCTTGTGACATGCTATAGGAAGCTTGCTTTGGGATTTTCCCACATTCTCAATAATATTTTTTTTTCAATTCGAGCTGATGGTAGCAAAACACAACTTTTAGATATTTACCATCAACACATACATAGATAGGAAATGCCCCAAAGCCCTCGAGGCACTGATTAAATGAGCTAATTAAGAAAAACTTCAACGTATAAATCAATTTTCTGTAGTTTGTTTGTTTGGGTTTTTTTTAACTGGCACTTGCAGAAATTTGTCATTATTTCTTGCAAATTTTTTCATACAAAAAAAGCATGCTTTCAAAAAATATATACTTCAATGACTATATGAAGTCAAAAAAGATATTGTTAGTCACCTTATGGCAGTTAATCTTAACCAGGTTTTCCAATTCTGGTAGTAAATTATTTTTTAATTTTTTTTTTCTATATGAGATTTCCATCATGTTGGAATAATGAGAAAAAATTTTAAAAGTCTCAAAAATAAAACCTTCCACATTCGCCTTGCCTATCGGCTAGAAAAATATAATAATTGGTGGAATATTTAACATTATTGTTTGGATTACCTACACCATTTTCGGAAGAATCATCTTTACGCATTATTTGATAACACGGCAGAGAGAACCCCGCTACCCTCGCAGGACGGTATTTGAAAGAAGCAAACATGACCAGGAGACCTTCCGTCCCCCTCCTGGAACGGCACCGGAGAGCCGGCCGTGTCTGGTGTCCCACCGACACCCGGGGATGCTTTTCCCGGGAGTTTGCTGGGTGAAAACGCCGCTGCCCGCAGCGGGGATGGGGGTGCCCGGGGGCCGTTCGAGGGGGCGACCGGGGGCCGACCGAGTGGTGCCGGAGTGCGACCGGGGGGCGGCCGTGCTCTGCGGCACCCTCCGGGATCCGCCGGGACCCGCCGGCCCGTCGGTGCCCCGGGTGCGGGGGCTCGGGGCCGGGCGGGCTGTGCCGGAGTGCCCGGCGCTGTGTTTGTTCCTCGGCAAGACGGGCACCCGGCCAGAGGCCGGGAAGGAAGGCAGTAGCCGGAGGGTTGCACTGAAAGGAAAAGAGCTCTTTAAAGTAGACGTTTGCCCTCTCCCTGTATTTTTTTTATAATTATTATTATTATTATTTTATTTATTATTATTGGTTTTGTTATTTTACTACGACCTAACAGCCCCTCACATGCCTGCACCCAAAGGCTGCACAGCCTGGGCAGCAGAATCCCTGCCCTCCCCTGTACATCTCCAGGAGAGAAGAACAACTTTGGGACGACGACTCACCGTTGTCCTGGCAGGGCGATGTCCTCTCCAGCCTCACATGATGCTCAGCCCTTTGCAGAGGATTGAAGGCCTGTACGCATTTGCTGCCTGACGTTTTGCTATAAAAGGATTCATTGTCCAAAGTTTCCATAACGTGCTCCAAAGTGCCTCCTGCTCCCATGTAAAAGTCACTGTTCTTGCTCGGCTGGCTCTTCAGGGCAAACTTCTCGCTCAGAAAATCCATAATCATCTAAGGCTACTTGAGAGCCTCTTCCCTAGACAGAGGCTGGACTGTGAACAAGAGAGGGAGAGTGAGTGGATGGGAGGGAAAGGAGGGAGGGAAAGGCGTTCAGAGCTCAGGGAGCTGTTTTGCCTCTGAGCCTTTGATTTGTCTTGTCTTGAAAGGGGGGATCCGAAGTTGCTCTTATATCTTGAAGCTCAGCAGGACTTCTTATGCAACCTCCCATTTCTAATGAATATGAAAATAGGCAAGAAGTCTAACTCCACCCCAGGTCCCTCAAGACCTAATCCCAACACAGGAGGGAGTTCCAGGCCCATTTTCGACAGACAGATCTGTTTCAGACAGACACACACACAAGCGCTAAGAGGGGAGATAGGGAGGGAGGGAGGAAGGGAGGACAGATAAAAAGGACATTTCCCCTCTGTAACATCTTCACATTTCTCCAGGGATCCTTGAACGAAAGTAATCCCTCGCTTCTCTCCCTCTTCCCCCAGCTCTCCGAGAGGCTTAGAGCAAGATAATTTCAGGGGCACATACCCTCAAGTAAAGGGTCTTCTTTAATCGATTTGACTGATACGTCGGTAGCTGCAGCCCTGTTCTCTGAAGCTGTAAAATTAAGAACCGGTGTTCCTTCTTTATTAAACAGCTCAGAAATTTGTCCTAGGGTTAAAGAGAGAAAGAAATATTACAGGCGGTTGTTTGTGTAGAGGGAATGGAAAACAGAGAAACGTAAAACTAGAAATCTCTCACATCAGAAACAGCCTAAAAGAGAGTTTGTCTGTTATGAAACAGACCTCATCCAGTCTGCCTCTCTGTCTCTGTTTGGGGGCGGGGTGTGTGTGTGCAGAGCGTTAAAACGGACCTTTATTTTAAATCTGAAATATCACTACTGAGTTGGGGAAAAAAAATCAGTTTCTAAATGAAAGTATTTTTAAAAAAGTCTTAGGTGATAAAATGAAAAATAAATGGATGCATTCCTGTGAACATTGGAAAAGCGAGTAGTTTTCACACGAAGTGTGAACTTTGAAGTGCAGAATTCCATGGCCCTTTCGCACATTGATAAGACTTAACACAGTCGAGAGATAGGAGACTATTTCAAAAAGGGCCCGAATTACGGAGAAGGGCTGCTCCCTGCTTCCTCGTGAAAGGAGTACTCGGAGAAGTAAAGTAAACCCGAGACTTCAATCACTTCACATGAGTATTTCAGCATCGTGGGCCTGCGCTTGTTTGTTCTACTGAGTCTGTTTTAAAATACAGTTCAGTGGGCCCTTCCCCCAGTGGGGAGGGGAGGGTGAGAAGCAGTATCGGTGCAATAATGGCCATGAGGGCTGTGGAGCGGCTTAGAGACCTTTCCTGTGAACCCAGCCAAAGGTGAAGGGAAGACTAGTTCAGGTCCAACGTATTTCTCGGCGAACGGCTTCCCTTCCTTTTTCAGCTGACTTCTAATTTAATGTTTTCCCGGAGAAAGGGGTAGCTAAGTGAGGGATGCTCGTTTCATCCACAGTCGAGTAGCTGCGGACATCACCCGCCACACGCACAACCTGCCCTTTCCTGTCATCTGTCAGAACCAGGCTGCCACCCCCGCAACTCCGTCCTGTTGCACAGCGTTACCTGCCGCCACCACGGAGCTGGGGCTGCGGATGGCGCGGAGCCCTGTCGGGACAGAGCGCAGAGTTGGTGCTCGGGAACTTGGGGTGGGCCGGTGTGTTTTGTGGGGTGAGGTGTCGCTTTGCTCTCCTGTGGAGAGGGGGAGATGGAAACGGTTCCCGTAAACCTCCGGGAGACGGAAAGGTGAAGGGACGCGGGGCGCGAGCGGTGCCCGCAGTGCGCGGCCAGGTGCGGCGAAGGGCCAGCTCGCTGCCTGCCCGGGACAGGGGCTGGACACGGCCTCGGGAGCCGCTCCGGGGGCAGTTCCCGTCCCCGGATTTCTCTTGATAACGACGCGTTTCCTCTCTGCACCTCTTTGAGCAACGCCTGCTCCGGACCCGGCGAAATAGATCTCTCCCTGCCCCCGCATCTCCGTGTGCTGGCACTTCGGCAGCGTGTTTATAACTGTGCCTTAAAAGCAGTAAATGCCTTGAGGGGAGGAAAAAGAAAAAAAAAAAAAAGGAAAAAAAAAAGAAAGGAGAGAGAGGGGGGGAAAAAAAGGAGCTCTAGATGTCTTTTAAATGAAAGACACATGCAACGTTGTTGCAGCTTGCAACCCACTTTTATCCCAATAAATATCCCTCTTTAAAGACAGCTATTAAACTCCAGGATAGCAGCGGACAAGGAGCATCTCCTGTGACCGTAAAAAACCCAGGGGCTCCCTAGCGAGGCCGGAGGGAGCGCGGGTGCTCGCCACGGGGACACGCGTGTCCCACTGGCTGCGAGGAGCGGCCTCGGCGGCGGCGGCGCTCGGTCCCTCCGGGCTGGCCCGCAGCCTCAGCCCCGCCGCTCCCCCACTTTCCCGGGACGATCTGGCCACCCTGGCGGCGCTGACCCGCGGGGGGCGGGAGGCGCCGGCCTCGTCTGGGGACCGGGATGGGGACTGAGGCTGCCGCGTCCTCTGTGCTCCTCACCCCCGCCCCGCTCCGCTGAGAAAACACGACCCTGCCGCATCATCTTCACCCCAGCGGAGACTCCGCTCGCTTGTCGTCCCGTCTTTGTAAAGCGCTCCCCGCCAAGATTAGCGCCGACATTTATATAAATGCGTTTACAATATCTGAGTATTAGAGCGCGACACAACTTATAACCGGATCTTAAAATCCGTCCCTCCTCCACAGGAAATAAATAAATAAATGAAAATCAGAGTGGTTCCACATCACTGTTAGCTCCAGGGACCAAATTCTGCTCTCATTTTCCTCTGTGCAACCCAGCGGACTTCAAAGGGAAGGAGAGATGTAACCTAGGGGAGAATTGGCGCCACGTATGGCAATCGTTCTCCTTAAAAGCTTGAAAACGGAAAGCTGACTTCAGCAGGCTAAAATCATTTGAGAGGGGTTGGACAGATCCCGGGGGAGAAGGCGGCAAAGGAAAAAAAAAATTCTGTGCTGAGGTGAGACAGCTTTGAAAAGCATCTTTCTTCAGGGACCGACTCCCTCCGCCAGGCAGCCCGGTTATTAAGAGCTGCATGCAGATGTGCCGTTGTGTTTCCAGAGATGGAGTATCTCCTAAACCTTCTGTGAAAGGGTGTTATGTGTGATGGAGAGACATTTCGTGGCGAGAGGTGGTGTGAAGGAGCTTGCCCCTGCAGTGCATAGGAGCTTCTCCGAGGAAGCCCGTCCACTGGGACGAGCCGGGCGCGCATATCACGGAACCCTCCTCGGCACCACCTCCTTGCCGGACGGAGGGCTGCCTTCCCCCCGCCGCCCTCGCATTCCTTCTCTTCCTGAGATCAGAAGTTACAGACCAAGCGTAGGAATGAGGATCCCGCATAAATTGCAAGCGTCTCGCTGCCGAAAAGTCCAGGAATTTAGGAGAAGTGTGCGAGTGCGGTGCCGGACCCGCACCGTCTGCTTCTGGGTCCTCAGCCGCTGCTGCTCTGCTGCTCGCGTGGCGGCTTCCAGCCCAAACAGGGCTACTGCCTGTCTGAGTGATCTCCTCGCACTCTTGCGTTTGTTTAAATAAAGTGTGAACGACATCAATACCTTCCAAATGCCCAGGAATCCGAATCCCCTCCCGTGTCTTCTCCCCATTTCTAATACCGGTTTTCAACTATGGATCTCAGTTTAGAAAGAAGATAGTTTCTTTTAAATCTGTTTTACTCTAACGCTTCTTTTCCCTCCAGAAAAGTTACAACAAGAAATTTATTTAAGGATTGACTGAGAAGAAATTCGTGCTACCTTGAACTGGCCTAAACGAATTTTGGGGGTACTATTCACCTTCTTCCACACACGCACGCTCCAGTTATCCGAGAAAATGGAAAGTGAAGCTATGAAGATGAGAGCTGGGTGTTCCCTCGGGGGACGGGGACGGGGGGGGCCGCAGTGAGGGGTGGCTGAGGGCTGACTATAGGGGAAGAAAGGAAGCGATGCGTTCTCTTTAATGGGATCAAGCACCCCAATAGCCGCCGGGGGAAAAGGAAGGTTCCTGAAACACGAAGAGAACTGTCTATCTCGAAAAACAGGTGCTCAAATGGTTCAGTATTTCTACAAGCCCTCTCTTTTCTTTGCTGAGGCTTTACCTAGCAGCTCATTTCACGTTCGGATCCGGAGATTTTATTGTACGAGCTGGATGCAGGCTCCACAGAGACCCCCCGAGAAACATGTACTTCGGTCTCCAACACGCGGTCCTAGGAATCGACCTGACGTGCGGAGGCGAAAAAAGGTGTAAAAAGACACTCCGCGACTCGCTCCATATCTCCCTCCCAGTGGAATGTGACAAATTGCAAATTACAGATTCAAAACCTAGTTTGGCTGAATTATAATTTTCCAGACATCCTGTTTGTGAGAAGGATAATGCGAAATATGGTTGCTGCCAGTAAAAAGAAGTGCATTCCCTCTCAATGAACAGTGAAAGAAGTTGAGTTTTGGGGACGGTTGGATTTCCTTTTTATTATTTTTTATTATTATTTATTTTAAAGCATGTGAAGCATCACTATTTTAATCCCTGAAAATAAAGATTGTGTTTCGGATTTCCACAGCTAGGCTGCAAAAAGGTCCCGATCCAAGCCCCTTTTAACGAACTTTCTTCTTAACAGGCAGGTTTTGTTCACCTGAGCAAACAAACACAAATCGGTTCTGGTGTACGTGTGTAGCTTTAAGATTTTCCGTTTGGAGAGGAAGCGTTTAATTGACACTGTTTGGAGTGACTGTACCAAAAACCTGAGATCTGTAGTTTCAGAGATCAGTGAAAGTGTAAGAGCAAATCGACTACTCTTCTACTAGGTAATTTAATGTTAATTCTGCGTGGATAGCGGAAGAGTCTGTTGAGCCCCGTTCACCTCGTACAGGGAAACCGAAGTGTCCTGTCTCATTAGGTGGGCCTGAGCCTGGAGCCTTTCTCACTTTTCCAGCCAGGTTCGAGGTTCAGACGTTCCCAAGTTTAGTACACAAACCATCCCAAACGTAACGACAGCAATCATTTCACGGTTCCTGCAGTTTGGCGCTTTGACAGTACCTCAGCTGTTTGGGAGGTTTCCTGTATGACACCTGCACGAATCCACGTCCCTCAAAGGCATATTCAGAGGGGACACAAGAAATTGATGAATAAGAAAGCTACCCCGTTAGGAAAGCACGATTGCTGTTCGAGCTAGACGAACCTCGAAAATTTTCTTCTTCTGACATGGAGTGACTCTTCTTAAACCATCTCATAATTTTTTTTTCAACACAAAATGGAAAGAGATAATCTTTAATGTGTAGATTTAATCTTAGCCCCATAGGAAATCTCGGCAGAGATGCTCTATAAAAGCATTAATCTCTTATCTTGATCTAGTTAAAATTATAATGAATCCTACTTACATATGTGCTATAAAAACAAATCATACAAGAATTTAATCTATACTTCACTGGACTGCTTTTGTAGCCCTTTATCAAGTTTAGAAAGGATTTGAAAGTTGGGCCATGGGACTCAAAGTCCTATGCAGTTTGGCACTATCAGAAAGAAGAGATCTGCTCCTAAAGATACTTCTTGGGTCCGATATACACATTTAGTTTCCCTCCCCGCCAAGCCGCACTTCGAATAAGAGTAGGATCTGACTTTTCACGCGGGATATTAGGGAAGACAAGCACAGACTTGCTCTGCCTGCAGCCTCGGAGGAGGTGGGTGTCTCCCCGCCCTCGCCAGAGGACAAACCTGCTGGCAGCGTCGGCCGAGTCGGGCTTCAGCAGCCGGAGCGGCTCTTCGGAAGCCAAATCCTTCCCACTCCGCCGAGATTTCCTACCAATTATAGAGATATTCGCAAGGCAAAAGACCAACACCGTTCTTCATATCATAGAAATAGACGCCTTAGAAGAAAAATCTAGAAGTGAAAAAGCTCACTATTGGGTTTTGCAGAATGTTACGGGTGAACATTTGCTTCTCCCCCCAGCCCCACCCCCGGAATTTATTTCCAAGGAGGAGACGCTCCCCCAAAGGAGCTGATTGCGAGTTTTAAGTGAACAATTCTGATTAAATTACCCCTTCTCGCTCTCCCGTCGCGAACCATCTGAGCAATGGACTGTCTGGCACTGAGCATTAGCGCACCTCTGCAAGGGAGCAAACCAAAAGCAAAGCCTTCCCTGATGGCAGTTTAATTAATACTGGGACAATACCGAAAATATAAGGGCTACATTACCGCAGCGACCCGAGGCTCTGAATGTATCGAGGGGCCTGAAGAGTGTGTGTGGGGCTGCTTTGTCATCTCAGATGAATTGATTCCTTCTAAGGTATGAAACGTGGGTTGATATTCTAGTTTCTAAGCAAGAAGCTAAAGGAAGGTGTGAGATAGAAGGGACAGGGGCTAAGAAATAAATCCCTGTTCAAGTGGGAGGCACTAACAAATGGATGCATTGAGCTGCTTTGACGGGGACTGCTGGTTTTCAAGTCTACCTCGTTTAAAAGAACCCTTGCTTTTATACATTCCCCCTCCCCCCCCTGCGATGTGTGCTAGATCCGATTAAAAATGTATAATTCAGAGATGCAGAAAGCCACAGAGCAATTTTATTCCGGTCTTTCAGCACCGCCTCTGTACAGTCTCAGCCTTATTTTGTCACTTGCTGAGAGCTGCCTGTATCTTTTGAAACGCCAGCCTGCATTAAGGAGCATCTATGCCCGAGTCTTTAGACTCTTTGCCCTTCTTACCAGAAACGGCTAGATGAATACAAAAAAGAACTTAGCGGTTAACCGATATGCTGCTAATATTTCATTCACGGGCCTCTTCCTCCTCCCCCGTTTAAAACTTCAGCTCTTGGAAAAACAACATATTTTAAGCTTTCCACACAAATATTGATATTGGCAAATAAAGATAGCCCCCAGCCTATGGTTAGAGACAGTCTTCTTTTTGTTTCTACCCTGGGCAATCAAAATTAATCCACTGTATTACAAATTGCCTCGAAATATTTCACTTTTCCTGACAAAACCCGTACCTGGCATATGTCACCGCGGGAGACATTTTCCCTAGCCCGTTTGTGTGCTGGCTCTTTTTAGAGGGTATCAGGCAGCGATGGGCAGTCAGGAGGTGACCCGGCAGGCAAATCTCTTATTTGTGTTTGCATTTGTGCTGCGGCAAAGAATAAAATGTTTCATGTTATCAAGTAATCAGGTAAAGCGAAACTGGATAAGCATGAATCCCTATCTCACCTCCTGCTCGCAGGGCAAGAGGTGCAGGCCAGGTGAAAGCAAGTGGCCCCTTGGACCACTTATCACCACAACCAGCGCATGCCCCCCAGAGCAGGGGGGCACCGCCCTGGCCGAGGCTCTGAACTTAACTCGGCACACGGCCAGGCTGTACATCACATAAAGGCAACAACTTCCCGAGTCGTTATCTGCAGTTAAAAGCTAATGAAAACGGCACAAACACGAAGGGGCTGCATAAAATGCAGCTCTTTGCTATTATTTTTGGGGCTCGTTTGATGATTTTCTCTCTTTTCTTTTTATTTAGGTAATTTATTTTGGTTTCAGTCAAAAGTCGCACAGAACTCAGTGGGGGTGAACCCGCACTGAAGAATGAAGCTGCCGCTCGTGAAATGGAAGCCAGTCGCTCCGTGCCGGTTTCCCGGGCACAGTCCCTCGGTGCCGCTCCGGGCTGGCACCGGCCGCAGCAGCTCGGCGCGCCGCAGCTCTCAGAGAACCTGCAAATTAAGAGTAAACTGCGGGGGAAGAGAAAAAGCCACCAGAAATTACCACTTCTTGAGACTGCGTGGTTGATGTATTATTATCTTCTCGCCTAGCTGTGCTCTTTAAATCCCGCAGCACGCCTTCTTTTCACACAATAAGGACATAGTCGTTTAAAGGAAAATGTATTCAGTCGCACAAATGGCAACGTATTAGGCAAATTAGAGACAAGTTCATGGCTTGACTTGTGTTCTTGCAATGAATAACCTCTCGAACCGCCCCTACGCGGTGACGGTAGCAGAAAACATGCCATTTGGACGGGGCAGCTCTCATCTCATGATCGGAATGCAGCAGGAACATAGAGCCCATTTTATTTTTGTATGCTCTTTTTTTTTCATAGTACGGCTCACCAGCACAGAAAAGTAAGCTGTCTTGAAACAGAGGCACTTATCCTTTATTAGAATTTAACTAAACAGTTATAGCAATCTCTCCTAAAAAGCTGTCTTCTGTCTCAGGATATATGTAGACCACGTTGGCTGTGGCTCAGCTACTTGGTGGTGCTTATTTGCCTTCAGGATTGAAGTAGTGCCTCGTCAAAAAAAAAAAAAAAAAAATTGCTAATTTAACAATTAATAAGATAGGAATAAAGAAAACCCGACCTTCAGCTATTAGTAAATATGTTTTAAATCACTTCTTAACTTAGTGGAATTGGCATTGGTTGTTACTAACATAAAATGCTCTTACCTGCTTTATTGTTAAAAAGCTATCAATGGCATTTCAGTCAGAAGTAATTTTACATCTACCTGGGTATTTGGCTTATTTAATGTTTTATGCAAAAAGAAAAAAAAAGTGCTATATAAATAGCAATCAATCAACTAAGGAAAGGTTACTAACTCCAAACAAACCTATCTAGCACTCGAATGAAGACCAGGAGAAGAACAAATGCTAGACCTTGGCAGATAGAGATGGTATGTGCTAACTAGTCGTGTCAGCATCTCCCACCAAAATAATGGAGGAAGTCTGTCTGTGCTCATGAAGAGCAATCCAATAGTCAAAGTGCTCTGTAAATAACAGTGTAGTTCACAGTGTCATTCACTTCAACTTCCAATCCTCCTAAGGATGGTCAGTCTGGGGCAGTTACACAGTATTTCTACCAAAAATCTCTTTGAAAACCCAGCCCCTGTTCATTTGACATCATGGGACATCATGAACATCTCTCCAATAGGGATTTTACCGCTAACAAACCCTCAGCACAACTTGGGGCTCAAAGAGTGCCTGCTGGATGTAGCCAAGGGCATTTTTTTCTGTCCATCATTTACCTTGGAAACCAGGAAAGCAGTTCTCCACAAGATGCAACAGCTACTTTAGTCTGCTTATATTGTTACTTGCAGGCCATATCAGTCTTTTTCCCTACTCTAGGCATATTTATATGACTTCATGTGAGAAGCAAGAGCTGTCCCATTCCTACTTACCCACAGCTACATCTATGACCACTTGACATCCCACTTACACAAAAGTATATATGAAAGTATAGATATACATTCCTCACACAGGCTCTAGAAACTGTTGCAGTGACTGACACAGACTTATATTCAAGGCTCTTATGCTTTTCAAAACTCCTATAAAAATAGTTCATTTTTCATTTATGACTGTAAAAAGAAATAAACAAAACAACTTATTTTGCTGGGGTTTTTTGTTGTTTGTTGTGGGTTTTTTTTTCCCCAGCTAGTACAGCTAAGAACAAACTGCTTGAATCTCAGATGTAATATCAGGCTACTCAATCTTTTATAATATAGTTTTAGTTCTATTCCTGCCTTTTGGGGACCATGTGGTAATAGCTACTTTTCATGTGGGTTTTTTTCACTAAAGAAAGGAATATAAAGATTGCTTATTATTTCAGTGTGTATCAAGGAAAGACTGTACCTCCATAAATACACATTGTCATTGTCATGATAATTTGAAATTAAAATCAAAGGGATTTAACCCAATATATTCCTCATAGTGCTTTTAACAGTTGCAATGGAAGACCAACTGGCAGTTTTGCAGCCATGTGTAAGAAGCCAGATTAGGATTCCACTTGTGGCATGTTTTTGAAAAATGTACAGTGGGCACACCTTTAATGAATGCACGTTTGAATAATAGGATTATTAATAATTAATTATAGTGATTTATTAAGTCAAAATGTGACATCAACTCAGCCTGCACCAAAGCAGTGTCTATGCTATACACTGGCTATTTACACACCTGATAAAACAAGAAATATTCTTTTGTCAGCATGGTTACCCTGTCTGAACATTTAAGTAGGAAAATCTGCCTGTGTTTTGTGATTCAGGTGTGGGTGATCTGAGTACCACTAGCACTTCGTTATCATTCAGAATATGCATTTTTGGGAGCTTTTTTTTTGTTGCTGTAGGTGTTTTTCCTAATGTCCCCATTCCAACAACAGAGGATTTAATGAACTACTGTGCATACCTTCAGGTAAACTGCACAGGAAAAGACACTCCAGGGGTCCCTTCAGGAGAGCTCGCAGAAAGCTTTCCAATTTGGGGTAAGACATCCATCAACGGTTCAAAACATAAATGCACCTTAGTTCTCTTCTTCATTTCAAATGAATGCTTTTCCACATTTCTGAGTCTCAAGCTTCATACATCCAAGGAAGATTTTTTAAAAGAGCTTATTCATATGACTTCCCTCCTCCTGAAAGATCTACAGGGAACAGAAAAAAGGGTCGAGGAGATGAAGCTAGTAAGCCATGAAGAAGTCTGGAGCACAACAAAGGCAGTAGCACATCCAGAAACGGAGTTTTGGGGATCTGTGGTGCAGGTTTTACTGGACTGTCACTGTGACTCAGACACTCCAACATCAGAGCAGAGTGGCAGAGAAACTTACTTTTAAGAATATGTTCTTGTCCTAAATGGGAATTGCTGTGTCAGAAAGAAATTGCGTCATGAAAGAAAAGAAGAACAGAATGAAAATGTGAAAGAAAGGAAAAGAAAGCCCCGAAAAGACACAAAAAATCATGGAACTGCTTGCAGAGTAGGGCTTGAAAAATTCATGTCATAAATATCCACCATGTGTATCATTTGTGTCACCTCTGAGCTTACATACTGTAAGATGTGACTACAAACAGCAAGGCATGTTGGTTGCTTCACCTTATTCCTGAATGCAGTAAAGGTCTTTCTGCTAGCTTGAACAGAAGTTGCACCTTGCATGTTTATCTGTATTTGATCAGACACACTGTATTTTCAGCGCTGCAATTCTGAGAAAAATGTGTTGGATACAATAATAAGACCTCATACTATTACACACTGCAATGTTATGTAAGGAAAACAGCAACTTGTTTTGACATACTTTATAATTTCATTTGTCTTGGGTATATTACTTAACCTATGCATAACAGTATCAACTCATGGAATAGCAGACTAAGCATATTATAAATCCAAAAAGGCCTGTCAGTGAATATTGCCATTCCAATTTGTAATTTAGTAAATTGTATGTTAAAAAGCTATCTTTTATCTTTACAAAATAGAATGCCTTTAAAAATGCTGCCAAAACATTTTGTTTAGGCTGGGATGTATTTCTCATTCAGAAACACCTGGAAAACAAAAGACACTAGGTATGATTACTTTTATACAGAAGTTAGTTTTTAGATATAGAGGTAGATACAGATATAGATTATACAGATTATATAGATATAGAAAGATGCATGAAATCTGAAGTATCTTATTTACAGCTCTGGTGATGTGCATTATATTATGGCTACTCTGGACAAATAGAGGGGATAATCTGCAAGAAATGTTAAATTGAACTGCTTGATTTTGTATTTTGATCTCCAGTTAACACCTGTAACAGTGGTTACACACACTGCCACATGTAGTGGCAGACAATTTAAAATAACGATTTTCTTCCAATAAAGCTTATAAACCTGATATTAAAATTGAAATCACAGAAGCTCCAGTCTTTGGGGGTGACATTTAATCGTATTTATACTGCAGATTCTGAAATCTAGTTTAACACTAACTACATACATTGGAAAACCAACTAGATAGCATAAGCATCTACTGATATTTTATGTCCTGCTGAAAACTGGAGCATTTCTACAGTCAGGTAGGTCAAGCAACTTTCAATGACCATAATTCCTCAGAAAGGCAAAGACATCTTTTCTCAAGTAGGCTGCACTAACTTTTCAAATGTAAAAAGATAATAAAAACAGGACGCTAATTCAAACAAGCAAGGTAATTTACTGGAGGTTTTCCATGAGATCAGCCATCTTTTTATCTGAAAATTAAAGCGAGTATTCACAAAAATGGAGATAACTGCTTTTAAGCCATACAAATGTGTATGTTAGCAAAAAAAGCACCTCACAAAATAATGTCACAAGTCATGTAAGAACATTTTAAAAACTTACACAACTTAAGAGTTTATGTTCTTTTCTTATAGAAGTTTCAAGCCCCACATTGCCTTCTCCACCTCTTTCTCTGTCTGTAGGGAGTTGAGGCTCACAATATCGGACAAAAACAAACAAGGAAATACCAAAGACAGCTTTCTCTAGATTCAATTAGCAACTTCTCCCCTCAAAGTGGAAAACATTAAAATAATGTTAGGCTTCGAAATAAAGGAACATTTTCTGTCCTGTATGTTGATGAACAAAGCATTCACTAGAAGTAATGAGTTAGATACCCGTGAATAGTTGAAATAGCATTTCTCTTCTCTTTCTTTAGATTTCCTTGCACCACAAAATGTTTACACATGGGTCTGAAGGAGCCTGGCTACATGAACAAATTAAGTTGGGTTAACAGTGTCATGTAGGTCTAATTTTTCATTACCCCAGAACAAAATGGGAACCTTTTACATTATTTTTTTTCTTTAATCCTCTAGGAAACTGTTAGAAGTATTTGAAAGTATAAAACTATATCAAGTTGCTTTATCATATTATGACAATAATTCATGATGAAAAGTCTAGAGGACTTCTCATATTCCTAAAAAAAGAAAAGTGCATTCTCACCATTTGTAGGTCGCTGCGAATTTTTGCTGCTTCAGTAAAATATTCTAAACAGACTTCTCTAAGAATAGCATTGATGGCTGTTATAGCTCACAACACAGTTTGCAACACAGAAAACGAGAATTCAGTGTTTCAATATGTGACATACATCACATGAACCCTTATTACATTTGGACTTCTCATCCAGTTCTTATAAGCAAGCCTAAACTTAGTCACTGTACAACAAACCTCGTAGAGTTAATCAGTTCTGCATTCTACACCACATGAACATATAAGCAATTGAAAACGCAAACTATGATAACTTACTGACAGGTATAAAATACTTTGACCAAAAACACAAAACCCAAACCACTGTAACCATGTATAATAAAATAAGTCAAATGTAGTTAACTGAAACGGCTTTATTGGTAATAAACGAAAATCCAACAATTGATATTCACTGGCTTAAAAAGAAACAGGTCTCCATATGCTCTCCATATTTCATTAAATCAACTAGTTAAATTATCTCAAATATTCAGCTAATATTTTTAAGCTTTTGCCTTTTTTTGCCTGCTCCCCATCCTCCGCTGAGCTGCACTGGATGGTCTCGAAATGATATCCGTTCTTTACGAGATGGACCCAAACATGATTTTTCTGGAGTAGACATATTCTTTTCTAAACAATAAACAGACATGTGAAATTAAAAACCAACCAACCAAAACTCCCTAAATTTCACTGTATCATATTCTTTTTTAGGATGAAAATATGTTTATGTCTAATTTGACAGCACACTATTTCATAATTGTGCATTGCTCACTTTTAAAAGCAATACAAGTATTTTCACAATGTAGTATTTAAGAAAATAAACTTGTTTTCTAAAAATACAGTAAAATTACTACACAAAATTATAATTTTTTTAAAAGTGCGATTGTCTGTCCATTTTGAACTTAAACTCTTATAGAAATACTCAATGCTTTTGACACAGAAACTCATCCTTCCAGTGGATGGAGAATTAGTTCAATTAGATTTATCTAATTAACAAGTTATTGTTTTACTTTATTAAACCAAATAAAAGAGAGATTTCTTTTGTTCAAAGTCCAGGAATACTTAAACTTAGATGCTGGATGGTGCCACAGCAAGTTTAAGAAAACACAGAAATACATGAAACAATCACTTTCATTGTCATGCATACAGATGCTTGAGTAATTTAAACAATAGTTTCTACAAAATACTTAAAACAATTTTTTAAATAAAATAACCAGTAGACTTGATCAAAGGTATGGTATTTGTTTAGCATAAATGAACACTTTATGCCCAGAAATATCTTTCTTTGGCATCTGTAGAAGACAACACAAACTTTGAAAGAGAATTATATGATATTCACAGTACAGCAGTTTATTAATTATATATATGTATATATATAATTAATGATAGCTTATCAAAAAGAAATTTTATTAATATCTTTTTGCCACTTACCAAAGGAAAATATTATTAACTATATATTTTTACTAAGTATTTTTGATAGTTTAATTTTTTAGTACTTCTCAATAGCAAAATAAATTTCTCACATCATCCCAAAAAATTAGAACAAAGTTTAAATCATATGACTGAATATCATTCTATGTACTAATATATACAACATAGCTATAAATTTCAAAGAGTAAGAGTATCTTTTTTTTCTCATGGATGATTTTCTGTAGCCTGCTAGATCTACATGTCAGGAGCCTACAGTTCCCTTTCTTGTGAATTCCTGAATTATTGCAAATGTATCTTACTAAACAGTTCTTTATTTTGGCAATCAAGAGTTTTCAAGTATTATTAACATTATCTCCATTCATTTTCTTATGGCTCTACAAATGCAGTAAATTGTTTTTTTCTTAAAATATAGAATTTACTCTAGGTGTACCTCCTAAAGGTTTGAAGTACTGATGTCTTTCCCTTACAGAATTCCCAGATCCCATGCCTTTGGATTATTTAACACCTCAAATGGTAGTAGATCTCTTTAGTGCAGTGCTCTTTTGTTAAAGAGCAAAAAAAAATATTATTTAATCAAGCAGCAAACTTTCCATTAATTCTTTTGCCTGAGAACCATAACATATTCACTCAAGGCTGAAACCCTCAAATTAGTAAATTAAGTGGTTAATTAGTGAAACTTCAAAATAAATCTAACATGGTAATAATATTTTTAAAATTCCATGCCTTTAATTTAAAGAAATATTTTCTGAAATTGAAAACATTGTTAAACAACAAAAAGAATTAAGATTGGAATATGTTCTTTGTTAAAATAATAATAAAAAGAAAGGAAATAGCTATTGCATGTTTAAAGTGGAAAAGAAGTTTGGGGCTAACTTATGCTTGTGACTGCTTTTCCTACGCACTTATCTTCAAGATAGTATCAATAATAAAGGTAAACTAGACTTACCAGCTTTTTCTTTCTATATTTTGACAAAAAATACTTTTTATTACATTATTTTTAAAACAGAATAAATATAATGCTAGAAAAAGCCTATCAATAATGAATTTGAAAACTAGTCTAGAAGTAAGAGTCAATGTAGTAAGACAGTCAATCAAACTCATCCTAATTGCCTGATCTGGATTTTATCTGGATTAACAACCTCACTTGTTTATGAACCTGTGTGTACTGCTAAACATTATTTTTATGATAGACTTCAGAAATCTATATGCAAGTTTTTTGGCTTTCAACTCGCAAGTACATGCAATTGGAAGGCATATATTGTTCTTACATTAGTACAAAATGTATATTATCGTTTCAAAGACCTGCTGTAATTTGCTGCAAGAAACTTGTGAAAAGTCTTCATAAATTACTAATACAACTTTTTATTTTGCCAGAATAACAGCCACATCTATGATAGCATGAATTCTGCTTGCCTAAACCTCAGAGTCAAAAGTTCACCAAGATATTTTATTTTTGATTGTAACTGCTTTAAACATTGTTTAGAGGG
The DNA here is from genome assembly GCA_035041135.1 of Platyrinchus mystaceus. Classification (NCBI taxonomy): domain Eukaryota; kingdom Metazoa; phylum Chordata; class Aves; order Passeriformes; family Tyrannidae; genus Platyrinchus; species Platyrinchus mystaceus. The sequence continues at coordinate 41,439,355 of JAWWLV010000045.1, read as the reverse complement.
TAGAGCAGACAAATATTTTGTGCAAGAAATGTAATAAATTATTAAACTTGCATATATGCAATTATAGTCAGCATATAAGCTGTCTGGCAAAACAACATTTTATATGTTGGTGAGGATCATTGCTCAAGATTTGTGGACCCTCAGTAATAGCGCAGGATAACTTCATCAGCCTGAAGATATTTTCACAAAAATCCTAGATACTTTAAAGGTGTAGATTGTCTATTCCCTTGAATATAGGTTTAAAAAATCAGAGGCTCTCCCAAAGTCTGACAGTCATGGGTCTCTTTTTCTTTATCTAGTCTCATTAGATTTCGTAGGGTCTGCTTTAAAATTTACTAACACTTGTGACATAGACAAACTGAATTATAGCATAGACTACTCTTTCTTTCCATCCTTCAGATAGATGTCAGCACTTTCAGCCAAAGAAAATAAAACCATTGTAGAGAGCGATCAACTAATTTGAAATGAAGTATCTAGAAGACAGGTTTGTTGTAAATCACTGTAAATTGTTCCCTTGGCAAGTCCCATCTTTCCATCTTTGAAAGTGACATAATTATGCCTGCACTTCTGATAAACCACTTTTGATATCTACTAAACAGTACTAAGAGACGGGTATTATTGTCAACGCTGCTGTTCCAGTTATTGGTCTAACTGGAGTGATGAAAGACAGAGCTGGCATGGAAATCCAACAGTCTATTCCCTGAAGAAGAATTCTCAAGCCCAGATAAGAGTCATATCAGCATGGTGCAGTTTTCTTATCCTATTCCTATCACAACTATTTCTTAGACATTATACTTACAGACTGCTCGTGTCTTAAATGTTATTTATGATTGAAAAATTGTGCCACGAAGCAACAAAACCCCATTTACAATGAAGGTATTAGTCAAATACACAGTTCTTTCTCCTAGTTAATGCAAGACCAAACAGAAAGAAAAATGAAAACATAGGAATAGAATCATAGAATTATAAAGGTTGTAAAGGACCTTTAAGATCATCAAGTCCAGCCACTAACCCAGCACTGCCAAAACCACCACTAAACCATGTCTCTAAGTATAACATCTACATGTTTTTTGAACATTTCCAGAGACAGTGATTCCGCCACTTCCCTGGTCAGCCTGTTCTAATGCTTGACCACCCCTTCAGTCAAAAAATTTTTCCTAATATCTAACCCAATAATGATAATCCAATAGTGAATGGAATGCATTGCAAATATAGAATTTACCTGATTGATCATACACGTAGCCACAAATTATTATGCTTACTTTTACTTTATGTCTTTTGCTATTCCACGGAAAATCTAGGTATGAGCAGTTTTGTACTTAAGCGTAAAGAAAGCATCGAGGTAAAATCTTGCAAGAAGTAAAAAAAATTGCATGTCAATTAAAAAAACCTCTGGAATTGTTGTCAATACCAGTGTTTACAACAGGTTTTCTGATTCTACAGTTTTCAAACAGACAATTGTTTCAGAAATATTCAGTAAAGACAACTCCATTAGCAAATGGTTAGAATTTTTTCAAGATTGAGGGATGACAGAAGATGAAAGCCTGCTAAGGGATAAAAATTCCACTTTGAATTAATAGACTGTTCCTTAAAAACACAGTCTTGTTTTTCTAAAAAAACCCCAAACCAAAAACCAAACTGAAATCCCCCAAACATATCAAAATGAATAGGCAGATGAATCTTTATTATATTTGTTTCACTTATATTTGTTGTTTTGGTTTAGAAGGACCTTATATATTTCTCTTACAGCATTAATAATGGTATGAACAGTTGTTACAGTGAGCTTGGATTTGCAATACCTCCATTTTTCTCTTAACTGCAACATGCCTTGCAAATGAATGGTTAACATATTAGCATATGAAAAAAGTGAAAAAAAGTTACTATTATCAGATTTTTTGACTGATAAAATAAAAAGTGACACTTACTATCATATTTTGCTATAAAAATAAGGAGATCTGTAAGGCATATATTTAAAGAATATGCATACATACACACATTGGTATGCACATGTGCATTGTGATTTATTAATAACTGCAACCATGATCATAACATTTTTCTTTCGCGTTATGTTCCTTAAGTGTATTTGTAGTGGGCCTTACCCAAAGGCAACAACAGAAAGATTCACATTGCTTCAAGATGCTTCTTTAATGAATACAAATATATTAATTGCATATAAGCTAAGTATCTTTACTAAACATAAATTTGAACAATTACATTGGGTTTACTATATACAGTACTGATATTTTTGACAACAACCACTATTATTATTATTACCACTACTTGTACTAGAATTAAATAGAACTTGGCAAGTGTATTAAGTATAATTTAATACAAGGTCATTCTAATACCAACTGATGTGGGAACAAATCTTAGCCAAAAAAGCAATTTGATTTCTCCTATCCCAAAGCAGTCTTTGGAAGACAGGCTGTAACAGGCTGTACATTCTCTTACTTGTAGCAGTTTACTACATGAAGCTCCAGAATGGTCTGAAAGACTTTCAGGTGCCTGTATATATCAAATAACCATTTCTTTTGAGTATGTGCTGAAAGCTTGTCTTGGGGTAACTTCACATGCTTCTATTTCTAAGCAGTCACTTTTAGGTTGTTTAATCTGTTTTCTGCTATCGATTTGTTCTGGTCTTTTTTTTGTTAAAGCCTGGGTCTTTTAACAAATGTTAAGGCTTACATATCCTCTGTTTAGATAAGTAATGCAATATGTAAAATGCTTTGAATCAAATTCTTGGTGTCCAAGAAGAAAAGCTTTGTTAAACAGGTTATGATAGAAATTTTATGATGCATAGTAGACGTCATAGGGTATTTATCGATCCACCTAACATTGTGTGTCTGGAGATATAATTTATTTCAAAGTCTTTACCATATTGTATTACTTAAAAGCAAATACAGCATAAGAAGGCATGGAGAAAAAACTTCAACATTTTAATGAAAGTGACCAGAACGAATCCTTAGCAGCAAAGCATTTACATCAATTTAAGCTCTGGAAAGAAGGTAGGTTCAGCAGGTCTGTGAAAAAGGTAAATGCTACAATATCAGAAAAGTTACTTTTTAATAATGTTACTTATGGCTGTATTGAAGTTGGATCAAAAAATATTTTTTGTAGTTGCACTGTTTACATTAAAAAAATTGTGTTGCAATTTTATGTTATATGTTTTAATTTCAAAATTATATTTAAATAGTACTGAAAAGCCTTGTGAGGAACTTATATGAAATCCCACAAGATATGTAAAGATACATCTTCTTGCTGTATGGAGATTTGAAGACAGAATATACTCATGATTAATTTTTTTTTTGTAAGTAAATCTTCTTGACTTCACATTGGTAGAACTAGAGACTAGTTTTAAAATCTGGTAGAAACCATGAACTTAAATTTCTTTGTTTATCAAACAGTGATGCTATTCTAACTAGATCCTGATGACAATTATATACTTGAATAATCTGAACCCTAAAATGTGACTGAGTCACATGAAGGAGTAGACAGAGATTAGCATTTACAAGAATAATTTATAAACATTTATTAATTTCCATTCCACACATTTAAAGTAAACATAATAAACACAGTGCCCCAAACACATTCCTGTAAAATACAACATTTTTCTAACTGCAAACAGGACTTTCAGCACAGTTGGTTATTAAAGCTCTTAATTTATTTTCTGTTTCAGCTCCTTATCTATTTCTCCAATTTTGACTATTTAGGATGAAATTTTACATACTAAGTATATGCTTTTGGCTGAAGTTTCTGAAATGTTGGTCACTTCTAAAAAAATAAGTAAAATATTTATGTTGCCCTTTGCAGGACTTGAAATCTGCCAAGTAACAAAGCCTTCCTTTTAGGATATGTCCAAATTTGGATCAAGTATATACAAATTGAAGTTTTTCCATGATCAGAGAAGGAGTTCTTGATTTTTTGGGCTATATTCATTAAAATATCAGTCAGCATGGAAACATGCTTTACCATGACACTACACGGAGCTAAGCAAGACTATTCCTAAAGAAAAGGTTGAAGATCATGCTAACTCAGGGAACTTAAAAGCCTGCTTGTTCCACGCTGTTTGTGGCAGATTGAGCATAGCTACAGGAACCATGGAGAAAGTAAGAATCAAAGCTCCTATAGGAACGAGACTGAGAGAAGAGGCAGAGGGCTAGAACTAAAATTCAAGAGAGAGATGAGACAGACTTGGAACCAAGGTAGAAGAAACTAAAGCTAACTTGGCAAACAATATCCTGGCAGAGCAGGCACAAGAGACTAGAATGACTCGACAAAAAGACTGACACAGAGCAGAGATAAAAATATAGGGTAGAAGAAAGTTGTGAATTGGCAAAGGGTAATGGAGTAAGAATAAAGATGATGAATTATGGGGCACTAGATGGTCCCTAATTCTCAGAACTTACATAATTAACAGTAGTGAAAATACAGGGGATGATAAAGAAGGGCACAAAGAATAAGCACATTAAGAGTCTGGACTCAAAATCTGCCTAAACAGTACATTAAACCAGGCAAATTTGGAGGAGGTTTAAACTAGGAGATGATGAATTTGAGGAATACTGTTAGGAATAATCTGGACACAAAAAGGAACAGAGCATGAGAGGAAAAAGGTAATCAGACCAGGATGTGTGGAAACAAACACAAGACTTGATGGCATATGTGGGAAAGAAGCCTAAGAGTGGATGGGAGAGGAAGCTTATGCCGATATAAGAAGTTGGAGAAGCAGAAACAAGAACCGTTCATAGTACAAGAAAGGATTATAAAACGCAGGTGCGGAAAAGACAGCAATTAAAAAGAGAAAAAGTAGAAGGAAAAAAAAAAAAAAGCAAAGAAAGACTGACTTGGGCAAGATGGTCTTATATCTTTACCATCCAGAGCAACAACCTGAAGTAGCCCAAAATTCATCACTGGACCTTTCAGTGACTTGAGAAATATTTTTGAATCTACTTGACAAATAAGCAAAGGAGAACTAAAATTGTTATTATTTCCTCTTATCACATGACAGAAATCCTTGTCGTTGGTCTAATGGTTATATGGTTCTAAGTGGATATCTAAGTGAACTACAAGCCAAAGTCTCAGAATGGATTTTTACCTTTTTTTTTTTTAACTTGGTTTCTCTTTAAAAAAAAAACAAACAAAAACACACCCACACTGAAGAACCCCTGAGCCCTAGTAGAAGACTATCAGGCTATACAGTTAAGCATTTAAAACTTAGGAAATGCCTTTGTGTATCTGTTCTTGAATTATTTTCATAATTGAAAACACAGATGATGAAATTACATGAGATCATGTATCAATTTTCTCCCTAGCCTGTTAAACTCAATGAAAGCAAGTTCTAAATGCCTTTTAAAATCTGCATTTAGGTAATTTTTCAATATTCAACCTTAAAGTGAATTAAGCAGCATCTTGTAAAATATCATTCTGTAGTCTGTTCAAAAAGATTAGGTATACGTTGTTTGATAGCTAACTAATACGTATAAAAATATGTATGTACCTCCATTAAAAGAAAAAAAAAAAGAAAAAGAAAAAGGAAAAAGCAAGAAGGAAAGAAATATGCACAAGAGACCCCTGGGTAAAATATAAGTAAAGATGCGGAGAGCTTAAAAATGAGATGTTTACTACACACAGAGAGTTTACAAATCCTAAATGAAAGACAGCAGTCTTTGAACTGGAATATATAGACAATAGTGATGCTAAGAAGAAAGGAACAGGAAAGTAAGAATATTTTTAAGTGAAGCTGTACCATACACTGCTTAAAGCAAAGTTGAAAAATTTCTAAAGACTCTCATTATCAAAGAAAGGAAGGCAAAAAAAAAAAATCAATGTGGGGGTTCTGTTAAGAGCAAAAAGAATTGAAAAGATGTAAAAAGAAAGTGCAGTAAAAGTTACTGTGTTTTTTCTCTGAGTTGGAAGACTTTCCACTTTTCTTGTAAGAAATGCATAATTAAGCTTCATTATTTTAATTTCACTAACTAAATAGTAAAGTTTGAATTCATATGAGAAATAGAAATGATTTTTTTTTTTTTAGTGGAGATATACCTGGGTCCATTTTTTGAACTAAGAGTGATGAAGAAATGACAAGGTTCAGGTCCTAATTTATTTATTTTTTTTTTCCTGGAAACCAGTGTTCTACTGATATCAGAGGCTCTCTGAAAAGCTATAATTCAGGGAAGAGAAAAATCAAGTATTCTTAATAACAGTTACAGGCACAGCTCCCATTGCATTCCACTTTCAAATTCTGGTGCTTCTTGAAATGCCTGTCAAAAGATTGCAGTTCCCAAGGCAAGTGCAATGAAAAAAAGTTTATATTTGCACAGAAAAGAAAACCACAAAATTGTGATGACAGTTAAACAATGTAAATATGCAGGACACTCATCTAAAGGTCCAACATCGGTTGGCCAGAAACAGATTAGAATGACAGACAGTAGTTGATGATTGTCGTAGCCTACTCACAAATTGGACATTAGTATATAAAAAAAATCATCCTGTCTATCAGATATTAAAAAATCCTTGACTTCTAATTCTTGCAAAATATTCCTATGCCCATCTTGCAACTTAGTGATGACTACACTACTAGTGTTCAGGAAACAAAAAATACAACCAGCAATTCGCACCAATGTTTATGGAGTTAGTAAAATACCAGTGATTGTAGGACCGATACTTGAATCTTACATAACTGTGACTGTAAGCCACTAACCATCATGCCTTATGTATGTGTATCACAGAAAAATTATTCAGCAGGGAAAAAGAATTTTTTTCCTGTCCTTTTTTTTACAAAAGCAACGTAAATCTATGTGAAAATAAAAGGCAGAAAATATAATCAGCAAACACAACTACTTTGCAACTTATTGGGACTGGGTACCACAGAGATTAAGATTTTAGCAGTGGTCAGACAAGAATGGACAAAAAAAACCCCCAGTCACCCCCGCCCAAAAAAATCACATCAAGCAATAGAAAAAATAGTTACCAGGGATCATAAAGCAATAACTATGGTTTCCAGACAGAATATAAAGTAGTATGTTCTTAGATCATAATAACTGGCCATCAAGAGAAGCAAGGTCCTAAATTAGACAGATAACTAAAGAGCTCAACGGAACAATGGCTACTCTTTATTTAGGTTATACTTAATTTTTTTTTTAAGCTTTATTTTTCTAATACTCGGTAAATTTAATTAAAAGTCAGTTTTCCCTTTGAATGTGTAACAGGGAACCAAATCAATACTTTAAAGTAAACAAATGCTTTCCTTAAACTAAGATATAGTATGTTAAAAGCATTTCTTTTATTACTTAATTAATTTTGCTGTGTCAAGGAACAGAATTAAGTCAGTTTAGGATTAATCTATCCCATCAAACTTTTTGAGGAAAAATAGTAAATTTGGGACTTAAAATTTTTTAACCCCAAATTCAAAGAACCCAATGTTAGAAAATATATAAAGTACATAATAGTTGGAGAGTTCCCCAAAATATTTCTGAAAATCCTGACTTAGGCTTTCTAAAAATCCCTACAAATTAAAGGATAGTAACTTTTAAGTGTTGCATTGTTTTGTCTTTACAAAGATATGACCATTGATACTTCATTTCCTGTAGTATATATAAAAGCCATTTTATTTCAGTATCACATAGATTTGGTGGGGTTTTTTTTTAGTAAATATACTTCAGAATCATTTATCTTGCATTTTTAGACCTCACTTTCCAGTCTGTAAGATCTCAACAATTTATTGATACAATATCTAAATTACAAGTTATATATAAGGAACATGACTTAATTTATTCAAATGACAGCACCTCTAAAGTCACAGAATCTTTATAATAATCTGTAATACAAGAGCAAATTCACTCAAAAGGGATACACCTACTAAATCACTGAAATAGTTTCTAGGCATCTTCATTTAATATTTCAGAAAGCAAAACCAAGAGAGACTATACAGCAGGAAAGCATTTTATAACAAATACATTCTAAGTAAAGACAAATTTATGATATGTTTAGATAAAGGATCCCACAGGGCTAATAATTTATTTTTGGTCATTGAAAAGCAACAGTCTTTGGTAAACAGAACTAATGTAACAAACATGTTTATATACAGCATATGAAATGTAAAAAGTTATGTTAGGTTTTATATAGAATATGCATTACCATTGAATGTATCATCACTCAAATCCATGATGATAAAATTTATAAAAAAAACACATGAAGAAACTTATGTAAAAAGGTGTAAGACCAGGGCCTTTTTTAACGTACGTCCTGGACTACTGAAAGGACAATAAATATGTAGTTATGGTGTAGTAGATGTGTATTTTATGGAATTATATTTATAACACTGTAAACTCTCTCCCTCTGCTTCCCACCTCGGCTCTCTCTCTCACACACTTATGGCTCTGCCACTTGACTATTGTTCCTGCTCCTTTCCTAGTCTCTCCTTATTGAAGGTACACTACAATGACACCTTTTTTCTTTCCTGAAGAAAAAACCTTTCCGAAGCTCCTAACATAGGCAAGTTCGACATGTCTATATTTGTCAAAAGAGTTTTCTTTTATTTATTTTTCTGGATGGAGTTACAGTGTAGGTTACAATCCAGACAGCAATTATACATTAATATGAATGCAGTGTATAGTATTTAACTCAATTATTCAAGATATGCACACATTCTATTCTGGATATATGAATATAACAATAATTTTGTCATTGACATCTGTAGCTTAGAGTTATCTCATCTAAATTCAGGATCTCAGCAGTTAGGAATCATCTAATTTAAATGGTGTGGCTTCATCACTAACCAATGGAGAGAAGCAAGAACACTCAGGACACAATTTGTTCTTTTCTAAGATGGCAGGTGCTAAGAAAGAATCATATTCCTTCTCTATGGATAAAATTAACTTAGACTGCGATGATAAATTTCATCTAATCTAATTTTAGGAATGTAAATCAAGTGAATAAGCACAAACAAATTGTACTTACTGTTACTGTGGTGAACTAATACAATGTAAATAAATCTTTATTCCAAAACCTTCAAAAAGTATGTCAGAAAAATAGAGATATCAAGTATTTTTACATGTTTTTCTTGAATTTTAATTTACTTCTCATTGAAAGTGAAAAGTCAGCATATATGAAAACATAATCAAAAAGCCAATCCAGTAATTACTTATAATTTATGAAATAATCAGTTTTCTACTTCAACATAAAACATTTAAAAATTCACTACTTAAAAAATTTTAAGAATTTTGATAATTTTTCCGAAATTATTTAACACAACTTATATTTTTCGTAATGTATATTTTTGGGGGTTGGAGTTTTAGGTATTTGAAAAAGATATTGTACACAAATGGCCTTATAAAAATATATTAATATTTCTTCAGTTATGTTACACAAAGTAAGACATGAAACTTAAAATTCTATAATTTTATGACTTTCAAGTATTATTTTTGTATTTTTTCTAGATATATATTATTTTTTTAAATTGTATGATATTAGAGTGGTAAAAATACAAGCTTTTAAAGGATCCTCTGCTACTGAGCTATAGTGAGCTCAATGGGATCATATACTACAGCATAACTGGCAATCAACATGACAGAAAACTGTGCCTTGATTTAGGATACATGTTCTAGTATTCAGCTAACAAAACATGCATTTTTAAAAGCTCTTTTGGAAAAAAAAATTCAGGCAAAGATTAAAGAACCAAATCTGTATTATAATTTAGGGAAAAGAAAAATCTTTTAAGAACTCAAACATCAGAAGACCTAGAATATGTCACTGGAAACCTCCCATTAAATTCATAAGAGGAAAGTCTATGGATATTAAAGATCCAGTTTTTAAACAGAACTGTAGAAAATGAATGAAAAGGCTTTAGGTAAAAAAGAAACAGAAAGATAAGTAGCATGTGTTATTAAGGATTTCAAGCACACTCAGTTCTACCTAGTATTTTAAAGTGATCTTTAATACTGATATTGAAAAAGCCTATAACTTACTCGAAGATCTTGTTGAGTGTCTGTGTGGCAGCGTGTTTTTTTCTCTGTTCTCAGTCAAAGCACTTCCACTGGCCATAGAAATAAGTTCTAAATCCATGTCTTCTCTGCTTACAGGGCTTGCCTGGAAGCAGTGGGAGAGAATGTACACAATCATGAAACAAAATATAACATTTTCTGAATGTAGCTCACATTACTCCAAATAAACAAACAGGGTCTGTCAAACAACCTTCTTCAAAATGATACCACAATCCTTTTTTGTTGCCTAGGCTGAACAAATGCACTATGTCAAAGCACTTTTGTAAATAAGAGCCGATCTTAAAATTGTGGTTTGTGATCTGAGTCAATGCAACAACAAAAGAAAACACTTTAGTACAGTAATTTTGAAGAAAATCAATCTTGCAGATGGCTGATGAAACCTTAAACAGCTTAAGATCATTTACTGACCAGTCTATAATTTAAGCTATAGTTGAATGTCAGAGATGTCATACTGGATTATTTCCTGCAATATTTATGTTTTATCCAGGACACATATCACTTCAATCAGACAAAGGCCCAGTGAGTAATTTAATCTTTTAGGTTTTTGCTAATTAGCCATAACTATCAGACAGCATTTTAATTATACTTTAGGCAAGAGTATTATATGAATTATAAACTTCTAACATCCAGTGGTCGTAAGTTTTTGCATAAGGCATGTTACCTGTACACAAATATGGCAAAATAGAAATCAAAATCATATTTCATTTTAGCAATGGTATTTTGGCAACATGTAGGGCAAAGTTTAAAAACTCTGACCTGGAAGATACCACACATTGTAAATTGTAGATTGTTAGTACAGCGTAGAGTCATTCAGCTGGAAGTAATAAACATAAAGATATAATTTTGTAGTCTCTGGACCTTCAGAAGTGGAGTCCAGAAAAGCAGATTAAGTCCCCCCTATCTGGGCTGAAAAGCTAGGTGTCTTTCAGAAGCTGGGCGAGTAGAGACCCTTTCTTTTTATATATAAAACCAAACAAACTACAGAAAAGGAAAGACTATGCTAGTAGTAATGTCACCAAACTTTTTTGTAACATTGTAGTAGCATGACTGCTCAATCAGGTATTGAGAGACTGGGTCTCAACTCCCAGAGAGTTAAAGCCTGCAGCTCCCTTTTTCTCAGGAAAATGCTGTTACCGTGAAGTTGTAGGCTATTCTGGAGGAGACAATCTCCAGACTTCCTGTTCAAACTAGCTCACTGTACCAAGAGCAGCACTACACCAATGCAGACAGGCTTTGTAGTCCAGTCTAACTCAGAGAACTCAGATGAAATGGAGACCTGTTTCATTTCCTTGTCTTTACTCAGTCACTGTTTAATGTAAAATTCATTAAAAAGCCCATGCATTTTCAAACCAAAAACTCCAAAGATACAGAGATTTTACACTCTTCTTTAGTGACTACATACCCTTTGTGTCCACGCAGAAAGTTTATCCCTTGTTTTCTGATGCTTGCCTTTTGTTCAATGACCAGGATTTTAAAGTTTTGCTTTGCACAGGCAGCAGGCTTTATTATTGCTGTCAACACCAATATTTTATTTTCTCTTCCATAGCAGTGTCAAGAAACTTTGAAAAGAGTAATGTTTCATCCTGTCAATTATTCATATTTTTTGGACTTAATATTTACAGTCTCTTTAAGCTTGTGAGAACTCCCTATATTCAAAATCTTTAAATAGAAAGCTATTAGTCTTTCATTAGTAGAAGTAATGCAATCATTGTGATGCTCAGAGAGATTCAAATCAATGGAACTGATCATTTTTATTTTCATCTAACCTGTTTCAACACACTGCAAAAGTTTTCCAATATCCTGATACCCAAAGACTCTGGAGACCACAGTATTTTAAACAGAGAGCCTTTCCACAGTATCCAATCCCTACCATCATATAAACTGAGGCTTCATCATCTTGTAGACAACAATATTCAGGATTATATGCTAGCTTTTAATAGGGCTGTCTGTCTCTCTGATGTAAAATATTTGTTATTTTATTTCAAATAAAGATAAGTGTTTTCATCCAACTACAGTCAGAGTAATATTTAAGGTTGCATTAATCACTGGAGCAAACTTAATTTCAGATTTGTAAAGAAGCTGATTGAAAGTCCTCCGAAGCTAATTAAAAGCTTCCCTTTTATATTTATAGCTTACAGCCAAAATTTGGAAGAAATTTAAGATACTGATACAGCTTTTTGCAGAGTGTAGTATTGGACTTCCATCTGTACTGATCTCCAAAGTCAACTCTTCAGGCCTTATGCCCTTGGTTTTACTACTACAAATCTTTTTTTCCAATTAATTGGAAATTAAGTTCAGTCAAGCGCAATCTTTGCCTTGAACGTATCTCTGCATCCGTATATTAGTCTATTTCTACGTGAAATTATCAAGGTATTCTGTAACCTTCAGAGACAAAAAGCAATTTTAAATTCAAGTTATATCTAAATGATTTGGAGATACTGATCAACAGTGAAGTGGTTAACCATGTAGGTAACTTAAACTTCATAAAAAAAAAATCAGGAAGTCTATCCTGCTTGCTATTCAACAAAATCATATTAATTTAAAGTACTAAGTTTAAACTGTAAGTCAGCATGCCTTCCTAAGCACTTCTATGGTAGTATTAGTAAGAAAAAACATTAAAATGACCAATATTCAGATAACATGGTCTTAGATTTACTGCAGGTTACTACACAGGAATAATCCCCAGTGAGAAGGGCTAAGACTTTACTGTTTATATGCAACCATTGAAATACCATTTTGTATCCATGAAAAAGAAAGTTTTAAATTATTGGAATGTGCACAAATAGCAGTTAGAAAACTATATTAATTTAGTACTTTCAGAATGCAGGCTTATGGAACACATAAAAACCAGGGATCCTATTACACATCAGGAAACTCCGTGATCGAGAATATGACATATGAATAAACCACTGGAAATGCTCGGGGATGCTTTCCTCTTCTATTTCTCTCTCTTTTTCTCTTTTTTCTTTTATTTTACTTTATATTTTCCACTTTCTCTCAGTTTACCAGAAATGTTTGATAATGATTGAAGCTAAGTGTTAACTTCCTTTTTATCATGATTTCATAGCTTTTAACTGACCTACTGTGCAAAAGCAGTGGGAGTTGTTCATATTTCAACCTTTAAAAAAGAACCCATGTAAATTTTAAACCCAAAATTCTCCAGCCATCTGTGTACAAACCACATCATTTCATTGCCTATATAGTACTGTTTTCTGCATTAGATATACATTTTATTCCATTTTCTATTTTTTGAGCCCCCTATTGCAATTTTCTCTGTATTTCATTCATGTGGAACAGCTATGTAATTATGTGGCACAGGCTGTGACAATTCCATAACTTTGCCAGTTATGTGGGCACACCACATAATACTATTGAGGGATTGCAGCAGTATTTTGTGGACAGAACCGCTTATTGTAAATAACATACAATCTACCTATATGCACATATGTTTACCAATAATTACATGATATTTAATTTAGATAACATTATTAGATTATGATTTGCTCAAATTAGATCAATTACTGTTTTAGACTCAGCCTAACAAATACCTATTGGTGCTGCTGCAATCAAACCCCACCACAATGGTCACTTGGCTCATGATTTCAGCCCCTAAACTTTAGAAGAATCTAAGAACTGGACACACCCCACGCCAGAGAAAAATATTTGACAAAATCTGTCTTAAAGAAAACAGTAATAACAATATCTAAGCCTCAAAAGCATTTTTTCAAAGGTGAATTTTAGAAGAGTTTATGGAATTGTTTCCAAAACATGAAAATTGCATAGGTGGTGAAGCTAAGGAAGACAGAGGTTAGAAAGGGGCAAGATTGCTCAGAGAACAAAATGAGGCATATGACACATCATCTAACTGGGAAACACTTTTTATGCAATATTGTACATCATATATATAATATAAAACACTAATTCTGTATAATTTCTGCTTTGCCCCACGTTTTAAACTCCACATAATAATATCAATAAGAACATTGCTAATTTGGCAATAAAATGTAAAGTGTATATATATATAAATAAATGAAGTGAGCATAAGTCTAATTTTATGCAATTTTTAAATAATGTTACCATATTAATATACTATTCCAACTTACTGTATTTCAATAAATGACACTGAAGGCATATTAGAATGATTTAGTGTTGTGATATATAGAATTTGAGAATATTTAAAGTTGTTCAATTGACAAGAATACAGATTTTTAGTAAATAATGTAGTTGGTACAGAACCATATTTATTTTTTTTCTTTTTTTTTTCCAAATGCTGATTTAGAAGCTTTAAAAAACACACAGTGGCATTTGATGTCTTAAAAACAAACTCAGTGTTAAATCATGAAACCAGAACCCTATGTACAAACATGGGTTCTTGTGCTAAAATATTTCTTCAGATCTCTATCAATGAGTAACTTGCTTGCCAAACAGAGACAACAGTAAATAATTATATTAAACAAAAAAATTCTCCTCTTTTTATACAAAGTATGGATTGGAAATACCTGAATTCTGAAAAATTTCACAAAGAAACAAGTTCTTACCACAAGCTGTACTCGTCTACTGTCACATATCGCTGGATCTAACTCAGGCAAAAAACGACAGCTGGGAAAAACATAGGATAGAAATTTCAATATGTCCCACTGTACTGGGTTCTCAGAAATACCTGTGCAGAATCTTTTCCTAGCAACAATCCTGCTTAATTTTTAAAAATAATCCCATTATTAAAATTCATCATAGAAATTAATATTACCTGATAATGTAGCAGAGTAATTAATATTATTTTTTTGTACTTAAGATTAAAATCAACAAATAATTTGCAACTGTCTATTCAAAAGACAGAACACTAAGTTAAAATATATATGTCAACAAATGCAACCATGCATGAATTGTTGCACATGTTGACATAAATTGTAGCCAAACAAGTTGTCATATTACTCAATGTAGGAATAAAATAGTTCTCAGTTGCCTAAATGTATCAGCTGTTATAAACTGTCTATCAGCAACATTCCAGTGGAGATCAGGACTTTTGCCACATTAAAAAATGGTTTTATAATCTTTGCACTAGTACAAATACTAGAGCATTGCATACATCCGGAGAGGTAGCACAATAATATTTAAGAAAATTCTTCTATAAATTTCTGTGCCTTCTTACTTTCAAACATGGTTTTGTTCCAGTATTTTCATTCAAATTAAAAGTCATGGAAGTTATCTTAAACAAACACTAGAGAGTATTTCACTGTTATGGAACATGACCGACAGGGAAATATTTCTGCAAAGCCAGATAAATATTTCCTAAGGAACATATTCTTCATACACTCTCTACAGTCATTGATACAAACTGGGTATGTGGAATATTTTTCCACACAAGACAGAACAATAAGCAGCCCTACCTGCCTACTGACACTTTGGTTTTATTAGAGATGCTTTGCATTGTGTCTACTAATGACTTCATTAAGATATCGATGACATAGTGAATTTATGACCAAAATATACTTACCGTGTCTTCATATTAGTTTAGGGATTATTAACCTTTGCCTTAATTGTGTTGATATTTTATCTGTTCAATAATCAAAACTGAATAGAGGAGCATGTTTACAACATTTTAATACAGTATACTACTAAGATGTAAAAGTTGGGTTTATGCTTTTAAGACAAAATATAAATATACACTAACTAGTTAAAAAAAAGGTGGTTTTTTACTTCCTTAATCAAATCTAACAATATAGTTAATGTTACAGTTGATCTAATTAAATAAACCCATAATATATATCAATAATGTTATAAAATATATGATATGAACTTTTTTCATACACTCTTTACAGTCTAAAACCCACTGCATTGCTAACGTAAAACTATGTAGTTATTTATCATGAGATTCTGCACTGTTTATCATTTCATTTTCACTGTTTATCATTTAACTTTCACAAGAAGTATGTATACAATGATTACTAAACCAATTCTAAAGGGTGACACGTTTGGAACCCGGAAATATGGTGTACTGTCTGCTAGCTGCAAAATCATGTTTGTTTTAGAACTATTAACCTAGGTTTCACTTTACAAGACAAATTTAAAATAAAAAAAAAATCTAATTTAAAGGCAATGACCTCACCACTTCGTATTTCTGGAACTCACTGCTTCATAATCCAAAAGCTGTGCATGAAGCCATTGGTATGTGAAGTCTTTTCTCCTTTGTAATTTCTCATCTAAAGCAGTATCCAGCTGAGGACATTCTTCTTTTTTACCTTGGGAGTAAAAGAGATACTCCTATCTGTCATCATTATTTTAAAATATATTTTCTTTAAGATTCTTTAGATAAACTTGAAGCCCATTGCCTTTTACAAAATAAAAATTGCAATTACTTTATTTTTATGCAAACAGTCCAACTAGTCTAAATTCCTTCAGATGCTTAAGAAACACTATAAAATTAGTTTTAATTTTATGATTTATTTTCTCTGTTGGGACATAATATTGGCCTTCTGAATAAATTTATTTGATTGGGAAATAAAAATATCCTTTATTCTGAAATTCACACACAGGTATATGTTACACATAAATTGCCATGAATGTTTTTTATTGTGCTATTTCTATAATTAAAAATACACATTTATTTATACGTACAATTGTATTTAGCAGTCTACAAGGTTAAAAGAAATATCACTGTTATATGCAAGATAGGACACACGGTAATCATGTTACTCTGATCCATCTTTTACTGATATGATCTATTAAGATATTTTATTGGCAGTTTCTGATATTGGATTCCAAAGCAATTGCATATATGCAATTTTTCACAAATTGCTACCTACTTTTGGATCACAAAAGACATCTAAATATAAAGAATTAAATAGTGATATTATTGGGGGCGGAAGGGGAAGCTGCACAATGCTGGAAATCCTTCAGTTTTTGGGACCATTCTGCTGAAAAACAGATATGTTTTGAATAAGGAAGAGGATGCCAGAGTTGGAAGAGCCTGCAGAGGAAGCAACATTATTGCATGGGGATATTCAGCTTTTTACTTTCTACCCTTATACATCAACTTTATAGGTTATTTCTTTTTGTCACCTTCAACTCATGGCTTTTATGAGACATCAGAAAACTTTTTTCTTTTTTGGTGCAAAAGCTTTTTGTTTTTCTCTTTAATGTTATTTCAGACAACACTGAATTATCATCCCCGTTGCTAATTATTCCTTTATTTTTTCTTTCAAAGATTTTTCTTTCCTGAGTGATTTGTGAATTCAGCAGCTACTAGAAGTTGTTTAGTAAACTGCAGGAGCACTTGAACCAGCAAAAAGCATAGGTGACCTCAATTAACATAATTCCATTTACCCACTATGAATGCTTTAACTATATCAATAACTGTATATCAATAACTATATCAATAACTATATCAATAACTGTATCAATAACTGGGGGAGGGAAATGTCAGAACTGCCATAGTTTTCATTCATGCTTAGACAACATAAACTGAAATTACAGGCTATTCATTAACTCACCTTTTAAGACATTTGGTACATTACCTGTACTATTTTTTAAATTTATCTGCAACAATCATAATTTACTCTGCATAAGCTCCCAAATATAATTCCTCACTTGTATTTTACCTGGCTTTGCAGTGAACTCATCTCTTTCAACTTTTAGCTCTAAGGGAAATATTCTTAACGTATCATAGCTGCTTATTTCATAGTCTGAAATACATCTTTTGGTTAAGCCTTCCATTTGTCTTAGCATGAAGAATCCCTGTTCAAACCAAATCATTCCTTAGGCTGAACGTATTCAATTTTCAAGGCCATAGTTACCCTAATAAAATTAGGCAAGGTCCTGATCCAGAATATGAAGTCATATATGTCTTGCTAGTCACTCATGGACCAGAACTTAGGCAGAAGAATTTATCCTTAGCTGATCCTTACAGAACTCTCCTTTACTTCCCTAGGAAGACAGAAAATGAAAAGATTGGATGGACAGTCACTGTATCTACCCAAATGAGGTTGTGAGGGCTGATTAAAAAGGTCAAGCAGTGAATTGCCCAATCAGCGACAAATATTAAAGAATTCTATTTACATAGTTCATCCCCTTCCTTTATTAAAGTGGGAACTATTTCTTCTTTACTGAGTTTATGATATTGCTTTCCCCTGCTCCTGGTTCAGGAGTACAGTTTTCTAACCTATACATTTTGAAAATGTGTAGGTTCCAAGTCCACAACTACACTGGTACCTTTGCAGCTTTCCATTTAAGAAAGATACTGATTTATAACACGAGTAAGACACATTCTGTGTGACTTCATAAGAGCAATCCTGGAGACTGAGCCTTCTACATATGTCCATGAACAAAGAAATAATCTCCCAAGAAATTATATCTAGTTTTTTTCTTATCTATATTCACAGAAAAGTTGTTCCAGTGTTACCATCTTCCTCAGAATAATTTCTTCTGAATCAGTATTATTTCTGCATTTATTAAAGTGTTTGTTATCTTTTCTTCCATTAAAAGGAAAATCAACACAGGGGATTTAAATTTAAAACCAGTATTAGAAGTTCACATCTGAGTCTGTGTGTTGAAAGAAGATGAACATACAATAATCTATGACAAAACTTACCAAAAAAGAATACTTTTAGCTTGACAAGTTACTTTCAAAAATGATTTTAAACAATTTTCCTTAGTTGCAGTTTCAATTTTTGATTGACCTATGTTTGAAACACAACTGGTTTTAGTTAATAAAATTTTATTTTAATTTATTTGTATTTATATTTGCATGTTAATTATTGGAACACAGTTCGAACAAGAAAGCGACCAAGATAAAAGTGCACACAATAGGGTGCATAAATATAGCATATATATATGCTACATAGAGAGAATATTCTTGTTCCATATTAGTGTTAATAGTGTTTTTTTTTCTCAAATGGGCAGACACTGTTTAATTATTTGTTTATAATACTGTAGAACACTGTATTCTATTTTCTTATTTGGAATGTATTCATATTCTTACTTTTTAATATTAACACCTCTCTTTTTAATTCTTATTTAAAAAATCTATGTTATGAATTAAAGCACTGCATTATCACTTTTCCACTTATGAACATCATGTGTTTGAGAATCTGGTGTATCAGTATCATTAACATGCATTGGCTTGATAGCTTTCTTAAATTAGGGCTATGGGGTTTTAAAAACCTGGACCTATTTTTGTAGAAGTACTAACACTCACAGAAGGTCCAAAGAGCTGTAAGCAACTGTATCTTTGAAATGGATCAGACCCATAACCTTTAATTGTTAAATGTGGACAACTCTTAGATTACCAAAGAAAAAAGAAATGCATCAAAGAAGGCACAACTCCACCAAAACCCAAATTAATTTCAGAAGTATTTAAAGTATCATACCCTCATTAGATTAGCACTTCTAAGCATTCAGTCTTTTCGACTTTTTTTTTTTCTACATGACACACACGTTAATAATTTAAGATTGGAATTGTCTTACATTTGGCATTAATACAGTAATAATTTTTAGGTGTTGCAAATTAATCATCCACACACATATTGTGTACTTAGGCCATATACAATGAAGCGTTCAGGGCCACCTACTGGCAATTTCCTACAAAATTTGGGCATCTAAATAGAGAGAACTCAGAAAACCAAGGACATATGAAATATCCTTGGAACTTAGTATTACAGGAAAGTAACAAATTCTTTTCTAGGTCACCAAATCCACATGCAAACTCGTAAGAACCTGAACTTTGGGATCCAGAAAAATCTCATCCTTCATCTGTCAAATCTGTTTGCTGGGCGTGCTCTGAAACCATATGACTACACCAATCCTGACTGGTGTAAATCCTGGTTAGCTACTGCAGTCTTCATCAATTTACAAGCAAGAGGATGTTAAGGACCTTGATTCAACACAGTAATTTTTTTTTTTCAAATCTATGTTTTGATGATGGGTAGATAAAAGGTCTAACTTTAATATGTCATATGCTTCTTGATACAGAGAAATGTGTGGAGAAGTCTGCACTGTATCCAACCTTTCAAATTTTGTGTTAAAAGGGTGATTTCATTCACTTCAAAACTTGCTTCATATAGAGTACAATACAAATAAAGTAAAAGACTGCGAAACTTAAGACCTACAATGTGAAAGAAGGGCTTGGAAATTCTTGAGCATTCTAAATTTTCCTCCCTTAATAAAAAAAATCTGTGACCAGAGTTAATTTTCTCAATATGTATTCTGGAAAAGGTGTTCTTAATATAGGACCTAAGTAGCTGAGCTTGGGTATAAAATTATTGTCTGTGTATTAATACATTAAATTTTTCTCTCTCTCAGTATTCTGGCATAAATTATTGGTCAGCAATATATATTATAAGGGGATGTGTGTGTAAGTCTGTGTTTGAATGTACAAACTCTAAAAAAATATCCTTAGTGAAAATTAAAATTATATAGGCATTATATATTTATATAATTATATATATTACAAGAAATATTTATATATTATATAAATAACATATAAATTATATATACCCTTTATATATTTATATAGGATGTATAATTTCTCCTGTCTTCTATACAGTTATGTTATGTGCATAATACACATTTATAAACTATCTTGAAATCCCAAATTTAAATCCAACTTTTTATCTCATTTTTCCAAGTTGGTCAACAAAAAAAAAAAAAAAAAAAAAAAAAAGGTGTTATTTCTGTCACAGTCTGTATAATACATGCAGAACAGAAAATAAATGCCATGATTAGTTCTTGCTATCAAGGCAAAACAGTGAAGTATTTGGAAACAGACAGGAAAATAATAATAATAAAAAAACCCACAGCACCCCCCCCACTGTCCACTCCTAAAACTTCCCAGAAAGTTACAGTAGAATGTAAGAGAAAGGAGAAGAATTTCTGTTTTTCCTCAAAAAGCTTGACACATTTGTCAGAAGTCTAGTTTGTCACTAAATACACCTAAGCATTACATAGCAATCACAACAGGCCCCGAATTGTTTTGGAAAAAGAATGGTGTTTAGAGTGGTCTTTAGCATGCTTACAGGTATTCAGTGAATACATTTATAGCAGCAATATCTATATGACTCCCAGACAATTGGTAGTACCATATGGCAGCAATTGATTCAGATTTCTTTTTACCAAAAATTATAGCATCTCCAGATAATGTTTATCTACAACTCAGGTCTGGAATTTTCAGATAGTGGGGCACGTAAATTTCTACCTTAAAACCACAGAAACTTGTTTGTGACATAGCTATCCTGTACGTATTAGTTAAAAACAGAAGCTACTTTTTCATCTCAGTGACTTTTGACTAAATTGACTTCCACCTCTAGGACCAGAATGAATGAAATAAAAATATTTATAGTAGTGTCTAAGTGAGTTCACAGCTGAATAAAAGATGAAATAGAACTTTGTCACATCAGGTGATGACCAACATTTTTTGATGCTTAAAAATGCTTTATCACATACATCATAAGGAGTTTTACATACATGAGAACATGATACATGAGACCACTGATCAATGTAAAAGAGAATGTCTTTCAAAAATCATATGTAAATAACAAAAAGAAAAAAAATTGGAGTTCTCCCCTAACACTTGTGCCCTTTTTCCCTTTTTGCTAGGCGTTTTATATTTTTTTCAGACTACAAATAAAACCTACTATACTGCAAACCTCCTTCTCTTGTCCAATCTCTTCATCTACTAGTTCATTCTGCTTCAGTAGTTATCACATTTCAGCCTGTGCTTTCTATGTTCTCTCTTCGATGTCTTATTATAATCTAATATATTAGATTATGCAAAAAGCTGAACCCTTTTGTTGAGATTCCTAAACCACTGAAACAGTACAAATTTCAGCTTCTAAATTCAACGAAAATAGGATTTCATACTTGGACCTTCCCACAAATTATTTACTATTTTCCTACTTGCTCCTACCTTTGCAGAATGCACCACCACTACCATTTATCAGTAGTAATCAGTATTTATCCCTAGCTTATTGTTTATGCTCAATTTGTTCCTTTCCCCACACTGAGGCAAATCCAAGTCTTATCTTCAACAGTGCACTTTTAAGACACCTCATTTAAAGTTATTTCTCTCTATTCATGTCACAATAGTGTCTAGGAAGTTCTCCCAGTACCTCCTGATTACTTAACCTCTTCTACTGCAACCCTCTGATCACATAAATACATTACAAGCTACTGCTCCATATTAAAAGGCTTATGTCTTTTCTTGTGAACATGGCACATTTCCACTGGAATAGCTTCATAAGCTTCATTTTCCTAGCACTGACATCAAGGCAGCACTGAACACTGTTCCTTACAATTCATTCAACTGTCACCACTTTCTGTACTCCTCCATTTATGTTAAGTACAATTTCTCATTTATCTTCAATAACTAAGTCATATGACACCTCTTTGAGTTGATGTATAAACCTAAAGCACTATTTCACCTGGTGTGTACAGAAAGCTGCCATTGCTGATTTCATTTTTTTGCTAATTTATGACTGTTTGAATCTGATTCAAGAAGTGAATCTTGGGATAAGAACTTGAAGATCTGTTTAGGGAAAGACGTAGGGATTGCATAATTTAGGGCTAACATCAGTAATAATATAAGAATAGATTGCTTGGGTCAACTACAAATAAGTCACAGAGATGCAAAAAAAAGTAAAGGAACAGTAGTGCACTGGTTTAATACAGGTGTACACTCTCTAACAGATTGTATGAGATTCCCCTTTTCTCTAAAAAAATGAGCCAGAAAACAAAACAATATCCTGCCATTTGTTTAGACTGATTAATTTAAACCATTACATTCAGAATTATGTAGACTACTGTTCAAACACATTCATATCAAGGAAATACACAGAAAAAATGGTTTATTTCTTCAGAATGCTACTGCAGTCATCTAACACTAGAATTAAATATATAGTTATTGCTATTTATTTTAATCTCAGTGAATAACAAAGCCATTGTGAATTTCTTACCATAGGAAAGCAGAAGAATAGCAGGAGACTAAACTGCACAAACATCTGGAAATATTAAGATTCTAATTTCTCCAAAATTTTCCAAGTTTGGAAATGTTGGTGACTGAATATGATTTTGCATTTTCTGAATTATTGATTAAATGCTATATAGTCATTGACTCTACTTAGATGAAATGTATCAGCCACTCTGTAATTTTCTTTGTACTAAGGCAAGTATTGAAGGCATCTAAGCATCCAACTCTTCAGCCCCAGTACACTGGACACATATTTTGGCAATATTACAATAAACAACAACTGTGGTGAAAGTGAAGATAGATTGTATTTTATTCTGAAATAAATGTAAAATAACTCAGCATCCACCTACATACATAGACAAACGCTCATAAATGGGTTCCTCAGGTTCCCAAAACATTAACAAATAGAAGTTGCAATGCAACTAAAAAGAACAGAAATAACATTTCTCAGTCCAGACACCCAAGGGCAGACTTCTCTTACATATAGCTTGAGAAACAACATGGAATTGCTTCATGCTTGAAAAGCTAAGTTGGTTCTTTCTTAAAAAAAAAAAAAAAACCAAAAAAAACCAAAACCCCAAAAAAACCAAACCAAACCAAACCAAAAAAAACCAACCCTGCCAAAACCAAACCTCAACTCTACAAAAATGACAAAATTAAAGAGGTGATATTCTATCCACATGCACAGAGAGAAGAGTTACTGACGTAAACTGCTTCTACCTGCAATCAGCATGCTTCCAGGATCCACTCAGGTGCTTACAAACTCAAAAAGCACATAAAAAACTTTACACTGCTATGCCGGTATAACGCACATACTTTCACATTATTCTTT
>JAWWLV010000045.1:41374318-41408485 GCA_035041135.1 Platyrinchus mystaceus | reverse complement strand
ACAAATACTGAAAAAATCCCACACTATCATTGATGGACAGGAGGCTAGAAAATTAGGCACAGATTTTATTTTTCAGTTTTATTTTATAATAAGAAACTGGGCCACTAGAAGTATGTAACCGAAGCTTGAGTGCGTGCACTGTAAGGCCCCTGCAGTCTTTTACAACTTCTCAGCGTACCGCTGTTGTGAACTGGGTTTGCACTCTGCCAGCAGAGCAGCTCTGACCCATGGAGAGCAGTCCTTCAGATCAACACTGCCTCAGGCTTTACTGCTTTCTCCAAGAAGTCTTACATTTCAGGCATCAAGTTGAATTTCTTCTGGAGATGATTAACCCAAACCCATGACAGATTTTTTCCAAGATATCCAACTCCTTATGTTTATTTTATCCTGGCTCTTTTTGGATGTACTGGACACAAGTAACCTACTCATTTTACATGTTTAAGGGCTGGTGGAGAGCCATTAATTCCTTAAAATGAGAAAATATTTCAGTGCGAGAGTTCTGTTGTGTGAGCTCAAACTAAATAATAAGAAACAAAGCTACAGAATTCTGATTTTAAAAGATAGATCCCTTTCCACAATACAGGTTTCTGTAACACATTTTCATCACATGCCAGAACAGATCTTATGTTCTCTGAAAATGCATTATTCTGTCATTTTTGTCAGTGCTGTATGGTTTAGAAACTTCTTCCCTAATGTGGCATACAAATTTAAAGTCTGGGAGATATGTAATAATTACATTTTAATGTAAATATGGCAATTCAAGTCATAGAATTGCAGCAAGACAGATTTCAAATGTGGTTATTGATCCTTTACAGACCACAGTTCAATAAAAGATGACTTAATTTAGAAATGGATGTTTACAAAGAATGCTACACCTGGGATTTGATGCCATTTATTTTTCTCCATTGAAAATAGATAATTTCTAAAAGGTGAAAACAGCTACAACAAATTATTAGTTATAGTTCATGGTCATTTTAAATGCTCTTAAATAACAAACATCAGAACATTTTAAGCCTGTAAAAAGACGAATATTAGCATTACAGTCTCAGTACCTTCTCTTAACTGTTATGAAGATATTTAAAAGCATCAGTTATTTGAATAAATATTCATATTTTGTAATATAAAAAATCTAGGAAATTATGCTGATTATTATGCAACAATATTTTAATGAACTCACAAAATTAACTAAAAAGATAACATTAAAGTACTACTTTCTGAAGTCACACATTTGCATTTTTAATTATTGCTAGTAATAATAATATATAAGAACTTTTTGCAATATTTTTCACTTTAGACTACAAGGAGTTTCATAATTACGAACTATCAGCTGAAAAACAGATGACTAAATAGATTCCTTGATATTTATCTTCCAATCATATGACATAATCACAAGCTCATTTTACCTCTTATTCTTGAAAAATAAATGTTATTTCTACTGACAATTTAAACAGAAATGAATAAATACTGTTGTAATTAAAAGCCACCTGAGAAAGCATAACCTATTCATTATCAAATTTGTATTGATGAAATCTGTCTTAACATTATATCCATTACGTTTTCTTTAGTCACCAATGAGCATAAAATGACAGGAAATACAGTACTGCCAATTAGAACTACAGGTTCCCAAACTACAGCAAACATATCTTGACAACACAGTCCAACGCATTTTTAAGATAGATAAACATCCGGGCATGAATCATTGTGCACGTTTCTGGGTGAAGTCACAGTGCACTGTTTCCACTTCACTGATGGATATGGATATGACTTAAAATAGGTATACTATATATGCCAATAAATCACCTAACCTACAAAATTAAGTAGAGCACGTTCTGTGGAATTCTGTGAAATGAAGGGAATCATATCCAAATGATACTTGGATAGTTTGATCAGACTCTCAGCTGATGTACTGCATTCTTCCAACCTAATCTACAGATTGGAGTCCAGTTTCCCATTCCACTGAACAAAAATTATTTGGATAACCCACTAAAACTGTTGAGGCAGCTGGATCAAAGAGGACCCAAAAAGACAAAAAAAAAAGACAAAAAGCTCGTAGCAAAACAATGTGTTAGGCCTTAGGGCTCCTTCTTTAGTTTTGAGCTGCTGCTGTACTGGGACTAAGCATTCACACTGTTGGCTGGAAAAAGAAGTATCCTTCCTCTGTGTAAATGAAATTACAGATCTTGTAATTGCAGACCCACAGATGGCAGAGATGCTCTCTTACATGTTCAGCCAGGACTAATTGGAACTGCCTAAGAGAAGGAGTCAAGGATAGATTCTTCCTTCAGTTCGTAATCCACTTTATCCAAAATTGTCAAGACTATTTTATGTTAAATTAGTAACTGGAATAGCCTCCAGACAAAGAGAGGAGAAGCAGTCATATAAAGCTTTCTAAAAAATATGTTTTGATGAAAAATAGGAAATTATGACAATTATCTGTGTTCCTTACAAAGTTTCCAGGATTTTGAGATCTTCAAAATGTGACCATCTAAAAACCACAAAAAAATCTCCAAGAATATTCATTAAAACAGAATATTCATTAAAGCAGGCATATTTTGTCTGTCATCTACCTGGCACTAACTGAAACTCAGCAACCATGATGGAAACATAACCTTATCATACCAAAGAAAGCACTGTAACATACATAATCCCAGAAAACATCCAGCAAATTATCAGAAGTGAAAGTACATCAAGTCAGGCTTTAATCTGTCTTCAGGTTTTTGATTAGGGTATAGTTTGTTATGAGAAACAGTAAATACATATTTACACTGTGGCTTACTTTACAACCTACTCAATATAAAATCAGAATATAAAATCACGACTCAAATATATTAGTTACTTAAATAATAGTTTTAATGAATCTCTATTATACAATGACCACATGCATTAAATTAATTTTAAAAAACCTGAAACAGCATCTGATAGAATGTGATAGGATTACAAAATGCATTTTGATACTAGTAATTACATAGAGTAATTGTTCATAATTTCCTTTCAAAATACACCAAAAAAGGGCATAAGTGCTATGCTTATTGAATTATTATACCTACTTATACTCATGGTATATGCTTATATATTTGTGTAACCAGAGACACATTTATTGTATGCATATGTATTGACACATACACATGTACATATCCACTAACACAGTGAATTACATCCCCATGGTTTGTGCCTTCATGTGTTCCTTGTATTTTTAAATGGTAAGCTCTTGTCTGTCAGAACAAGGTTTCCCCATGCTGTTGATGAAGTGTGTAATACTAAAGGGCTTGTCTCTGACTAACTTTTGTGTGCTATTGTGATACAAATGTGCAATAATGGTCCCTCGTGGGGATTTTTCTCATATTAGTGAGCAAAGCATGATGACTCTTCCACAATTTAGTAAAAATTTATGATTTTGCTCAAGTTTTGAAAATGTATTTTCCTACAATGTGTATGTCAAATTAGAGATATGTGAATTATCCTATGGGATTAAAAGTTATGCAAAAATTTTTGAAATTTGTTACCAACATTTTGCATATCAGCTATCAAAACTCCTATAACAGGAAAATGAGAAGGCAAATTATAACAGAATAATAATCTCAGGAACACACAAGCATCAGATATTAAACTCATTCCTTTTCACTCTTTAGTTTTATACCTCATGTCTTTTTATTCCTTTTTGTCTTATTTGTACTTTTACACACAAACTAAAGACACAACAAAGACAAAAGAACTTCATCGTACATTTTAACTAGATTACTTCTTAAATATTCATTACCATGATGTGTTCCAGTTTGAAAATCTAAAACTGTTCTAATTGTTTCACTTCCTAGGGCATCCCCTTTCAAAAGCAGTGATTCTATTATTTAACAGACAACACATGTGTACTTGCTGTTTTGCTGTTGATCATATGACTTCCCCCTCTATTTCCTAATTTAAAGAAATAAAGAAGGAATATATAGAATGTGCCTTTTTAATTTTTTTTTTTTATTTTGTTGTCTATGAAGGATATGGATCGGAGTTCAAATTTTCTACCCAAGGACTCACTACCAGTCTGTGAAGGTTAAGGGGCTTGAATGGAGGAAGTTTATTTCCACCATGCAAAAGACAGGTCTGTGTTCTCTCTTAATATATGGTATCCACAAGATTTATGGATACAGAGTGAAAACATTCCACATTGTTACAGAAAGAACTCCCATTGCAGAACAGACCCAAAGAAAGCTATTCCATGCAAAAGAGGAAGAAACGCTCAAAAGGTGAGAGAGGGGAAATGGGAAACATGGGAAGAAATAACTGATAACACAACTCTGTGAAATTATCATGCAGGTGCTTTTCTCTGTGGTAGATAACATGCAAAGTGTTACCCAAATCTAAATTTAGAAACTCCTAGTTCTGTCTGATGGTATCTCACATACATATAAATAAATGCTCTGTGTTCCACTCTGCTTCTAACTCACAACTTAGTATTTTCTGGACATACCATCTGAAGTAGCAATGTCTCTGGCAGAAGGACAATTTTATATTTTATATTCTGGTCAAGCAGAATAGTATTGTCTGAATTGAAGGTTCATCAGATTGCATGTGAGCACCCACGACTGGTGAAAAAAAATCTCTGTTTATTAGCTGGCCAAAGAAGTACAATGGTCTTTGAAATGAAAGACAATCAAGAATGCCACTAATGTGCTCGCCTTTTGATATCTAATCTGCCTCATTACCTACTCTCCATAGATTCAAGAAGTAATTTCAGTATGCATACATTGGCTTTTAAAAATGAAGGGAAATGTCTCCAGGCAGGAAAGCTAGGCTAAACCTACTGTAGGGTACTGAACTTGTAAACAAGCTTATTTCTGAGAAGGTTTTGAACATTCACTCTACTATTTATAGACTTGGACATCCACTGTTTTGCAGGCAGTCTGCATGTCCTGTTTCTTTAGCATATGATGCATTCTGACAATATAAGCATATGCCACAGGAACATACATGAGACAGTGGGAATGCTCAATCACTCACAGTATACACAGACTCTCCATAGTCAAGGTAAATTCATGCTTGGATACAAGGCAAATAATAGTGCAAAAATATTTCCTCTTCAGAATTCACAAAGATTTGTTTCTAAACAAATATGAGCACAGGCTCATGAATGTTAGGCAAATCTGGGCTTTCGTATAATTAGGTTAATTGATTGAATTGCACTTCAGGTATACTGAGATTGATTTCACAACTGTCTCAGACATGTTCTAATTTTTATCCTCATACAGTGAATGTTAATAGAGTATCATTTGTAATTTTACTTTGTGGAATTGAGAACAGATCAGATAGCATATGACTATGTCTTTGAAAAAGATAAAAAGATAGAGGTGACGACTTTCAGAGCACACTATTGAGTAGCAAAAGGAATCAAACCAGTATATATACAAACAATGTCTCTGATCATCTTCTTACAAGAAAGGCCTTTATACAGAAACCAAGGAAAGTCTGAACATGAATTCAACAGTGAAAGAGCTACATCAGTATTTAAATATTTTTTGAAAACAAATTTTATATTTACATGCTGAAACTTCTTTCTTTATCTTACATCAAATGGTGTTTTCTTAGGGACTATCTATGAAAGTAGCTTCCTAAAAACACATTAAGGATTGTCAGGAATCAATGGCTAGCTTGAGCAAAGGTGAGAATGAAATGAAGCATCTGAAGTAATATTTCATTTATAACATTTTATTCTAGAATTTTGTATTTTATACCTCTGTGACATTCTCTGTCATTTTTTATGATGAAGACTTAATAATAAAAATGATAAATAAATAAGTTAGGCTCCAGCTCCATATGAATTAAGCTCTAGGAGCACCCTCTGCCCTCCACAATGAACTGAAATTGAAATGTGTCGCTGCTGTAACTTGAGATACACAAGAACAGATAAGGTTATTAAACTTTGCCTTCTTCTATTCGTGCATATTGTTTTACATTTCAAGTAGGCTTGCTTAAAAGACATTGCAAGATATATATGCTTATATGCATAGGGATAAAGTGAAATACTTGCTCATACCTTCAAAGTATCCAGCATTTACGGGCTGTGTCTTCTTTGGTGATTTCACATGGAGATGTTTATTTTCATTGTTTTTGAACAACGCCAGGCGCACAGCTGGGTCTAGATGACAAGAACAAGTTAAAATCATAGGTCAGACCTGGCTCATTCATTCCTTCAAGCAATTTTTCACCTTTTAGCCACTTAATAAATGAAAATACCTTTAAAAGTAGGTTATATATTCACAAAGGATTACACTTTCTACATAAAGCAATATAAATACACACACAACTGAGAATCAAAGTCACTATTGTACAGGATTTTAACACTGTTGATCTTTTAGCTTGCTCATCTCCAAATTAAAAATAAACTCTAAAGCATATATTTGCAGAAAATATAAAAAAGAAAACAGTTTTAAAGCTTGAAATTAAAGCAGAAATATTAACAGGATACATGCCAAGCAGTATTTCCAAAAGCTTTGGTCCAGAATTATTCAGCAGTCTAAATCAAGACATATATACCTAAAAAATATCAAGGAGGCATTTTATTTTTTCAGGTTCAACTTGCAGATAATAATCTACTCTTTCTCCATGTCCCATCCTAATGGAAATAAAAAAATACCCCAGGAGTCTATGGGTTCATCTACATGCCAAAATATGAAATCTTGATTAGTTTCTGAACTGTTACTTTGAAAACGTTGCAAAGAAGCAAAGATGAGCACAGAATTGTACATAAATCTACATAAGACATGTTCCTACACTGGAAGAAAAATATAAAGTTTAATTAACAAAAGGTAAACACGCAAAACCCACACAAGTCAGTAGAGGTGATTTTCACATATTATTTCTGATGTGAATGAAGAATTGTTTGCTTGGCACAGGAGGAAAGTAGGAGCTTAAGGGAAACAGTGCATTAGAAGGAATGTGAAAATTCTGAGCACAGTGAAGAATAACTGCCAGTTATTAAAAAAAAAAAAAAGGGGGACTAAAAAGAATATAGAAACAAAAGCAGATACACAATGATGAGTAAAAGCATATAGGGTTTTGTATGTATTCCACTGAGCGTGATAACATGAATAACAGAAAGCCAAAGGAAAACTAGAAGAGATGTGTTTGACAAGGTTAAAAGAAGGCAATAGCTCAAGCAGATATATCCACTCTCGGTAATATCTGAGAAACAATGACACAGAAGTTTGTCTACAAAGGTGACTACAAACTGTCTGAAAAGGGTAGAAATTCATAACGAGGAGAAAAAAAGCAGTGGAGCTTATCAGGAAGGTGGATATGGCAAGGGAAGGATCTAAATTTTCACAAAGAATACAGGTGTAGCAAAAATGAATATGTGAGACACTGTCAGAACAGACAGCACAGGAAAACAGAGGTTATGGAAAGACTCAAAGAGCATTCGGACAAAATAGATTTAAATTACTAGTTATGTCTGGTGCTTCATTTTGAGCCTGTTATGTTACCTTTTTAGCGTTTATTTAGAGAGTTTTTAAGAGCATCTATAATAATGCAGCAAATTCTAGAAATAAAGGATCGAATGTCCTGTTAAGTTGATAGACAACTTCTTATGAATTTAACAATTTGTAAAGTTGGTTTTGATTAGAACTCTATATTTGTAGTAGACAATTCAATCACAAACTAACAGAACTTAAAAGCATTCTAGGAGCTCAACTTTTTCTCAGTAAATGCTGTCTTGACACAAGCAGACATACTATATGTCAGTTTGCCTTCTAAGCACGGAGAAGTTCTCTAATGGGGTGTGGCGTTCCAAGTGATAACATATTGACAAAACTCATCCAAATGTTATGGTGTTCTTGGTCAGCCCACACTGCAGCAGAGTGTGGTTGACAGAATGTTCTTAATGGTGCTAACCTCTCACAAAGCAGCAGACTCGACTAATGAAGGATCGTGGCAAGTGGGGAGGGAAATAATTAGGCCATGACTTGTTCCCAAGACAGAATCAGGGATACCTTACACTTAGTTATCTCAAATTGTCTATGAAGAACCTCTCTCATTTTATTGTAGGATGATTATAGCTTTCAGATTAACCCAAAAGTTGTCATATTTAAAGTAACCTTAACTCACTTTTACTAGCTAAATTCAATGAAATGATCCAAGAAGCACAAAAAATAATGATTAGCTCCATTAGTTTTAAAAGTAGATCATTGTAATGATTCTGATAATGAGATCACTTCATCCACAAACTGGATTACCAGGCTTGTAGATATTTTCACTTTGTGTAAATGGATAAAGTAGCCTTACTTTGGCACGTCTTCCAACTGAAAAACAAATCAGTAGCAGACTAGCATTCTTCAGGGTAGTAAATATTTGGTACAGTGCATCACAATAAGATTTGTGATAAAAATACCTTGATATAGTAATACATTATATTTTAAAAGTTCTCTCTGAAATTTTAGATTACAGAAGTTGCAAAAAATATTTTAAATAAAGTATGAATTAGTTTTGTCTTTTCAATAGTTGTAAGAACTATATGGTCACGCAAGTCCTACACATGGATAAAAATGTACAGAATAAAATATTTTATATTTTTTCCCAACATTCAGCATACAGGGTTTATAAAAAGACTTCTAACTTCTTTCAGCTTTATGCCAGTTAGAAAGACCAGTGTCTTTCTTCAATAGAAGACCAAATACAAAGTGACAAAATCAATTAAAACCTCTTAAGACAAAATGCAATTGAGGATTCCAAAGTATTTTTGATTAATTTAAAATAATTCCTGAAATTACACATTTTTTCTTATGTGGGTCTATCAACATTGTTCCAAGCAGTTTTAAAAATGTCATCTTTCCTTAATCCAACCTCCCATCCAATTCTATGAAAAAAACCAACAAGTCCAAAGTTCAATTATACCACAGATTTTGGGTGAAGTCACACAAAGTTATTAGTGCCAAGCTCGATTTTCTAAACATTTATCTGTGCACAAAGATATCAGCAGTAAAGAAGGCCCGTGGACTGGGAAGAGTGGTAAATAATGGAAATTGTTGTTCTAAGAGATTTCTATCAGAAGATTTATCTTTGAATCTTTGCAAAATAACTTAAATAATCTATATGGATTTAACATAGTGCCAGACTACTTGAATTTGAACCTATCTGGATCACCTCAACCATTGCCTACAGCTCTTTTGTTATTAAAAATGAGTCCTTTTCTTTATTTAGTCCACAATGTAGGCAATATTACATAGATTACTTCATAATACTAGTGCTTTTCAGTCTCTGAGTGAACTAGGGAAATGAACTGCATGTATGCTTTGATGACAAGCAATCAAATGTTTTAGATTTCACACAGAGAACTGTGAAAGAGTCCAATAGTTCAAAATCATACAAATATCTTACTGGATTCTGGCATACTGATTTAAATGTGGCTTATTAGATGATGATCTGTGCTGGCAATCTGTAAACCAGGGAGGTAATTTATTGCACATTACTTGGCTGCCTCCACATATAGAAGTTAAGTTGGACAAACAAAAGAAATGTTATGGAAAACAATATGGAAGGAATAGTTACTGCCTGATCTGGCACCACATTTCTGAACAACTTCTCAATAATATTGAAACTGAAAAAAATAAATGTTTGTCATTAATTTTTGTTGCACAATATCTGTAATTAGGAAAACACAAGCATAACTGTGACAACTTGAAAGAGTTGCTAAATCAAAGTAGCACACAGGAACAAATGCTTATCTATAAGATAACTGAGTTCGTAAATTAATTTGGCAGAAAGACCAGATTTTATACCATAATTGAACATCAATTAGAACTCCAGCTAATCTATGGCTACAGTTCCAAGATGATGCTGCTACATAGAATAGACAGAACAAAAGTAGCTTTCTTTCTGTAACTAAGAAAATATACAACAATTGTCATTTATGTAATGTGTAACAAGGATTAATAATATACTCCAAATTTTTATCCTGACTGTTGTTAAGTCTGATCATCTGTTTTGGGCTTGCAGGTTTTGAGGGAGGGGGGTTAAGTTTTTTGTTCGGTTTTCTTTATTTATTTTTTTATTAGTATTGCATTGCTGTCTGAAATTCTGAACACTAACTAAAAAATATTTGCTGACCTCTATGACATATCTTTTTTATTGTGCTCTGGTTCTAATGAACAAAGCCCACTTCAGCTGCTTTTTACCTTTTTTTTTTCCTCCTACCTATGTGGCATCAAGAATTACCATAGAATCATAGAATCATTAAGGTTGGAAAAGACATCCAAAATCATCAAATGCAACCTTTAACTGAACACCAACATGCCAACTAAAGCACAGCATTAAGTGCCACATCCAGTCATTTCTTGAATACTTCAAGGGACGGTGACTCCACCATATCCCTGTGCAGCCCGCTCCAATGCTTAAATATCCTTTCAGTGAAAAAACTTTTCCTGATGTTCAGCTTGAACCTCCCCTGGCAACACTTGAGGCCATTTCCTCTTGCCTGTCACTTGTTGCCTGGGAGAAGAGGCCGACTCCCACCTGGCTACAACCTCCTTTCAGGTAGCTGCAGAGAGCAATAAGGTCTCCCCTGAGACTCCTCTTCTCCAGGCTAAACAATCCCAGCTCCCTCAGCCACTCCTCATATGACTTCCTCTCTAGATTCTTCACTAGTTTAGTTGCCCTTCTCTGGACATGCTCTAGCTGTCTTTCCTGTAGTGAAAGACAATCACTTCCCTGCTCCTGCTGGCCACACTATTCTTGATCCAGGCCAGGATGCCATTGGCCTTGTTGGCCACCTTGGCACACTGCTGGCTCATGTTCAGCTGGCACCCGCAGAGCCTTTTCTGCTGGGCAGTTTTCCAGCCACTCTTCCCCACGCCTGTAGTTCTGCATAGGTTGTTGTGACCCAAGTGCAGGACCTGGCACTTGGCCTTGTTGAACCCCATACCACTGGCCTCAGCCCACTGATCCAGCCTGTCCAGATCCCTCTGCAGATCCCTTCCTACCCTCCAGGAGATCGACACTCTAACCCAACTTAGTGTTGCCTATGAACTTACAGAGGGTGCCTGTGACGCCCTCATCCAGATCATCAATAAAGATATTAAACATGACTGGGCCCAACACTGATCCCTGGGGGACACCAGTGGTGGCCATCCAGCCAACAGGATGCAGCACACTTTTAATTCAGCAAAGGGTGCACCTGTCCAAGCCATGGGCCACCAGCTTCTCCAGGAGAATGCTGGGGGAGAAAGTATCAAAGACATTACTGAACTCCAGGTAAACTACAACCACAGCCTTTCCCTCATCCACTAGGCAGGTTACCTGGTCATAGAAGATCAGGTTGGTCAAGCAGGACCTGCCTTTTCTAACCTGTGCTGGGTGGGCATGAGGCATGACAAGAGATTATTTCTTTGGAGAGGAAAGGGTTAAACAAGAAGTACTACAGCAGTGTAAGAGAGACAAGCTGAAAGTAAGACATGGCTTTCAGCCACCTTAAAAGGAAAAGAAGTTAACTTTCAGAGGCTAGTATGAAATTCACAGAAACAAGGAAATTCCAAGTTAAGCAAGAAATTCTGTACTGCTGTGCCAACACATCTTTAGGAAGCTAGGATTGTTATGAGTCACAGACACTTTATGTTAAAGCACAGTGAGGTGCATTAATGTCTGCTTTATTTAGATTTTGAATTAGAATTTGTATAGAATTTTATGCACTCATGATAAACAGAAATATTTCTGATGTTATGCCAGTTTTACTTGGCTGAAAATTTTCCGGTTTCTTGCCCGCACTTTTTATATTATCTTACAGTATAGTAAAAATAGTTGAAGCAGGCACAGCACACATTTGCTATTATTAAAATATAGGCCCCAACTTTATTTAACCACATAAACAAGCATACAGAACTGTAGTGGATTAGGGCATAACAGACCTTAAGGCCATTAGTTGGTGGGACTGGTCTGCTGCAACATAAGCCTTGCCTGATTCATTCCCTATTATAAGGTTATGCTACTTTAAGCTCTTCCTTGTAATACAAACTACAGGATTCAGTGCGCTTGCTAGTATTTTCCATTTTTTTTTTCTCTACTGAGAAAGTATGTGGCCAGACATATGAAGTAAGATACTTCTCAGTTACTTCTACATATCTACATTTTAACTCTGTCCTTCAGCAAGTCAGCCTAGTTTTTGTGTCTAGGCAATGGAGAACTATTAAGTGCTTTAACAGTGAGTAGCCTGTTTTTTAATTATGTTTTAAGAGGAAACTTCTTTCCATAAAACAATGCAGATGACTAGTTCAGATGTGGATTCCTATAATTATCAAATGAATCCCATCACTGTTGCACTAGGAGAAGACAAATATTTTAGATGGAAAATGAAAAAGAATAAATTCCCACACCTGAGAGTGTTAAAAATCAAAGCTGGTTATGGCTGTCCAGTTGAAGTTCCAATCCAGAAGACATCTTGACAATATTAAAGAGCAACTGCAAAACTCTGTGAATGCAAGCTGATTTAACACTTTGCACTTGTGAATCTCAGGTCTAAGGCAAAGGAGTTTGATAGCATGTGGATGCAGACAACATACTCTGACAGCTAATTTGTTCCTAGAAAATCCATCAATATCTTATCATTAACCACAAATAATCGGATTCTTACCAGAGAATGATTGATCAATAGCACATAAAAGATGTTTGGGATTATGCTGAAATCTCATCATAAAAGCTATCAGTTTATTTGTTAATAGCTTATAATTTATTTATATCTAGAACCTTTACAGTTGTTGCTTTGCTTTTTCTCAGAACTTAAAGTTTTGCCTCTAAGTCAAATGTGTAGTAGTAAATGGATATAACATGAAAAATTGCTCCTCTATACCTTATAATTTCCACTTTTAAGTGGATGCTGGTAAGTTACTTTCTAGTGAGTATGAAACTTTATCACTAACAAAATTATTTTATCATAGTTAGCATACCTTCAACTATTATAAATCAGAAAGCTAAAAAGGAAACAGTTTCAATTATAACACTGAAGAACTGGAAATTCAAAAGAAAGAACAGAAATAATAATGCTAAAACTACAACATTTCATATGCAACTTCAGTAAGTACAAGATAAATGAACCTCATTTCAGTGGAGATGAAGGCAATAGGATGGTAATTTCTATGGAAACATTAAAAGACAATGCTGACACCTACTTATTCAGATCAATTTCAATCTGCTTTTACATATTAGAAGGAACAAAGTCTCTTATGGAATTTCTGCTTTGGTATGGTTAAGCTCACATCAATTGCCCAAGATTGTGAACTCTCTCCCTCGTTATACTGGACTTGCTACAAGTAATCTAGCACGAGCTGTACCACACAGAGATCCAAGGAAGATACTGGCAGCCTAGTGGGTCTGGTTACAGTTTCCTGATCTGAAGCTGGCTAGCCTTAGGATAAGGTACATCCACTCTAATTTAAATGCTGTAAAGCCCCTCTGTTCAACCAGACCCTCAAAAAGACCCTGACTTACTGTCACCACTTCAGAGGCTGTAGCTGATGTAAAATGTAATTTTGAGGAGATTCTTTTCACATAGGGAATATTGGGATCATTGTTTTAGTGCAACATCTGACTTTTAAGATCAGTTTAATATAAAAAACTTGTTTTAATTGATAATTTCCATCTGGTCCATACTGACCAAGGAAAGACTGACTTTGTCATTGTGCTGTATGAGAAAGAATAGGTGGCTTGATAATCTTTGGGATGGAGTGGAATATTTTCAGTCATATTTTTTGGCTCTAAAAACTATGCTTCCTGCTTATCTGAAAAAAACCCCTGTGATTTTAATGACTGACAGAGAACTCCATACACACAAATTATATACAAAGGTTATTTTTGTATTGGACATAATACTCAGAAAGACAAAATCATTCTATATGAGGTAGTTTCAAGATGAGAAAATCTGAAACTATAAAAACATTGGGCAAAAGTTATTTTATTTTTTTTAAACTAGTGATATACCTTGAGAATATTCCAAGTGATACATTAAAAAGCTCACCCATACAGCATATTGAATAATCTGAACAAAGTAAATATAAACATATCCAAAAAATCCATTAGAACTACAACAAAAATAGGATAGCAAATTTGATACGCTCAATCAGACATTTATGACTGGATTAATTTCTACTAACATAAAACAGAGACCATATAGAGAAAAGATGATATAACCTAATAAACTCTATTCATTGAAAAATTATACAGAGGCCACAAAATGGAATATATGTTAAAAAAACCTCAGCTGCACATAATATACTTATTACTTTTTTTTTAAAGTAAGGTAACATGGTAGGGTACCATGGAAAGTTATCAAGATTTAAATATAATAACTTTAACCTCTTATCAATATATTCTCTTTTCCACAAAGCATGGTTTCCTGATTACATGATTTTTTTCTCTCTCCCCTTTTTTTTTTTTATTACGAATCTTTTTTGTCATATTTAGTCTTAGTCTAAGGCATGGTATTTAAAGTAGAAAAAATTATACAGAGAAACACTTTGCTTAACTATATTTGTAGGCTGATTTTTTTTCCTTCCAAAAGCAAAATGTCTTTCAATAACTTCAAAACTTAATACAGAAGAGTTTTGCAAAGTTATGCAAAAGAGGAAAATTACCTGTAGCTTGTGATACAAAATATATGTAAATAAGGGTATGTTTTCCAAAGACCATTTAATGTTAGGTCCTATTGTCAACCAGGCTCTTACATATTTAAATGTTTCTTATACTAGCAGTATTTGACTGATATTTGTACTAATATATTCCAGTAACATTAATATTAGCATATCATACTAACAATTAATGATTCCAAGAAAGGTTCATTGACATAAGAAGTATCATAGAAAAACCAGAAGACACTTACAGAGAGGCTAGATAAGCTTTATCTATTTCCACATTGAATATTTAATTAAAGAAATATGATTTATTTCATATGTGTCAAACTGTCATTTTCATAAATAGTTCTTGCATAAGTCAATAATTTTAACCTAAGATTTCCCCAAGATGAATACACAAGAAATAGAAAATGCAGAAATATAAATTTTACATCTAGAAAACGAGATACATGAACAGGAAGAAACAGAATTTCTGTTTCACATAGCTGTCAAATATTCAACTTCAAAATCCAGTAGAATGTTTTTAAAATCTGAGTATTTTATCATTGGAACAAATTTAAATTGTTTTTAGTGAATCACACTCCAGCTTTATTCAAATTAATGTTTCATGTTGTACAAGCAAACTTTTTAAAACAGAGACACTACTTTGAGATTTAAGAATGGAAAAATTACATCAATATAACCATTATTTTAACTCTTGACTTACCTAAACTTTCATTACTATATTCTTTAGGTTTCATTTTATGGGCCCTCTTCAGCATTAGCTGTGCAGTAGAAATATCCTTAAAACCCCTAGGGAAAGAAAATAACTTACTAAATATTTCACATGTATTATGTTACACCAGCTGCATATTATTGTATAATACACTTTTCAAAAAGAATACTGGTGTATAGTACTTATATATGGTATGAAACTTTCTGAATTACAGAGATAGCTGCAATTCTTATCTTACTATCACATTTTTGCAACTTATTAAGATGGTTTCCCAGGCATTTGTAGAAGTAATTACAATAATTTTTACTTTGGTAGAAAACAGATATTCTTGAAAGGAGGAACTTAGAAAGAGCAAGCATCAGCAGCCAAGTATACCATACCTATTCTGGAAATCACCAGGTAAGCAAAATAGCTTAACATACCATTCTTCTGAAATTTTCTCTTCTTTTTCAGACATAAATAAAAATTTCTTTTTGTCCTTCCAGTCATAAAGCTGCGACATTTTTCCCTTCCCTGACCTGGAAACAAGGTATAAGACCAGTACTGAAAAGCAGGTAAATAAAGAAGGGTCTTGGGAGACTATTTTGCAGTTTTTGTTACTCTGCAACTTCTCTGTGCCTTTTAAAGGCACTTTTGAAGCTTGGAAATGATGAAAAAAAAAATCTCTTTTAATATTCCATGAAGGTTTTATCTTGGAGAGTAACAAAAGTCTGCCATCAATTTGAAATGTTTATATTTCAATTACTTGAAGCATATTTCAGTCATTTCACAGAATGCAGCTGTATAAGAAATCTCTCTTAATCTTTATCTAGTCTTCGAAATCTCTATTTCACAATCTATCGTCATATATGTGAAAAAATAGAATTTTTATGATTTCTAGTCAAACCTAGATAAATAAAACTAAACATACATATTCTTAATCCTTAATCAATGAAAAATAACTGAATTTAATGTATTTGTGTTTAGCAAGTAAATACATTTTAACACCAGTAATATCACATTAACCAAAAGTAGCAAAAGCATCATAAAATAGTCTCTTCTTCTCCTTTTAACTTTTGTCAAATCCAAATGAACTAAATATAATAAAAAAATACATTATTTAACTTACCTGCTATGAAAATGGATATTTTCTGCAGAGTATGAATGTGGTCTGTTAGCACGCTGCCAAACTTCTTGGGGTGACAGTGGCAAACTATTTGATTCACTGGAATCTGAAGGCCTAGAAAACTGCTAAGTAAGACAAAGAAAAGGATGTAGCTGACGGTCCCTGTAAGCTTGAGTTTAAAATGTGCAGGAAAACCTGCACTGGGGTCTGCAGAGGCTATTACTATAACTGAAATGATTCTTAATGGTGATATGCCCATTACAGACCTTACTTTCGACTAACTAGGACAAAAATGTGACTATTTACACTTAATGTCCCCAAATATAAAGAATTATACATTTATAAGACCCCTTTGTCTTAACTGTAGTAAAGAAAACACTAGTAATACTGTGCTTGTAACAAGAATAGAAAACCCTACCAAAACAAAAGCTAAAACTTCAAAGTTTATCAAATAACTAGCAGACATTACAGTTCGATGACCTTTAGCTGTTCTGAAAACATTCAGCTGCTGTCATATAATGCAGATCTTAGTATTTTTAAAGTAGTTTGTCAACTAGCAATTTTTAATCCATTGCCAAATGTGCAGATGAAGCACATCATCTTTTTTTCTGCTACTGTGAAGTAAAGTGTTGAAATAAATCCAAAATAAAGAAAAACTAGGCAAATGAAAGAAAATCTAAAAGAAAAATTGCATCTGGAGATGAGGAGGAAGTCTGAGACTTCTAAAAGTAATTGTGTTTTTCAAGTCACTAGATTGTCGTATTAATCACCCCAGAATAGCATATCCTTAAGGAATGAATAAAGACTGAAGACTAAGATGTTTCTGTGACATGTTACCTTTGGCCAGTGCAGCTGGTTTGAGAGCAGGAGTGTTTTTGAAGGGAAACGGGTGGAATCTAGAGTTAGCCATTCCTTCTCTAATGCAGCCTGCATGAATGAGCAAAGTCATACAGTGCACTGATAAAATCAGTTTACTTTTGACAACTTTTGCAAAGTCTCTTTTAAATTGTCCTACAGACTGTGTTTTCTGCCACCTGCAGAGCAATCATACTCAAAACACCTTTGGAGATGCTGTGTTGTACTGTTTTATTTCAAACAAATCAGATCAACAGTATTTGTGGGTTCTGGCAGGTTTTTTGCGGGTTTGATTTTGTTTTGTAAATAAGATGCATCCCCTGTTTC
The DNA here is from genome assembly GCA_035041135.1 of Platyrinchus mystaceus. Classification (NCBI taxonomy): domain Eukaryota; kingdom Metazoa; phylum Chordata; class Aves; order Passeriformes; family Tyrannidae; genus Platyrinchus; species Platyrinchus mystaceus. Next base: position 41,390,886 of record JAWWLV010000045.1, on the reverse strand, counting down.
TCAAATTCCTGTAATTTTATTCCAACATTGTTAATAGACACAAGTTATCACAAAAGACTGCCAAACTTTGAAAAGATACAGACCTAATGTACTTAAAGGCATAAAGAACATGAACAGCTTTGTGTGCTGTTTTTGCCTAATTGAGTATTTTATGTCCAGATGTAGGTGCCTGATTCTGTCAAATTTGCTTTCATTGAGTTGAACTGAATAAGGAAAGTTCTCATTGAAATTTGGAGTTAAAAAAGTGAATCCTGTATGAACTTATTCCTTCAATTAAGCAGTTTTATTTCTGATATAATGGAATAATTTGGAAACTAAAGTAATGGTTGGAATGAAGAGAGGTGACAGAATTAGTTCCTAACTGATGTCTCTAGCACCCAAGGCAGAATTCAGTTTTCTTTCATAAAAACAAAAACCCCAAAAAACTCAACCTGTATATGACTTATTTTTCTTATAAATCCTTGAGTTTTTTACCACATGTTCTTTCAATATATTCTGATAAGTGAGAGAAGTAAATCACTCCCACACAGTAAGTAAATACTGCTGAAGAATTTGGCTTGACTTACAGGACTCAGTCATTCAGGTTCTAATTTCAGCAGCAAAGAGCCTGGGGTTCATTCTTTAGAAAATTTCTAATTTATAAAACTGGACTACCTTTCTCCCATTCATAAAATATTTCAAATTGTACTGATTTCTGACCCTGAGAAATAACTTTGGATACCTTACAGTGTAGTTTGTGTAAACAGGACTTTGTACAGCCTTAGACTGGTGAACAAGAAGGTCTTCTAAACCCTTTCAACTTTTGAGAGACAAAAGGATCATATTCCAGCTATTTTGAAAGGTTACTTCAGGTACTTGTCATATAATTTGGTGGCTGGAAGATCACTCTTTCTGCTTCCATTCTGACCAAGCTTTTAAAAATAATAAATTTTTATTTTATTTTCATGTCTTAAAAGGGATCTTTGATTCCTTGCTTTCAGAGTTCCCTATTATCTGATTACAGTATGTTATGGGTTTCATTCCTTTATTTAATAAATCTGGATAAATTCTATACCCTGATTATTAAAAAATAATGTCTCTTTACCATTTTTCCCCTTCTTACCATTTCAATTAATGATAAATATACAACATTATCCTTTTTACTATACATCCTCTCTTGAGTGGTTGTATATGTTAAGAAATCTATATAAATAAACTGTAGAGGCATGCAACAAATAAAATGCATCACATTCTTTAATTATAACAATTACCTACAACCCACTAACTCATCTCTTCCCAGTGATTACTCATATGCTGATAACCACTGAGTAGTTGATTCAAACAATTTTCATTTAAAAAAAAACTAATCCAGAAGTGAACTGTAGCAAATCAAATCCCAAAGAGAATCATTTAAATATGTGAAATTGGTACAGTTTGGACACAGAAGACTGACAAGTTCATATTTCAGCAGAGACAAAGCTACAACATATTAAAATTTTACAATTGCCTGGGGTCTATGGGCAGAATGGTCAAAATATATAGCTATGAAAAAGGGAGAAAATCTGAACAAAAACTTTCAGTGAAAATAGATATTATTCCTCCCTGTCCTCTTAAAATATACTTTTCAATTGCATTATGCAAATTATATTTTTAGCTTTTCAGACGAGAGTTTTTTTACTTATTTTCCAAATCTGGATATACAATCCAGCCAGAGGTGAACTCTGTATTTGCAAAAGATGTGTCTTCAACTTTGCCGGTATATAAGAATCTATAAAAATCAAATTTCAGAAGAATTTTTTCCTCCTCTATTTCCAAAAGAATCAATACATCTGAGAAATATGTAGATCTCCACTTCTAGTACAATTTAAACGTCAATCAACTTCATTGGTGTGTACAATAATGTGTCCATTAATTCCCTGAGTACCTAAATGTCTTACATTAGCAGTGAATATGATCCGAGCTCTAGTGTCAGATTTCAGGCCAAGCCTGCATCCTAGCTATTTGAATTTTTACCTCTCTCATGAAATAGTTTGTGACAGAAATAAAAAAAAAAAAAAGAAACATGAGAGATAACACTCAAGGGTGTAGCCAATTTTTGGAACAAGAATCCCTTAACAGTACATTGATTGAATCCTTTTGCTTTATAGTTGTCCCATAGCCAAATTAAAGTTCTTTACTTTTAATATTGATGTTGAAACTTTTCTCACAAGTATTTTCCTAGCCCAGCACTTGCCATTTATTAATTTAATATTAATAGTGGATTAAAGTGTTCTAAGTGCTGAAAAGCAAAATCAATGAAAATATAAAAGTATGATTCAAAGGTAAAAATATGCAAGACAAAAAAAAAGATAACTGATTTATCAGTAAGCACATCTCCTACGGCTGTGTAGCATATTACAAAAATATACCACACTGATGTTTGCTTTGTCCAACAAAAATAAAGACATAATTGATTTTCAAATATGTGCTCTTCCACTATGCTTTCCACAGAGATTTTCACAACAATAAGCTCAAGAAACTTCTATCCATATCTTTCCCATAAACAGTCATAAATTATAACTGATTAAAAGTTTATGACAGATTTACCAACACCTAAGGCTAAAAGCAAGATCGGTTTCTACGGATATTTTCCACTAAGAAAAAGACAACAATCTGAGAGGAATTACAAAGTAAATAAAATCATAGTATTTGATTGTATGGTCTACATAAACAGCAACAGACATACTATATTTATATTTCTTTCTAAAGCCAAATGAAGGAGTTGATTTCATAAATACTGAGGAATAAAATGTAGCTTTACACATATGTTTAAATCACGTATATAGTTAATTTAAAACACTTAAGTTTATCTGAAGATAACTGTTTTACTTCTATATCCTCCATACTTTATTTCCAGTGTTTGCTTCAAAAAGACCATATTACTTCAAGTTTCAAGTTTCACAACCCCATAAACAATACACAGACCTTTCTATTTTTTGCTACACCTCACAGAAATAAATTCATTTTAACGCCCTGTTTGAAACTAATTTTTAAATTTTTAAACATAATTATCCCTGAAATCATTCTTCAACAAGAAGGAGGTGTGAATTCAGGTTTGGGGTTTTCCTTCTGATTTTAAGTAATAAAACTTTCCTATTATTAGCTATTTCCATTTATCCATTAGGGTCAGGAACTTTTAATTCTGATTCACAATGCATATTTTATCCTTTGAGTGACTACTCTTACAGGGGGTTTTTTCCCCCCTTTGATTTTGCAGCTCATTAATAAATTCTGGAGACTTAAGGATTCTTTTTCGTGGCATATAGCCTTTCCCATTTTGTTATTCCTTCATTTTTCATATATTTTCTCTATTGCTTCCTTTGCAAAATGTAATGACTGTTTACATCAAATATTAAACTTCTGTGCTCTCAGAAGCAGAATTCAATCCTGCAACCATTAAAGTCAGTGAGAATGGTTCTTCTAACTTTAATTGGGCCTTAATGCTGAAAAGTAGTTTTAGTGCCAATATTATTTACACAGTCTAATCCTAGGCATCTTTTATATGCTTTTGATTACATTCCGGAGCTAAAGAACCTTTTATAATGACTATACATGTAATTTGGGCTGTTCTGAGTCATATTTAAACCATGAACAAAAAACAGTTCTCATGACACAGTGTCAAACCTACACTCAGCTTTGAAGTGCTTCTACAAGTAACTGTCCAAACTGTGAATAATGCTATCACATATTGCCTTTCATCTCTTTGAGATCAAGGAGGATTGATCACAAGAGTATAATAGAAACCAAACCAATCCCCAAAACTGTACTACAGTTTGAAGCAGAGGATGCAAGAAGGCATTAACAATACAAGCTGAAAAGTAAGGCCAGCGTTTGACATCTCACAACTCTGTTCTGGTCAGACCAAATATCTATCTACATCACTACTCTTCTTCTAGAAGAGTTCAGGAGCAGATGCTTATGGAAAGAATGAAAAAAGCTGGACATGTTGAGGACAATCCTTCCTTTAGTATATTCTTTCAGACCTTCGAAACTGGTCTTTCTGCTAAAATCTGGGGACATATTCCTCACCTTATAACAGTAATCTAATTTCTAGTGACAAATATAACTGTCTAGTCAGTGTGTTTGCCAGGTCATCTCTATGTCAATCCAGAAAGAATGCAAATCATGTACAACACTCAGGAGGTATAACTGCTGAAGTAGTGCAGAATAATTTCAGAAGACCAACATGTTGAATGCCATGGGAGCTGAAGCTACCCCATGTCTCCAAATATGGTCTACCTCAGAATCACCACCAAGCAAAACTGTGAAACTATCTTTGAAAATTAGGGAAAACTAACTCTTTATACCTCTTTCCTTCCTTCTTTCATTTCCTCATTGACTCATTCACTGTTTTCAGGACAGCAATGGTTTAGCCAGAAAAAAATTTATTGATACTTATGCAGTACTTTTATTTATATGGTATTTTAAGATAAAACCAGGATAATTACTCAACAGAATATAAACAGCAGAAGAAAATTAACATCCAAAATACTCTGTGAACTCAGAGTTATTACTGGCTCCTGATCATTACAGCAGAACAGAAAGAATGGCAGAGGGGAAAAAAGGATCTTCTATTCAAAACAGTATTTCCACATTAAAATTTCACATAAATAGTATGTGGAATTCTTCGCTTTTAAAAAAAGATTCACCCTTCTGTTCATCTGCCTAGTTTTGTCTAACATGTTTTTCTGGAATTCTGCTCCCCTCTGTGAGGCAGGCCAATAGCATCATTCTCAGGAAGAATGGCCCTTTTTCAACCAGATTTTACAGAGTATCTGCCCTCTTCACATTCAAATTCATTTTTAATAAGAATACTACATAATAAGAGTAAATAAATAAATGAATCAAAATGAACCTTTCAACTAGCTTTCTCTATAGAATACAAATTTGAATTAAGTTTTTCAGGGTGGTGATGTCCTTGATTTCTACTTTCCTAGATTTTAGTGAGCATATTTGAATAGTGCAGTTAAAGTCTTGCTCACTTCAAGACAATCAAAAAGTTAAAAGGATAGGTGAGAGGTATAACCTTCAACAGCCTTCTATGACTATAGCAAATAAGGTGAAAATATTTGTTTTGGGCAATATATGCCATATGAAGAACTACTTTTCCTGGTGTTAGACATCCTGTAGGTTAAATAATTGCTTAGACTGGGAGTGGGAGTGGTCAGGCAGAAGGATCATATGCTGAAGGTTGCCCCTGTGGATACTCACAGCCAGCTAACTGAACTGTCTTTCATCTGGCAGAAAGCTGTAACTTTCTCTCTTGGTTCCTGGCAAACATATTTTATTCTGTGGGATATTTAATTCAAATATCATACTAGTCCAGGACAACGTCTTTCATTTCTTTTTAAACTAAACTTCATTTCTGCCAAGGCCTAAGTATTTGCTAGGAATTTCTCCTCTAAAATCCTAAGTAAGTTTTGACAAATTTCTTAAGAAATCACAAATTTTTAGCTCTTACAGCTGAAACAGAAGGACCAGATCACTTATCTATGCTCTTTTGTATATTGTTGATAGACTGTGATTGAAAACTTCCTTTGAAATTAAAGATCTGAATATATTTGTGTATTTAGCCTTTTCTTTCATCCAGTCCTTTTAGGAATCAGATTACTCTATGGACTAGTTTTTCTGTGAAACACAAGTTCAAGTGTAAAGCTTAGTTCAATGTTAGGAAGTTAAACATCAAATCAGACCCAGACTTTTTAAAAATCTTCCAAAGCTAAGAAAATATCAGATATAAACGTCCTTAACTCTATCACCTATTAGTTGCATTATTATTCCATGTCCAATACTACAAAAATTCAATCTACATTCTATATGTTAATGTTTTATACAATTTTATAAAAAGAAATCAAATATTTTTTATTAGACTGTGTAGTGGATATACATTTTACAGAAAATATATCTCTGAACTGCAAGCAGTAGGAAAAACAGTCCTTTTCCCTGAGTTTGTCTTTCATTCTTTTTCACATATTTTATGTGTTGAAGATAAATAGGTTAGCACCCTAATAAAGGTTATTTTAACCTTTGGCAATGCTTCTCTTTCTGCCCTGTCTTTATATAAGACAGTATATATACATTAGAAAAGAAAGCTGGGTACAGCTGCATTCTTACGACTGCTAAAACCAAACAAAGTTTCAAGCCAAAAAAAGTAGTCAGTATCATACGAATTCCAGAGAAGCATTGCAATGATTAATTGACCCCAAGAGATTTTACAGACTTACAAAAGCTGGTTAATTATTAGAGTACATTCTTGTAGGAAAATTAGAAGACAAGTATAGTTGTGTAGTTGTCCATTTATAAAAAGGATATACTGATTACTGGAAAAAAATCCCAACATTCTATTAAAAAAACATACAAGAAAATTTTATTTGGGAATGTCTTCTCCAAATGTCATTTTTCCTAACTTTTTACTAAGCTTAGAAAACTAGCTGTTCTCTCAAATTCTAATGACTATACGTATTTATATTTAATATATGGATCTATGTGATTTCATAAAATAAATACAAATAAAATTAGGGAAAGAATTTGTTTTGGAAAAGTAAATGAAATAATGAAAATTTCAAGGACCATATAAGGTTTTGTTCAAAAAAAAGGTTGAATGTCTACATACATAATTAACTCTCCAAAAGTCTGAATCTTTTTGTAGTTCCTGTCAGTCATTCATGACCTACATGACCTAAACTTTTCCAAAAAAGCATTTTTTTCTGAAGTCTGACAGGGTTTAAAGGATGCTCTGTGTCCTTTCTTTGAATATAGGAATAAAAAAATAGAGATGGGTAAATGGTAACCTCAACTACAAAGGTTAGACATGCTTCAAGTAAGCATCAGAAATGTATGCTTCAAAAATCTTTTGATATATATATGCTCAACCATCTCAATAAACATCAAGCTCCTGGAACCTTCAGGCCACCCCTCAGATTGGGTCTAAGACTCCAGATATAGTCTTTTCCCATTAAAATGACAAGAATCTTCAGGACTTCCCATCACTGACTCTGCCACATGACACAAATTTTAGCTGCCATGTCCCTATAAGCCTTTTTCCAGGTTTTTCTACTTCTGTGAAAACAAACAAAAAGAACTTTCAGGGGGCAATGAATTAAAAACTTTAAAAAAACAAACAGCCAAGGAACCCCTCATCCCTTCCCCTTAAATACCATGCATTCAAAGAATATACAATTTCAAAGGGACAAAACCCAAAATGTTCTATCAAGTTTTGGTAATGAATACTAAAAACACAATAGAAAAGAAAGCTGTACTTCAGCTTGCAATTTTGTCAAAAGAAGGGAAATCAAGCAGAAGCACAGGGTAATAAAAAATAGACTAGTCCCAAGTTTATAGTCATTTAACCTTTAACATGTTTCAAAGTTCAGGTCACATGAGAGATTTGACTCAATTTCAAGACAACTTTTCCTTTTTGCTTAAAAGTCCCTATTTCAGAAACAAGAACAAAAACGTATTTGGAAGACAAAGAGCAAAGAAGGACTAAGTTATAATCATATATTTTTTTTAAACTTATGTTAAAAAATCTCTAATTACACTACAATATGCTTAATTCTAAAGAAGGTATGCATCAATAATCTCTCAGCTTTGCTTATATTGTCCTCCTCATATGTCCTTAGCACTGTCCCTTCTATTTAAAATACATTATGCACAAATGAATCTGCAACTTGAAATTTGTTGATTCATAACTGTAGTCTCAACAACTTTAGTCTTTTGGGACCTGCAATGCTACTCTCTGGGAAATTCAAGAGCTTCAGTAGCTGATTTTTTGGGATGTTTTCCTGGTGCAAACTTAGATTTGTGAAATGATCAACAACTACTCCTATTTCCATACATAAAAAAAAATTATTAAGTATTTTTCATGCAAAAAAAATACTAGACTGAGTGCCAGGAGATGGTTTTAACAATATTTAGCATTTAGGATTCCTTAGCCCCCTCTATTCAATGACAAACTAGACATAAAGTCATATAGCTTTTAGCTAAAATTAAGACTGTGCTGTAGCATAGAAAATTGTTTTTGGTTTTTTTACCATTCTTTGTTTCTATTAAAAACTGAAGAATTGCATGGCAAAGTCCATTATGCCCCTACATCCTTTGCTGTGGGACTGCTTCCTAGATAGTCTGCCCCTAGCCAACAGTATTGCCCATATATTGGACTTTGGACATGCTCTTGTTGAACATCATTGAGGCTCTGGTCAGAGTGTTTATCTAGCCTGTGCAGGCTGCTCCAGAGAACACCCTGATCCTCCAGACACTGCCCTCAATTTGCTATCATCTGCACAATTGCTGAGATTGCATTCTGTTCCATCATACAGGTTGCTAATTAAAATTTTAACTATTTTGGTCCCCCTGCCATCCATGATGGGCTCCATTAATTACTGTCCACAAGCTGGACTTAGCACCAAAGAACACAACTACTTGAGCCTCGCAGTACAGTCAATTTGACAGTGACATTTACTGCCTACTTGTTCAACCCACACCTCAAAAAACTTTGAGAATAAGGCTGTGTGAGACAGTCAATGACCTTGCCAAGGGCAATGCAATATGCACTGCACTCCCCTTATTCATACTGCCAGTTACCTTTTGACAGAAAACAGTGAAGTTGACTAATCCTTGGTAAAATCCATGCTTGTTTTTCCCAGTCATCATCTTTCATAGGTTTAGAACTGGCTTCTGAATGTATTTGCTCCAAACCTTCCCAGGAAGTGAGATAATGTTGATGGGCACATAGTTCCCCGGATCTTTCTTCGTGACTTTCCTGAAGATGGGTGTGATGTCTACCCTTTTCCAGTCACCAGTAACGTCCCCCAGTTTTTGTGTTCTTTCAAAGATGATAGAGTGACCACAAAATGACATCAGGCAGCTTGTTCAACCCCCTTGGATGCATCCTATCTCTTCCCTTGGACCTGTGTTTGTTCAGGGAAGGCAAGTTGTGCTGCAATTGGATAACAATTACTATGTTCTAAACTAAGAGGATTTCAAGCTCCAGGCAATGCATAGATGTAAGTGCAGAGGAGAATAGAAGCTGACATCTCATATTCTTCTTCGGTTCCTCCTTAAGTACTGCAATTTAACTCAATTACAATATTCACTACATCAATGCCCTCTTCTCACACAGTACAGACAAATCACTTAGGATAGCTCCTGAAATTTGTAAACATGGATTACTAAAGATCTTTTTAAATGGAAATCAATGTATGTGGACATGCTAAATATCAGACATTTAACCAGATACTTTAAACACAATCCATAAGTATATTAAAACATTGATTTCAACATTACACAAAAATTAAAGAACTTAGGGGAGATAAATTCAGTGATTTGAGATCCTAAGCTCAGCTTTCAAGAGATTCCAGATGCAGATGCACTTACTGAGAAGAACTGATGACTGTATTATTGCTTCCACTTACAATGATGCATTTGGCTTAAAACAGTTTTCCTTTCAGGCTACTGTAATGGGTCTAAAACCTCAAAGAACTAAAGCTTTTCTCACTTTGATACATCTTTCCATTGCTTGGCCTGTTTATTCAATTCTGATGCTTGAATTTGTATTTAGAGAAATAAGACTAGGAAGTATAACTAATGACATCACTACACTTGATATGTCATAGAAGCTAAATGTAATTTAGAAAAATAATATACCATTGGCTACATATAGGTTCCAAATTATATCTGCAGTGCCATGCATCATTAGTGGGCTTTTCTTTGGGAAGTATTTGTTTGAATCTGGCTATTTAATCAAGAAACGAGTAGAGACAAGCTGTGAAGATAGGTTCTGTTTAAAAATTAACAACATTTCAGGTGGTATGAAGAACTCAGATCTCATGGTGGAAGATTAGAAAGCAATCAAAGCACATTCTGCATGAGCTGTGAAGCTGGAATGTTAGTGACAGCCACAACTTCTAATAGCTGTGTTTGTGTTTATCAGCTGACTGCAATCTACTCTCAAGACCAGAATATCTATCAGATATCTAGAAAACAAGATTTCAGCATATAAGATAAGCAGCACTGCTGAAAGAGGTAGAAGGTTTATGTGTCTGCTGATGTCACAGACTGAGAATAGCGTGCAATTCACTAACACAGCAGCTGAAGAAACAGGAACATAGCAAGAGATCATTTATAAACACTCATGGTAAAAAGACTGATCGTCCAATATATTAGTTAGGACAGAGTTTTCCCCTCCTTTTTAAAAGAAGGGGATGTAGCTAATGAAATCTGCATCAGACAGTTTTTTGCTTTTCTACAACATTGTAACTTTATATGCAATTTGATGCAAAAAGGATCATATTCTTTGCAACACGCAAAACAGAAAAACTGGATCCTGATCGGACATTTATGAGCAATTACAAGAGCTAGACATACGTAAGAGTGTCAAGATACAAGAAACAAACATTATGTGGACCTTCTAATCCATATGCTACACTTATTTCCTGGCACTAGCAACAGCAATCACTGTCACAAGCTCACAATCACAAGCTCACAGCCTGAGACAAATCACATTATGAAGGATTATCAGAAAAGAAGACAAAACACCTTGTATGGCTCTAGTTTGGATATGTAATAAGAATACTAAAGATGGGAAATGTAAGGAAATTGTCTTTTGAATTGCTGTTTACTTTTTAAGAATTAGCACACATGAGGTAGTTTTTATTCTTCCCACCCCTCAAAAAAGAAAAAATGAGAAAAAAAAAAAAAAAGAAAAAAAGAAAAATGCTACCTAGATGTTGTGGAAGGCAAGCAAAAAATTAGGAATGACTATGTGCCTGCGTATGGATATATGACAAAAATGTGAAGGAAATTCCTGGTCAATAAGTTCAAAAGATGTCAGGAAGGTTGGAATTTTAAAAATCTACATAATCAAGCTCAGAAGGAGAACAACACTTGGTCTCAGGGCAACAGACTTATTTCCTTTGATGAAAAAAGGAGTGACGGATTTCTTTTTAGCTTAGTTGCAACTTATAAAGTGACTTTCTTTTTGAAAAATTATGACTAGACTGATTTAAATTAAATTAAAAAATGAAGGTTTGAAAAATAGAGTACTTACTTTCTGTGCCACGTAATCATCAATATTGATACCTACCTTGATGAGAATAGGATGTGTCTATATGCTTACTCAGTGTAGGAAAACAGCAATTTATTCAGTGATCGCTGCTCAAGATAAAGAACTGCCCGAATACTCATCATATTCTATTTATTCAGCTTTCTGACACATTGGCAAGTTCAGCCATTTTGCATTTGGCTCACAACATATTCACACCAAGAAAATAACAATGCTGATATTTAAATGGTACAGAAAGTAAGAGATGTGTCAAGCAAATGTGTTGTCACATTTTGTCCACCAGAGGTAGAGTGAGCTCTGTCTTGTAGATTGTTTGCTACATGGATGGACTGCTGATGAAAGGTTGCCTTAAAATCAGCCTTCTGGAGCATATAGGCTGGAATTCTCCAAAGTCCACATGAAAGACGTGAAAATATCACTAAATACCAGGCTCATACTTTCTGAGACATCTGTCGGCCAGATCTTTCATCTCATCTGGGATAAACTGTTTGAAATTGCACATTAAACCAGACACAAAACTATCATCAATTGCCTCTGAAAGTCTTTGGCAATGTATGGGAGTTCATATGAATACAAGAATGTAGCAGGAATTTTTCAGGTGAAACTATTACTATTCACACTATTGTGAGCAAGATAAAGCTAATTCCTCTGGCCCAATCACATGCAATCCATTTTTCATGAGATATGGTGTCAAATTTGTACTAAAAATATACCATTGCTCAATAGGCATAAATGAAGCAAAGTGAAGATCTTTGGCAAGGACTAGGGTTTTCCCCACACTGTTTCACAGCCTCACCTTCCATTGAGCACTGGGTATACTAAGTTTATAATGAAGATATTAAACAGTTACTTAATGAAAACTGATGCCAAATGACTTATCGTATTGTGATATTTGCAAACAGTTTAAATAGGTGCTTGCAGACTAGTGATTTTGTAGAACGTTAGGTAATATTGAATAAAATCATTATGACTGAAATCTACATAACAGAATAAGAAAAACCCAATTACCAAAACACAAAATAGCAAACTATTCAAAAAACTTTTGGACAAGATTTAACACATTTGTATCAGTTTGCAATAAGGAAAGGTTTTTCTGCCTTTCTCTCTCATTTCACTCACCCTATACAAAAGTGAAATCTGCAGTGCAAAATGGTGTCCAAATATTTTTCTCTTCCTTCACACCCCAGCATATGGGATCTCTTAGCCCAGCAATATGTACTCCTCCCTACACAGTTGTTTGAGACACAACAGATAGCCACTGATACCATGTGTCATTATTTGGCTCTGCTTCAGCACTATGCTGTAAAACACTGAGGCCAGAAAGGAAGGAATAGGAAGTATTGACTGTTCCAAGTTTCTGTGACTTGTTTCTGTAGAAGCAGAAAGTCCATGTGATCTGGTATTACCCAATTGCAAAGAACGAAACAGCTAAACACACATGGAAACAGGCAACCTAGTACTGACTAGCTAGTCTGGGCAGTCAGAGCAGAGTGTATGCCTGTTATAGTTAAGCCACACATTTCTCTCAATCAAAATCTTCAGACAAGATATACACTTGAAAAAAAGAAAACAAAAAGAAAAATATTACAAATATTACGGGGTGTAATTCTAGTTACAGTCATCAATCTTAAACATTGAAATGTTCACTCACTGAAAAAAGTATATTCTTCACAGATGTATACATTGTAAATTTATCACATACACTGCTCTGTAGAAAACAGATGATATTTTTCATCACAAGGAGCGAAAAGCTTGAGTAACTGATTTGACCTCAGTCCCTAGTTCAGCCTTTGGGCATGCTGTGCAAATTAAAATGTCAGTTCATGGTTCACCTGTCATTATCTGATCCTAAACACTTCCTGAGAATTTTTCCCTAAACCCATGTTTTATTTCTTACCTAATAAACTCAATAATAATTTGGGGGGCGGGGGGGGAAGGAAAAAAATGTGTGGCAACACCAGAGGGTGATACAGTACAAATCTTTCTGAAATCAGCTGGGCTTCTTTTTTTTGTCTTCTCCATCCCTTCCTTTTCTTCCTGGCCTCGTGAGCAGCCACTCAAATGCGATTATCTTGCTGACAGACAGATGGAACAGAATTGTCCATGTAGTTTTCAGTTTAGCAATTAAAAAAACCCAACCAAACAAAAGACCATGATAGGATTATTTGGGGCAAACAGAGTGAAACAAGAATGGCTCAACTGAAATACAGTAAGATTCCGGCCTACTCGCTGAATAATTCAAAACAGGATATTTTCCTTCTTTAATATATGAACAGATACTTCCTTCCTGTGTGAAGTAATAAAACCTTCGATGTTCTGCTTTTTATTATTTTAGAAAGAAGCCAGGGATCAGAGAACATCAACTAATGAAACTGTTTTGTATATATATTTCAAATTAAAATGAAAAAAATCCTAAAATTTAAGCCAGGTCTCTATGTTTACACACACACATATTTCCTGTCTACCAAATGATTCTTGGGAGTACTGCCTCAACCATTTCGCATGCTCTTAAATAAGGCAATAATTCCAAAAATGTATCTTAAAATAGTTGCTGAAAGGGAGAAAAAAAATAAAATTACCCTAAGTCGTCAAGTCATTGGTAACAATTTCATACAAAGTCAGGGAGTGGTTGGCAAAAGAAGGCTGATACTCAGATGAGCAAAGACTGATCAACTGTAAACTGCACTGCACCAACCAACACCATCTTTGATTTCTTAACTCAATATAATCAATACAAACATGATTATAAACAGGACCTAGTCCTGCCAGTACAGGCAGTAGTAGGGCTATCACATCAATCTCCCTTGCAAAATTACAGTGGAATATTGACTAACGGCTCTTGCAAAGACATAGCAGCTGAATAAGCACATTCAGAGACAAGGGTTCACAAAAAGAACCCTCAGTCATATCCTTTTAGGTCTCAAATGGCCACACTGCTGTCAGTTTTCTTTGCTTTACCTGAAAGCATTAAAAAAAAAAAAGGCAGCCAACGAATGTGAACAATTAGAGAAAGAAGTGCTCCAGACAAATATATAAGTAAGTCATCAACAGCTGCCTTACTATTTACTATGCATACTGGGTCTAGAATGTCCCATGTAGACTGTCTTTTGAGGCTATAAAAGATAAAGTTCCTTTAAAGTTTCTTTTCCTTGTTTACTGAATGACAATATTGATCCTGTAGACATTTTTATTTTTTACTTAAGTACAGCTAAATGCAGTTTTGAAAGTGACAGTACTCCTCAAATTCCTTTGGAGCCTGCTTTTATTTTTTAGAATGGAAACTTCTTATAGAATTTCAATCCTTTTGAAACTGAAAGAACATTATTAACTCTGTGTAACTTGCAAATATTATTAGTGATAATGTCTGGATTTTGTGCACTATAGAACTTCTAAGTGTGGGGTTTGGGTTTTTCTCTGATTTAACTGTACTTCATAGTTTACTTCTGTATTTACCCCTGTGATCTTTTTAGCACATTACGTATAAGATAGAAGAGATAAACCTCTGGTTTCACCTCTGGTTTTGGGAATGTGTTCCTTTTACTGGAATACTGCAACACTGAATATCAGCTATATTTTTAGTTATATTTTTGTTCACATTCTATCATGAAGATGAACAAAACACACACTAAAATACTGTTGACATTAAAACCTGCTACTAAAATACTAAAAACATAAACATTTTGGAACAAAATGAGTTATTTCCTTATTCTAATTTGATTGCACGTCAACTGTAGAAATATATGGTGTTCTATGACATTAACAGCACAGTAATTATCAGAGCATCTCAAAGAGCAGGAATCAATTAATCCATGACAAATACATTTAAATCAGATAGATATATATATATATATATATATATATGCTTTATTTCTGGACATCCAACATGTTGATTCTAGCTTTTTTTTCAATTTCTTTTATTTCCAAAACCTACATGATTGCTTAAGAGGAATAATCAACATTTTATCCTAATGACTGTGCTTACTTCAGAAAAGGTGAAAGCATCCACATTTATTTCTTCATATTCATCTTCCACTTCATCACTTTTAACAGCTGCAAGAGCACTGGTCAGTTTCTTTCGCAAAAGAAAACCCTTCCAAAATGCCTAAACAAAAAATTTAAAGCATGTGATACAAAGCCATAGATCAAACCCAAATCCAGATTCTCTATGTTATCCCATTAGGAAGATAAAACATCTTGGGCCTTTGTTTAATAGCTCAATGATCTGTTTTTTGAACTTTATGTGACATTTAAAACTACAAGACAAATTAAATGCCAGCATATGTCTAAAGCTTAGAGTACTCAAGAGGCTCTCCTCAAGTAAGCAGAAAGGAATCCTGCAACTCCCTCAACTACAAACCCGGGTCAACTAATTAATTATTTGACAATTCCTTCAGGGACTATTATAAACTGAAAGGAAAGGCTACATAAGAAAAACCGAAGTGTCAACTTTCAAATTACTGAGAATAAAAATACAGTTGTACTAAATGTCTTACAGTTTACAAGTAGCAATTCTTGGAGACATCTCATGCAATTGACCTAGGTCAGTTACTCTTTCTTAACTGTCTAAGATCTTTATTTAAAAAAAATATTACCAGTAAGCATAATCATCTCTAAGAAAAGGGAATACATTAGGAATTAAAGTGCTAGAAAATGAGGAAGGCTGTTAGGAACACATGCCAAGCACAGAATCAGATCCAGGAAAAACACTTCAGAGATCACAATTACATGGATGGAGTTAAAAAAACTAAATTTAAGACAGCAATTTTCTCCAAAATCGGTGTTTGACATCACTAGAATTCAAGACACCCTACACATTTAAAACACGATGTAAAAAATTTTCACTGTCATGAAAGAAGTGGTGTTGTCCATCTTTAATGGCTTTGTAAAAGGCACTAAAACAGGAAGGGTAAATCTCATATTCTGGTTTAACATTTAGCTTATTAATTTTTAGAAAATGACTAACCATGTAAAGTAATGAAAATTTTACCATTTTCACACACATAATTTCTGTTTATTATAAAATTATTAAATGTATTAGAACTGCTTTCTTCCAATATCATTGTTATTTTCCTACAGATCTTCATAAGCATCCTGATAAAACACCCTAATATTACTGAGTGATCAAATGACAAATATATTTCGTTTAACACACACAATTAGTTTTTAGAAATGCAAAGGAGAAAAGCAATCCTAATGATATACACAGAAGGATAAACTGTAGATCTACAGAAGGATAAACACAGATCTATGAAAACATCAGGTCAGTGCTCAGTCATGATCAAAGAGAAAAACTGCATGTTTGTAGTTTCTAAGAAACAAGAGGAAAACTGTCTTACTGTACAAATTCATTATATATCTGCCTATGGAATTCAGTTCTAGTTGCTTCTTTAAAAAAAAGATTTTAACATATTGCAACAAAGGTTCAGAGAGTGACAAAAAGACAGAAAGAATTACAGAGTAGTGCAAAAAGAGACTAAACAGACTAAAA
>JAWWLV010000045.1:41355622-41374218 GCA_035041135.1 Platyrinchus mystaceus | reverse complement strand
TTGTTAATATGCTAGCTACACAATATACTCCAGTAACAAATTTTTGCTCCTAAATCACTGTCACTTCTGACATTTTTATATAAGACTTACAATATAGAATGTTTCTAAGTTAACTTGAAATATGAAACCAACATAGGGTCAATTTCTTTCAAAATGTAGAAAAAAAACCCATTAACCCTGGAAACGTGGCAGGCTAATACTATGTCTTGTTAGCAAACTAGACAGAATCAAGGCATTGACTTCAACTCTTGCAAGTAGTAATCCATGCTATTTAACTGTTATCAGCTCAGTATCTACCACAGGACAGCCTAGGCCATGGTCTTTTCCCAAGGGCAATATGGATGAAGCAATCCTGGTTTTTGGAGACGGGGAGAAAAGAGATGGATAGGTAGGACAGAAGAGACAAGAAGAGTAATTAGTCATACAGATATCAGACATGATGTATTACTCGTGCAGCATCTGTCACTTTAATAGCACAGACATACCTCAGTAAGAAAATGGGCACAATATCTCTTAGGCATAATATTAGAATTAAATCAAGCAAAAATAAGTCAGGGCGATATTTGGTGAAAATAGGGAAAATATTTCCATGTTTCTATAAAACTTTTTGTAAACAAGTCTCTCTTTTAGAAACATCAAGCTTATGCTGAATAAATGAAAAATGTTAATTATGAAATTATAAATTCATAAGCAAAAATAGAAGATAACACGTACA
Source organism: Platyrinchus mystaceus (assembly GCA_035041135.1). Classification (NCBI taxonomy): domain Eukaryota; kingdom Metazoa; phylum Chordata; class Aves; order Passeriformes; family Tyrannidae; genus Platyrinchus; species Platyrinchus mystaceus. The sequence goes on along the minus strand of JAWWLV010000045.1, from coordinate 41,373,503 downwards.
CAAAATGAGTAAGATTTTTTTTCTTATTTAATTTGTAAAATAAGTAAAGAGAATACCATAAACCAACCTGGATTACTGTGGCAGCTTCATGCTTCTTTCTCAATGCTTCTATATACTGATGATTCTCTGTTTTGTTGCAGATATTTTTATTCCGAGCATGGTACTGCCGCCAAAGGGACTGGATCACTGATGCTGCCATATGTAGTCTCATAGAAAAATAAATACCTTTATGAATGACACAGCCAGCACAAATGGATTATCATATCTGCCAAACTACCACCATAAAGCATAGCACTGCGCTTTGAGACAAATGAAAAGTTCTGCCATTACAATCCAGATGTGACGTATTTGTTCAGAAGAACAGTCACATCCTATAACTTCTGAAATCCAATTATCTAAAGACTAATCTCTGCTGGGGTCTGTTCCATTTATAGTCACTGTAGAGGATGAGTCCTCAAAGGAAGGATTAGGAGCAGAACTGGTTTAACAATGACTGAATAAATTCTTGGAAGAGTCAACTTACTCCCACCACCTGTATAAGAAAAAATAACAACAACAACAACAAAACCCCAAAGAAGCAAATGCCAAGCACTAAAGAGAAAACTGCATGAGACAGATATTTCCAATGGAGCAGACAGGAAAAATGGAGAAAATGCAATTTCATCTTTTTCCTGCTTTTACCATTTAATCTAAGACTACTTACCACTGGTTATCCGTGTAAATTTTCTAATTTTCTCATTTTTAAACAAGCATGAATTATAGCCTACTTAGATTGGTTCAGTGATTGAGATTTCTAAATATATGTTCAATTAATTTATATTGATGGAGAAAAAGTTTAATGTCAGCTCTGCATTATGACTTTACTATCTTTACTATCTTGGAATCCTTTTCTCCACAAAATACTCAGTTCAATTGGACAGTGGGTTTAAGAAAAGACATCAAAATTTTCCCCAGTCTTTACATAATTTCTTTCCTTGTGCAGAGCATCTATTTAAATAGAGGAGTACTATTCAGAAAAAAAAAAAAGCAGCACACTTCAGAGGTCAACACATAATTTTTTTCCCCTGAATGTGTTTATTAAGTTTATCAACCCCTAAAAATGAATTCTTTATAAGCTTTGCATCTGTAGGAAGCATTAACTGAATTAGAAAAACAAACACAGAAAATGGTTTGCATTCTGTTTTGAAGAGATGTCTCCAAAAGGACACTTACAGAATGCATTTAAAACATTAACTAAAAACAAATTAATTATTTCAAAAATAATCTTTTTAAGCATTTATCTTCTGCAATAGACTACTGTACTCTTACTTTCAACTTGCTGAGAGGTAATGATGAATTGCATGGTCTTCCTGAATAATAAATTTTATGACAAATTATTAGTGTCTTAAGTATCCACTAAGCACTACTGCCTATTTACCGTAAGTCTAAACAGAACAAAGAAGCACGCCCACCATTACTGCTTTTCATAGAGTTCTCAAGACATCTATTTTTGAAACGGAATTCTTATGAAATTGTAACTGAACCCTTGACCCTTTAGGGCAAAAAAAATCAGCTTCTGTTTCCCCTAACTGTACATCCAAACCCATACAAATCAGCAGTAAACACATTCCGTAAAGGTAATAAGCCAGAGTGTTTCATGTGGGAGAAAAGTTAGGGGCACAGAACAAGTTGAAGTGGCCTCTCACCCCTGTCTCTACTTTTAAGAAGCAGGTTGAGGCATGTTGGAGGAGTACCAAAAGGAAGGCAGGCCGCTAGCTCTTCAGTCATCACAACAGCAGGAGACAGGCCTGAGGTCAAGGGAGTAGGATGGTAGATTTAAGGAACTTTTACCTCTTGCCTTCTAAATGGTACTGACTGTAAAGTCTACACAGACGAATCTTGAATGTCTAATGAACAGTACAGCAAAAAAGCTTTATGCTAGTTTGTATTCAAACCGCCCCAAAGTTTCTGGAGAACATCAGCATTTGCATTCCTAACACTGCAGGTGTGTTTGAACTGGTGTCACAATATTATTGCAAAAAAAAAGAAGGGAAATGAAGGAGACTAAGAGAAAGTTTTAAAATTCTCTTATTATTCAAATTCTCTTATTATTTTTTAATTTGAAGTGCTTACATATCTATATTCTAATACATCAATTAACAGAATACCACAAAGGATTCTTGTTAATATGGAAGCCTAGTATGCAACACCTCAATATAACTCTTTATTGTCTAATAAACTTAAAAATATTACTTACAAGTTCTGTGCCTCTGTTTTAAATAAGAAATCCTCGCTCCTATTGTCTATCTGAATAATCTATTTGAAAGCAATCTGACATCTGTCTTACCTTTCCGTATCATTCTCAAAATGCTGGAGATTTCTTCCCATAGCACTTGCTCCTATCACTGATTGTTGTGACGTGAGTTGGGCTGACATGTTATTGTTGCCTTTGCTCTCCCCACTGTAATTAATACAAGATTCAGTACTCTTCTGCTTCACTCTCTGATCTTCTTTATTTTCCTTTTGGTGCACAGGTATGGAGGAGTTAATGAATGTGGCCTGACTATCGCCAGCAGTAATCCATCTTTTGGAAGGATCCAACAAGACCTGTTTATTTTCTGTCACACCCATGATAAAGAGGTTATTTTCCCGTAGGCAGCCAGTGGATGTTTGCTCTAAATGATTTTGAAGTGCTTCTGGTCCATCTCTGTCAGTAACATATAGTTCACCGTACTCATGTGCATATCGATGTTTAATACTAAGTTTCATCAACTGATTAAAATACCAGCATTGTCCCTGTGCAGAATCAATACAAGAGGCAGTTCTAAAAAAAAGATAAAAACGTTTTCACATAAAAACGTTTTACGTTTTCTGACTGCAAGAATGCTTTAAAAAAAAATATATACCTTCTATTATTTTCTAAAATACCTTGTATTTTCAAATATCCTTATATGTTTTCATATTCTTAAGGAAATAGCAGTAATTCTGATTGGAAAGTCATTTTCAATACTCATAAATCTTAATAGCATTTGTCTTCTTTTGGACATATTTAAAATATACTCAAATAGATTCCTTACTTTGCCTTTTTAAAGAAAAAAAGTTGTTTTTTTAAAAAAAGTCTTTTTCAAATAGGCACTAGGGCATGCATTTCACTATTAATTTTCTGTGTGGTTAGAGGCATATGAAGCCAAAAATTTTAGAGGATTTGAGGCAATTTTTCTATAAATCCTATAACTGCCTTATTAATCCCTTATTATCTGGGAACTATGAAAGCTAATATAAAAATAACAGTAATTTTAACATTTAGATAAGAACTAAACCAACCAAACCCAGACTTATATTCAAACCAACAAACCACAATGCCTAGGAAGAATTTAGGAAAACAGAAACTTTAAAGTATAGATGTATTTATCAATATAAGGGAATGTGCTAGACTGAAGCACCACTAATCTGTGAAGTCTGGCTCTCATTAGCTCTTTGTGTTACACTCTGTAAATGATGGGTGAGAGTAAATATGAACTAATTGTTACAGATTCAGATGGCAGTCTGTCCTTTGGACAGTGGCCATTGTATTAGGTAGCAGGTACTTCTGGAATCATGAAAACATTTTTCTTCAATAGCATAGATAGATGCAGAGATCTGTAATGTAGAGCTAATTTACAAGGAGCAAAAAGTTAATTCTAGGACAGCAATCCGAGAGAAAAAGTGGAAATAAAATCAATTTTCTTGTGTGTCTGAAAAAATCAGGTCCTAAAATTATAGTTAGAATAACAGAATTTTCCTTCATCAGTCCTGAAAGATGAAGCTTTTATAAGGTTTTACTGTGAAAAGACTCTTTATCATTATAATTATATTCTCTAATGAAGTTTAACTAAAAACATTTTAGATTTTTAAGAAGGTAGTGAATCAGATCTTACAAGATCTTACTGTTAGTGCAACTTCAGTGCTAAAGGACAAAATCTGAATGGCTAAATTGGAAGCCAAATCCTTACAGCTTAAGCACACAACTCATTGTGCAATAATTGTACATCTGACTGTCCATTACACAACATTACTCCTACTCCTGTTAGTTCCATAAATATGACAATTCCTAAATATATTTAAATCAAGGCATATATTTGTTTAAGGATCTAATATACTATATACTAAGAATAGCAATTTCTTCAACAGAAAATACTTAAAGCATTAGTTAAATATTTTAGTTAAATACTTTTAATTAGTTGAAGTATTTAAAAAGATAAATTTGGTACAAGATCATTACCAAATTTGTACAAAAAATACTATGGTGAGAAGGAAAAAAAAATGAGAAAAAATTTAAAAAAAAGTCCATGTCCACATTTTTTTCCCTTTTTGCTTTCATTTGTTGTTTATTTGAAAATAAAATTGTTGTAGAAAATGCCAGAATGTTTTATATATTGGGCAAAATAAACTTTTGTATGAAAAGCATATCCTGGGTATCCATGTTCATTTAAAAAAAAAAAAAATCAGAAAGAAAAACCAACCACCATAACAGTGAATCGAGTAGGATACTTGTGCATCCTCTCCTATGACAGGTGCAGAGATATCTCAAGCAGCTGTTTCACCCTTCCAGTGGCTACGAATATGTCCAGCAGAAATGGGAAGGGATGTTGATGGGAATTGAAAATTCAAGCAGGGAGTAATTTTGTGGTCACTAGGGATACTTTTTTTCACAGAGGCTGCTTTTTGGGCAGTTTTCCCAAGCAGTGGCTGAAAAATAAAGTCTTGTTGCTGTGGGCATGCACCCTCTCCCAGCTGATACATTCCCTGGTAATTCACAACTATACATTGATTTTGTAGGATTTTTAGACTGCCCTCTGCATCAGTGGCTTTCCTTTTAGGTAGTCAGATCAGCTTTTCAAGAAACTACAAAGGAATCAGAAGTGACACTTCAAAGAATTATGAGCAATGAAGTGGCTTGGTAACTGTATTTGGGGTTCTTCTGCAAAGGCGAAGCTCCAAAGCACAGACAACAAATATTATGATGGGACCTGAGTACTAGGCAGCAGTCAACTTGTAGGTCCCTTAGCAAAACAGGGATTTCAGCTATCCTCTCAATGCACTGCAACTTTCTCAGTATCTCAATAGGCCTGCATTCTTGATATCTGAGACCTACTCCTGAAGATTGCTTATTCAAACCAGAGAAAGGAAGCTGCTCTAATGGAAAATACACAGGACTGGTTTGTTTCTTTAATAGAAAAAAACCCAACATACAAGGAGATAGAGAAGACAAAGTAAGAAATATGACAGCATTAAGACTTTTGATACCACAGTATTTCCTTTTCAATCAATGTAAATTCGTTGTTTGCCCTTCAGACCTTTTCCTATACTATCAGTCAAGGGGTCTGATCGCACTAAATCTTCTGGAATTGCTTCTTGGTTATGATACAATCAAGTTTTTAAGCATAAATTGGCATCTAGACAAAACAAGAAATGGTATTATCTGATGGAAGCATCAGTGTCTGGCTGCTTAGTATGTAACAAAATGTAGATGAACATGGTTCATCTTGCTACAGCAAAATTTCTATGGCTTCCAGCTCTGACCAGTGCATTCCCTCGTGTTCAATGGCTGCCTGGCTTCCCACAGTTTTATTCTGATTCTAACAAGTGAAAGTAATTTACACCAAATGCAAATTTTAGCATAACCACAAAGGATGAACTGCTTTTGCCATGGGAGAAAAGGGGAATAAACCAGAGGAGGAAAGGCTAGGTCTTTTGTAGCAATGTACACGTGCTATAATAGTGGCCCTGATACTACCTAAAGACCAAGATATTATTTTCACAAACAAACGTTAGCAGCTTTTTGTTACCAAACAGATACCTCTCTATTTGTACTAGCATTTTCCAGGGACTTTGAACAAACATAAAACCATTAGAATAAGATTTTAATCTATTTGGAAATTGAAATCAGGCATTTCTTAATGACTGTTACAATTTCAGTCCTCACATCAATCCACCAAGAGTATCCATCACTGTCTTGGTTAATTTAGACCAAACCCTGCTCAGTTTCACGTGCAGTGTTTGGGAAGGGAGGAGTAGAGGTGGAGAGGAGTAAACCCCCACTGGCAGCACCCAGGAAGCATAAGGATCCATGCAAAGGCTGACTTAAAAGACATGGAAAAGGACAAGTTATTCATCCTTAAATGTCTTTCAGTGGAGTTTAAATCAGCCAAAATGTTGCTACTTGGGAAGTTTAAGGTGGTGGCAGAAGCTTGCTTATAGAGCTGACACATTTTGTATAGAATTTCTTACTGCAATCACATCTGCAATGACTGCCACGTTATTCAAAGAGCATAATTTTCTCAGACAGAAACCATAAGTCTAGAAAAGTCAGCAGATCAAATCTTTCAGAGGCAAAAGAGACAGTGGAAAAACAAGTTAGTTCTTATCAGGAATGGCAGTTTTCTCCTGGCCCTATCAGCTAAATCATAAACAATATCTACCTCTTTGTGTACTAGTTTGTGTGCAAATTAAAACTTTGTTTTTCCCTTTGTTGCTCTACCGTGATTTTCATAATTATGATATATGACATAGTCAAATAGTACAATTTATGTGAGCTTGTGTTTGCTATAGTGTGGTAAAATCTAATTTGTCTTCAGGGAAGCTTCTATAAGCATCATTACTGATGTTCAACTGCAGCCTACAAAAGTCCCTTAAAAACACATGAAAGAGGTCACTGTTTACATACTCTCTCCTTGCAATACCATTTATGAAATTCCTGTCATTTTCACTGTATTATACATATAGTATTTATAAAGTTCAAGTTCCACTAGCCAGACATCTGCATATCTGATGACTGAAAGCAAATTCCTGCAACCAAGGTGTTATTTTTTATATGATTACTCATTACTAGTCATCTGAAGAAAGTGTGACAAAAAACATTTATTAGAATAGAGAAATTAGATTTTAAAGTAAGTTTTATTTTTAAGAATGGCAACAACAGAGAAGTTTCAGAAAGAAACAGCACAGAGAATTTAACTGGGCAGCAGTGTTGTATGAAACATGAATTAGGGAAGCAAGCAGTGATTACTTTTGGCATCTTACATACTTGAGGTCACACCTACAGAGGCTTATAACTGCAAGATGTGAAACAGACAGAAGTTTGCTCTATTGTTGGCCTGTTCTTTAGCAATGTGACATTAATTCAGTCAAAGTATTGCAATATGTACATATAATAGCTATGCTGTTAAGGCTTATATACAAACAAGTTGTTTAGAGTTCCTTTTATGAATTGCAGTTTTCAACGGTTTTCAAGTCATCCATAAATTTTACTTTAGTCAAAATAAAGGGGCTTTAACACATGAGAAATTAATTTTAAGACTAAATTTGATACAAGATGTTTCAATCATGTCAAAGTTACCAATTCAAAAGATTGTGAATAAATTCTCAAACGCTCAAAACCCCCACAACCCTCCCTCCTCCCTGCACCCTGCCCTCCCCTTCTCCACCCAAACCATATATTCCAGAAAGAAGAGATGTTTACATAATATCCTCTTTCCACTACTGTTCCTCTCAAACATCTGCAGGCTCTTTCAAACAAAGATTACACAGAATCATAGAAAAATTCTCAATTGAAGGAACTCAGGAGGTCTCTAGTCCAACCTTCTACTTCAAAGCTAGGTTAGCTCTCAGATCAGACCAGGCTGCTCAGGGCTTTATCCAGTCAGGTCTTGAAAATCTCCAAGAACAAGACTACACAACCTCTTGGGCAACCTGTTGCAATTCATCGCTGTCCCAAGAGTGAAAAGATTTTTCCTTATGTCCAATTGTACTGACTCTGGTTGGGATGAATTCTCATTACAAGTGTCCATATGGTGCTGTGGTTTAGATTTGTGACTGGAATTAAATTGATAAAAGACTAATGTTTTGCTGAACAGTGCCAGGACAAAGTCAAGGCCTTCTCTCCTCCATTCAGCAAGTAGCCTGGGAGTGGGCAGAAGGCCTCCCTTCTTTACCTCCTTCCAAGGAAAGAACTTTGCACTTGTCCTTGTTGAATTTACAAGACTCCAGCTGACCTGTCTCCCCAGCTTGCCTTGTCTCCCCAGTATGTCCTTCTGACTGGTAGCTCTCCCCTCGGGCATGTAAACAATTGCCTCCAAATTTTTTGTGATCTTCAAGTATGGCAAGTGTGCACTCCACCTCCTGCTCCCAGTCTTTGATAAAAGATATTAGATGTACAAGTCAGCCTCCAGAAATTAGCATAAGCCTACTAATTAACTATTAATAGTTAATGGTTGGTCTGAGTCTGACTACCCAACAAGTTTCTTATGTATCTTTCCTACTTATGTCCATTCATGCAGACCATCGTTAAAAAAAAATTAAATTTTATTAATATCATCTTTCCCATTTTTTATATCTTGCAGTGAAAGTTAGGCCCTCAGATTCTACTACAGTTCTCTTACAAGTCATATCCTAATTACAGATCAGCACTTATTTTCTGCAAGGGATAATGATGAAACTGGTCCTAAATATCAGACACAGAAAAATGTTCTCAACCATAAAGGAGTACTTTATTTATTTATGGTTTTTTGCCTCTTCTTTTTTCCTTTTAAGAAAAAGAAAGGAAGGAACATCAAGATGGTAAATAGATTAGGAAGTATCAGCTTCCACGTGCAAACCAGAAGTCAAAAATCACAAAAGTGGAGAAGACATATCTTGGAGGTTTAATGGATAAATAAATGAGCTTTAGGAGCCATCTACACATTACATCTGCTATAGAAAACTGTGCTATGTAATTTCTCCCAAATGAATTTCAATCTAATTTTTAATCCAAACCTTGTTTCAAATTAGTCTGGTTCTGAGCTATGATGATTTTATTGCAGCTTAGTAAAAGCCAATAATACACCAAAGTAACAAACTGTCAGGTAGTAACAAGATACCATGGATATACAGGCTTACATGCAAATACAAAACAACCATATTCTGAAAAAAATGTGTGTACTTTTTCTGAACCAACAGAGTATGCAAACTTCAAACTAAAACACTGTCAAATATCACATGCTTCACTTGCTCTGGGACAACGTTCAGTACCTGGCAGAATGAAGAAAACTATCTTTCCAAACATTAACAAACAAGTTGGATATTAAAAGGACTATAGGGATATTGTGAACCTGACAGGAAATGAAAAGCAACTATGAAAGAAAAAAATATGCACTATTACCAAGTGCAGAAACATGAGAAGTTTGACCTATTTAGATATTACAAAACAATTAGAAGATAGTAGGTATAAGTGATAAATTACCACTTTCATGGTCTAAGCTGAAGTCACTGGACAACCAACAATGGTAATAGTGATAAAGGTGGTAAGTATGGCGAAATCAAAGACCTGTAAACAGATCCATCTGATCCACTACCTTAAGAAAAAAGAGGTCAAGTTTTTTGCAATTATTTAGAATGTGAGTAATACACACATGGAAAACAAACACAGAAAGAAAAATAGAGCATATTTCACCAATAGCCAAACTACATTTGATTAAGTTAAAGCTGGAAATCATGTTAATACAATTATACAACTTTCAGGATTTAAGCTAGTAATACTGCATAGCACCATGTTGTGTTGTGTGTATAAATTCATTCAGCTACTACTAAATGCGGGTTTTGAAGAACCTGTTTTCTCAAACTTAAAGAAACAAAACTCGAGGCCCACATATCTTAGTATCTATCTAAAGTGGACTTTGGACTACAGTAAATGATTCTCATCTCTTCCTTTTCATAATACATTTCCAGGCAAAAAAAAACCTAATTAAAATTCATAAGAGACCAAGAACTTCACTAGCAGTACATGAAAACATATTTCTGAATGCAACTTATATTCACATTAATACATACTTCAATTCAGCAGCCTTTTTTTTCAGTTGAATATTTTCTTCAATTTGAAGTTGACAAAGTTCCAGAAAAGTTCTTAATTCTGATTCTTTGATTCTTTCAGTTGTTGATAAAGTATGATAAGTTAAGATTTCACCATCAAAAGACTGTAAACTAGGAAGAACCTTAAAGAAGGAAGATCTTAGGAAAAAAAAATATAATTAGTTCTACAAAAAAATCCTTATGCTGAAATACCCATTTTATTGATACAATCAGATAACAAGACAGAACATGAAGTTAGTTCTCTGAATATTTCATATATTTGTCCTTATTTCATATGTTAACATACTAACTAAAAATTTATACTTAATAAACTACAGAACTCAGAATAAAACACAGAACATAGCAAGACTTCTTAATACTTTGTTGGCATAAAGAGCACTGCTGAAATACTGACACCAGGAAAGTCAATGCCAACATTCTCAATTCACTAGAGCAAGAATCTTACCTATACAAACCATAACAGGAAAATTTGACAGACTTGGGCATAGGCACCTGTAATGGCTTTGATTAGTAGGCAACATAGCAAACTAAGTCACAGGATTAAGACACCACACTGATTTTGATGATACATTGAAATGTTTAAAATTTAAAACTACACAAAATATTAGAGCTTGTTAATTCTAATCCCTTTACCATTTGCATATACCACATCTAGTGACACGATATTCAGTATGACTGACAGGAAAAATCCACTTTTGAAATATTGAATTTGGATCAGTGAAAGGAATGAGAGTAGAGGACACTTCCTTGCTATAAAAAGGACAGTTGGGGCCACTGATGTAAGAAAAAATATGCATGAGAAACTTACCTACCAAAAAAAAAAAAGTATCATCAATGCAGTCTTGTTTGGGTTGTTGTGAAATGTAATGTAGTACTACAACCTTGTTTCTTGTACAAGACCAAATTTGTTGAAAGTTTGAAGACTGCAATATTATTTAAATCAATACATCATCACTCAGTATTTTCATTAAATCAATTTTAAGTAACACTTAAGAACTCTTGAAAGAATACTTATTGTAGGCTGTAAATCCCCCTACTGTTAAAAAACTGTTTTCAAAATTTTAAAGCTCCTTGACTATTCCCTGTGAAGGTAAAGGACTACTACTCAGCTCAGACATCATACACTAAGTTTAAAATCAGAGAAAGTTTCTATGACTGAGTTATAATATTCCAAATAACTTAACAGAATAGAATAGGTTTTTTGCAAATAGAAAACTTTCCTTCACTACTGCCCATTAATGAAAGCTAAGACTGTCTGAAGTATATTTGGAATAAAATGATGGATTTAGATCAATAGTTCCTGAATACATAAAGAGAAATTATCAAAATTGATTTTGAATAGTGACACACCAAAAAAGTGCCATATCAAAGTTGATCGATGCTGGAAGTATCGTGTCTTAGAGCTATGGGATCTCATCACTAGTTTTTCCAGCTGGGTTTCTCCTGGTGAAGGGCTGAGTAAACATTTCATTTAGTGAAAACTTCCTGGTGAATATTCTGTCAGTTAAGAGGCTCTATTAATCATTACAGCATTGAAACATATTCCCCTAGGAGTGCTCAGACTGATCCCAGGGTTTAATTTTTAAAAAGAAATTTCTTACTACTTCACTTTTGTTGGTGTTATCGCTGGCTGGACATGAAAGTACAAAACTGATTGGGAAATTTTACAACTAATTCCTTTGTTGGTATCAAGGGGTTATGTAAAGTTCACTGGAACATATTGCCTGAAGTTACAGTCAATGCTGTATTCAGCAAATCCATATTTTATAGTTTTCCATACTTTAAATCCTTTAGACAAATGAATCTCTTGTCTAATCATAAAAGCTCTATTGGGTTAAGCAATCTAAAGTGTCAGTTCTTAAATTGAAATTCAGAAACCTTTTCCCTCCAGGTTACAATTGAAATAAGAGTTAGTTCTTTAAAACAGTGGGAATTAAAACAGTGCAAATGGGAATTTAAAATATTGTCACAGTCACGGAATTTTATTAATGAAATTACTTGCAGGAACCATGGGAGTGCAAATAACTCTCTTCATTAAAAAACAAACAAACCAATCAAGAATGTACTTATACAGGTATCTTTTAAACTACTCAAACATTCCCAACTAAAAGTTTCAAGTAGTTTTTTTTCTACTAGAATACTAATCATAAATTTGTACAAAAATCTTCAAATGGAAGACATAAGAGTGGTTTTATCTTCCTTTTTTTCTCTTAGTACAATACACACTCTAAAACACACACATATCCCAAACTTTGTTGTCATTACACTAGGTAATCTAATAGAGCAAATGTGAACAGAGTTTATCTAAACAGATTCTTGTGTAACATTGAAGTGTAAAGCCTTACCTTTAATTGACCTGAAATTATACAAGTAACAAGTTTGGTGATTCTTCAAAATTACTAGGAAAAATCATATTTTTCTAATAAGAAAATCTGTCATGTGTTTTAATTACATCCAAAATAAAAGTCCAACTGTTGTGTCTAATTTCATTTCCTCAGACATTTTATTTTGTTAACATTTTCCTAGTTAAATACTTGATTTCCTTAGCTGAAAGAATAAGTAATGATTTAAATTCTTACTGATTAAATGCTTCTTTTTACATTTAATGGAATTATAGTAACAGTGTCACTAATAGACATTCTACCATTTCAACACACATAACAACACACAACATCACCTAAAAATCTAAAATTTCATTTCCAACTTGTATTCTGCTCTTTAAGGTCTGTAAACTATAAAGTATTAATTCTAAGGAAGATGAAAATTAAAATTTTTTTAATTTAAAAATTAAAAGAATTAAAAAAACACTACTGTGTTCTTGCTGAGCAATTTTCTCAGAGCAAGTTTCTCAGACAACTTGAAGTCTTCATGGCACTGGCCCATGAATGGGGTTTCAGATCATGGAATTCTTAAGAAACAAGGAGACACCAACAGGTGAACAGTGCTACATCCAGCTGGCAGCCAGTCACTAGTGGGCTTTCCCAAGGCTCAGTAGTGGGGGCAGTTCTGTTTAATATCTTTACTGATGATCCAGATAAGGAGATCAAAGGCACCTCAGTAAGTTCGCAGACAACACCACGTTGGGCAGGAGTGTTGATCTGCTGGTGGGTAGGAAAGCTCTGCAGAGGGATCTGGACAGGCTGGATCAATGGGCTGAGGCCAACAGTATGAGGTTCAATTAGGCTAAGTGCCAGGTTCTGCACTTGGGTCACAACAACCCCATGAAGAGCTACAGGCTGGGAGCAGAGTGCCCGGAAAGCTGCTCAGTGGAAAAGGACCTGAGGGTGCTGGTTGACAGCTGGCTGAACTTGAGCCAGCAGTGTGCCCAGGTGGCCAGTGGTATCCTGGCTTGTATCAGAAACGGTGTGGCCAGCAGGACTAAGGATGATCCTCCCCCTGTACTTGGCACAGGTGAGGCCGCACCTTGAGTACTTTGTCCAATATACAAAAAAACATACAAAAAACCTATCCATGTACCATTTTATTCTGATGTTTAATAATCCTATCGGTTAACAATCCTATCAGAACTACTCATTTAAGGGATTCTGGTAAATGCATATCATTTCATATGTCAAGTTTCTATTCTACCCCTTTTCTATCTGTTTTTTCTATATAGACATTATAGTTTATAGGACCAGCTCTTTGATTTTTCAGTATTATATGGCACCGAAGGGCAAAGGACAGCATTACTCTTACATCTCTTTAATTCATAATTATTACAGCTATTAATTTTTGCTGTAAAGATAAGGAATTCTAAGAACCAGAAAAAAGGCTAAGCCTCAACTACTAAGGAAAAATCAACCATTCATTCTTTTTCTTGTTCTAATAAACACTACCCCTTCTCTAGCTAGTGTTACAGGAATTACTTCTCTAGCTGCTGTAAAACCTGTCACAGCAGCAAGACTGTTCATAATGTGTGGTAGTATTTCTACTATTTAACTAACATACATACATCATTTTTTGCCTGATTTTGATTTTTTTATCAAATGAATTAATTTTCTTACCTCCAGTTCCTTTCTTGAAGAAAAGGATTTCCACTGAATGACAACTCTTTTAGTTTATGACAGCCACTTAACCATGTAAGGACATCTTCAAGATCTGTGTTATAGTAGGAAAGAAAACTAGATATAAATTTGAATGCAGAGCTATATTATTTCTCATAAAATCTTACATGAAAGTAAAATGTACCAATATCATGAAGTCCTACAAGCAATACTGTTACCTATCCAGTATAGCTATAATTAATATCTATAACATTCATTTTGGAAAATATTTTTTTTTTTGCATAAATGTCTCATAAATACATGGGAACAGTCCCATTCAAATCAGTTTATAATTTAACTATGAAATTCTTGGTTGGATGTGCTTCATGGTGTTTTTATACAACTCACCTGACAAGCAGTTATTTTTGATATTCAGCTTTTCCAAAGACACAAATGAATTTAAAGGCACAAGCTCAGTTAATCTAAGAACAAAATAGAAGATACTTTTTAATTAAATAAAACAGTAGTTCATAAACAGGAAGTCACCAGAATCTTTTACAGTTATGACAATTTACCTATTTACATAAGCAAATGCTCATTTAGCTATCCAAGGAGCTAGAACTAATTACTGAAATTTTAAGTGATTCTTAGTCTTCTCAGTAGCTCATTATTTAATATTTTCTCATTAATGTTTTGTTTTATCTGGTAAATATTTCATTCTCTTTCTTGCATTTAATGCTGAAGATGTGAAGTCTTGTAAAATTTACACAACTCAATTTCTTTAGGTTCCATAACTAGAATGGAACTAACAGAAGGTCCTATTTACGGAGAAATAAAATCTGCTTGTCTTCTTTCCTCTTCCTTAATTTCTCATTGCTCAAACTTCTTATCAGTTTGTTTCTCTTCTCCACTCAGTACATTACTTTCTAGATCCTGAAACTAACAAAATTGTCATCACAGCTGGATTTTTAACAGGTCAAGGCTGCACTATCCTGTAATATATTTTTAGTGCTTCCTCTGTCTTACTACTTCTGTAAGATGGTGTCAAATAGGTGCTAATTATACAGAGTTATGGAATTGCTCTTGTGTTATTAGAGCTTTTCTTGTGCAATAGAGCAGCAAAGCAGTCCTAAGGACAAAATTCTTATTTGTAGTATTCAAGAGTAAATGTAAAGAAACTGAGCTGACATCTATACAAATGATTTGGGACTGTAAGATGTGTATGATCACTGCTACTAAAGAATTTATTTACAAACTTGCACTGGTGCTGGAATGTTGAATGGTTCATTCAGCTGCCAGGCTATTGCCAAATATCACCATTCAGATTAAAGTATATTTTGATTTATGTTAAATACATAAGAGGGAGGAAAAGTCAAAATCAAGATGCAAGAAACCCCGCTATCAACTAAAACTAGAATGTTTATGTATAGCACACACTACATCAACTGTATCTATTTTAAATATACACATGTTTCAGTAACATGTTTCATCCCTGTAAGGACAAGGCCCTAGCATGAAGAATGGTAACAGAAATGGCCATGTATGTGGTCGGTTTGTGAATGCTCATTTTCACAGAAAGTAGTATTTTCTGAGGGTGTAATGCCTTTGAAAGGTGTAAGTCAGAATTCTTTTTGCCAGAAACATGACCCTCCAAAAAAATGAAACCCACTCACTACCTAAACTTAAAATTGTTCAGAGCCAAAAATGCTTATTAGTTGCTGAAATGTGTGACTATGTCATGTTTCTGGCACAGGCTTTACAACTGAAAGACAGAGCTGAATTTTACTCTGGTAGACTGGTTATGGACCAAATGTTGGTTGTAGATTCTTTATTCTTATTGAAAATATTACCAAATGCAAACCCCCAAAAAATAATTTCCACCTTCAGTTGACAAGTATTTCTATACAACAACATAACATTTTAAAAGTAAATGCAGAAAAACAGATATAAAGACAATTGAGTACATGTCACTATACTTCCTTTTTTTTTCTCAAACTACATTGTTAAGTTGTCCTCATTCTAGTCCTACTTAGTTCTATTACCTTCCTGCCATGCAAGTTTTCCATAGAATCAAATAACTATAAAAAAGTATTAACTCTAAAAAGCATAAAGTGTTATACTTAGTACATAGTGCTACAAATTTTCATGATCAGTCAATAGTACATAAATATATTTAATATTTGACACAAATAGTATCATAGATATTATTGGCTAACAGTATGGTTGCAAAAACTGAAAATCCATGTCTCAGATTATAGGTTCACATATTCAGAAATATCTAGGAAAATAAATGTCATATCTTGCATAAGGGACAAAAGATAATACACTTTTTTTTTATTTATAGTGAGTTCTCTGGATCTTTATCAGTATATGCTGTGGTGAATTAGAAATTGTCTACTGGACTGTCCTTGCCTGCCGGTGGCATTAAGAGAGTTAAAACGTTTCCCTGTCATTCTATAGCTTTTTCCTTTACTGACATTCTTTGTTAATTTTTTTCCTAAGAAAATTCAAACCAGAAAGACAAAGGACATTACTGAAAACTTAATACTACTTGACCTTGTCACATTAGCCCTGGGCATAAGAGATATAAATTACAAAGAAGACACAAAAGTAAAAGATATTCACAAAAAAGCAAGCTATAGCTTCCTCTTTCTGCTCCCATTTAAGGCTCTAGCAGAATGGGTCATTGCCACATAAACTACATAAACTCTATATCAGAAAACAAGATTTAAGATCAGTTGCAAGTATGCATCAGAGAAAATAAAGATTGCTTTTCTAAACAGGAATAGCAGTTACTGTTCAAGATGGTCTAAATCCTGCTGTGCATCTGCTTTTCCCTAGAAAAATTATCTTAATGTTAATGAGCAGTTGGCAGGAAGAAGGGCAAAATAATTAAAATAAATTTATCTTAATCTAGAGATTTAAGTAAAGCCCATATTCCTTTTTCATTCCTTAAATTAAAAACAGTTTAGGTCGCAATATTTGCCATATCTATGAGTAGCAATCACATAGAATATAGGAAATATCTGTCAGCCCCTTGCTTCTTGAATACTCTAGTAGACAGTACTTCATTACCCATGATGCCACATTCTTAGAGATAAACTTATCACCAGCAAAGAATTACTGAAAAATATTTAAAAAAATGTAGAATGGTAAGGATAGGATGGGAAAAACCACTATAATTAAGTATAACTTTTTCATGACTGACTTATTTCAACATCCAATGACACTTAGAGTTATTATGATGACTCTGGAAAAGTAGTCAAATTCTCCAAACATCAATCACAGTGAGCTAATCTCTTACATCTAAGAAATTAGGTTAAAAACATAGATTCCATATATATTTAATTAGAGAGAACAATATGTACTAAGAATGAATCAAACAGACTTTTTAGCATTTCTAACATAAGCATTTTAGGAACAGTATGCATCTAGTTGCAAAATCATGGGAGCAATATGTCAAAAAGATTCTGACCAAACCAGTTTCCCAAAAAAGAGGAACTTCTGCAGATGACTGCATTTTTTTAAATATTAAATTTTTATCTATCTCACCTAGGTTACTTTAATGAAAAGCAAGAGATAGCAAAAAAACCCCTTTGTCATATTAATGCCATACTAAAACAGAATAGCAGGAGGGATTGTGTCTGTTTCCAAGTTGAAAAAAATGTCTACCTAAACAGCACATTTAGTGTCTCACTGTAAAACTTTTAAATGAAAAAGACATTAACAAGTAAGCTACATAATTAAGTGGATTACATGCAAATATAAATGCCACATGAAGTCTTAACACATATTAAATATTCATTAATTTTAGTCACAGACACAAGTTTTTCTCTCCTACACCTAAACCTTTAGCCACAACAGAAGAATAAAGAAAATGCACCTTTTTTAAACTAACTTAACAGTTGTGTTCTCCAGCTGCTATAAAACAGAGCAAGGATCTTCATAGTCCCATTTCTGCAGTAACCATGTCGAAAGGTTACTACTACATGATGTAGTTACTACTACATGATCATTGTCTTTGGTCAACTGCA
>JAWWLV010000045.1:41298845-41353657 GCA_035041135.1 Platyrinchus mystaceus | reverse complement strand
GGGGACTGGGATTAGAACCTGTGGCCTTGGCGCTGAGAGACCAGCATCTTAACCGCTAGGCCACCGGGGGTCCCCATGGTATGTAACAGAGTATATTCTATTTGTAGCTGAGAAAAATCTTGTTCAAAGCAAAATGACCACAGTATAGAAAAATAATTGATATTAATTTAAAATTCATTTTCCTTCTAATGCACTGTAAACTATAATAACCATTTCTTATTTTTTTAGCAGAATTTAAATTGAGAAAACTGGATGGGGAAAATAAAAACGTTGACTCTAGGATATCTAGTCATTCTAACTCTAAAGATGTACAGATTAGCTTAGAAAACAAACAGAAAGCTAATTACAGAGTACTTGAGTGCATGATGTAGTTTTATTCCTCTTGTCTTGATCCTTCTTTATTTTATACCTTTCAAACTGAATCATAAGAGTGAAAAATTAAAGAAAATATACTTGTTTTGGAGGGCATTAATATATGTATGTAAAATAAAAAAAATTCTTATTTGTCCTTTTTAACTCTAGTACTTGCACTTAACTTAGTCTTCCAAGTCTGTTTTGAATAAGCTAGCTGTGAAATAGGAAGTTTGACAGACATACTCTAGAAACAATTGCTAAAGAAAGAAAAAAAACCCACCATGGTTTTAACAATGCCACAGTGCTCAAAAATTACTTTCACATAGCATCTAAAAGAAAAAAATTAATTTCATAGTTAATGCTGTTTCAAATTTTCTTAGCTAGAGGTAGCCAAAGTAATTACATGCCAACAAAGATAGTAAAATTTCAGCCATACTGAGAATGATACTTTTCAGACAAGTGTTATGTTAGCAAATTCCTATCAGTTTTGTAAGTGGAAGAAGGTTTCTTGCTTACCTATTTTGAGACAGAAAAAGAATCTGCAACAGAGGCAACCAATAAAAAGAAAGCATTCTCACAGCAGAAATGCTATTGTCATCCAAATACAGTTCTCTTAGGAGAACATGATTTTCCAGTCTTGGAAGCTAAACAGAAAAGAGATGGTTATTTAAAATTAATATAAATCAGAGAAACAACAATGAAATGCTTACCAGATGCTTTTCATAAATCATTAATAAATACAAGCAAAACTCACATTCTGTATATATGTATCCTTTCCTTAATATGTATGTACCAGTTGTCACACATAATCTCAACATATCGGATGGTATTTTTTAATGTCTTCTAAGAAGTTTGAATAGTCAATATAAATTAATTAAAAAAAAAAGGTAAAGAGCCCAAGAGTCATAATCTTACTATTTTAGTCATGCAGTTATTTGCTGCCTATCAACAACGGTTTTCCTCTCTCGAATTCATAGGAGCATAATTGTCAGTAAATATGATTAAGTGCACAGTTAGCAAACAATTTTCCTATTTTTAATGTTGCAGCACAAACATCAAGTTTTGGGGAATCAACATACATCAAATCAGCCTGATTATTATCAGGCTGATAATAAGGATATTTTTATCATTACATATAAGTAATGATAAAAAGTAATTACTTACACGTAATAACAATTATATCATTATTATCAGCCTGATATAATTACCTTATTATTATAACATTACATATAAGTAGATAATAATATTTTGATACATTTTAAACAAAAACCAGACTCATATAAAAAAACCTAAAGACTAGATACTGTAAATGAAGGACAAACCACAATTATTGAGGGGTTGATTATTCCAAGGACTCAGAAGTAAGAAAATACTTATCTGCTAGCCATTTCTATATATGAAAAATTTTCCTCTAAGAAGGGAAAAAAAAAAGCTTACTAAAGAGCATGAAACATCCCACATCAATCAAAGAGCACATGATCAGAATGCTGAAAAATACAACTGCTAACAAAGATGTATGCACAATAGCCACTAAATTCAAGGCTTTTACCTCCTGGAGATTATTGCCCTGCAACTTCAGAACTTGAAGTAGGCCACAATTCTCAATGTCTTCAACTTGTGTGAGATGATTAAAAGAGCAGTCTAGGTAAATGAGAGTAGGCACCTCACAAAGACCTTTTGTGCTGATTAACTGATTATGGTCCACAGTTAATTGCTGAAGATTTTTCAGTGACTCCAGACCACCTGAAAATTAAAGATTTAAGCCGCAATGAAATAAAAACCTATTTGCTGTATTTCAAGTACTAAAAAACCTCAGAACTTTCTGTATACTATCTGTAGTAACAATTAAGATTAGTTCTCTATAACATTTAAAAAGAATTATTGTATTTTGACCCTATCAAACATACAATGCATACAGTTCATAAATTTCTGATCCTGTTAATCAATCAATAATAACAGGTCATAATCTCTTTAGTATTTCTGTTGGATGAGAGTATTCTTTTAGTGATAAACTGTATTTACTATGCTTTAACCACTTTATGACTGCTCTGAACTCTGTGAATACTAACAGCCCTTTTAAAACCATCCACCAGAATGAAAACTCTATATTTAAAAGTTAATTTTCATTATTTCATTTTTTAAAGGTTTGTTTTTTTCTTTTTAATGTATCAGCAAGGTTAGAAAAAAATTGTGTTAAAACATCACCAGCTCAATTATTAAAGTTCATCTTGTTTAAGGAATTATGTCATATTTTTAATGAAAAAATTTATAAAGAAAATTTAGTGCCTTTAAGAATAAAGCTATATTATTGTAGCCAGTACACTCTCAACAAATTTACTCCTGATGGGTAGTCTAAAGAGCAAGAATGTGTGTGATCTCTACCCAAAAAGCAAAGGAAAAGGTTCCCATCAGCATCTGTTTGTTTCACAGAATGTCACCCAAATCATCCTCCTCCAACAGCAGAAATGACACTGCCTTTCCATGGTCTTACACATGCTAGATGTTCTGCAATGGCATTGATGCATCTGAATTACTCAGGTCCAAGCAGCTTTTCTGTATCTCTGGAGTAAAACTGCTTTCAAGGGACACCCTTTACAAAATGTATCTAAAATTAGGAATTTCTGATTTTACTTTTCTTTCCTGTATTCTTCACAGGATTATTTGAGGGAATACTTTATGTCATCTTTATCTCATCCAAAACTTCCCAACCAAGCTCCGACAAGGAAGCTGGGTGAGCTTTACAGCAGTTAATTACTCTGTGACTGTCCTCTGAAAACAAACTGGATTTTGAAACCAGAGATTAGTTTTTACCACAGAGTACTGAGAACAGAGGACTTCAAAATGAAAAAAAAATTATAGGAAGAAAACTAAAGTAAAAAATTAAATACCAAAACTAGCAGTACAAATATATGCCTTTGAGAATTTTAAAAATGAAAATCACCTAGTAAAAAAATACAATTGTCTGATATAAAGTGATATCCTAAATATAACAAAAATATTCCATAATGTGACTTCAAAACTGTGCTTTAGGAAATAAATATACAACCCTTTAAATATTCTGAAAGAATTTCAGACATGCCCATGACATACCATCTTGACTGCAAGATCCTGGTCTGTATTATTCTTTTATGCTTGGACAAAAATTAAAAAGGAACCAGCACCATCTAGCGGTTTCAAAACACTTTTGTTTCAAAGTGTGTTAACAGCTCCTAAAGTTTCCTCCTAAAAGCAATCCTTGAATCTCCACTTTTCAGTTACCATCACTGCAGTACTAGAAACTTTAAAAGCACTGTATGAGTCTGGAGTGGGACAGAGAGGAGAGACTGAACACAGAGTAAGAAAAGGCAAGGAGGTAATACAGGATCTGGAAATTTCCTATTCTGCATGGGGCACAGAGCACCTATTTTACATCTCCTTCTCCTCATCTGAGTGTTATTTGGAACAGACATGTCAAAGCTACACACGAGAATACATTCTGGAATTATCAAACGCAGTCCAACAAAAACATACAGAAGAGAGAAAAATATAATACAAACAGATGGTATTTTAATGTTTCTTCTGCCCACATGCAAAATTAAATATAAGCATGAAGGTCTTCTGCGTATTTCCAGAAGATATTGTCTGTTTTACATATGATGCATCAAAAAACAGCTATAGTAGTGTAGGGGAAAAGCATTTTGTTGACAAACATATGGTTTCAGCAAAATTTGAGGGGAACCTTTATATAAGTAGCTCTTAGCAATTTGCAAAGTGCAGCTGGAGTCCGTTAGCTAGGGACTCTATCTTAGCTACTGATGCAGTTCTGAAGTCACTTCTGTATGTGACAAAGGTGAATGATAAGAGTGAAAGCTGACAGTGAACATAAATATGAAAAAAACACATAAGAAACCTCAAACAATAAAACCAAAACTGAAAGGTGACTGATCTTTTAAAAAAAATCCTCTTTGTGCTGTCTTAAAAACAGTAGATCCAAAGCAGCATTTACGACTATCCATGGTTATGCATTGCTATTTTTTCAGTTGCCAGGATTTTAGCCAACATGCTATGGCAATACAGACACCCCACAGAAGTGCATTCAAGGATTCCAGTCAAAATGATACTTTTTGCATAAGAAAATTTTTAAATAAAGCATTCATCTTCCAAATACAAACATATGCACTTACTGCTACAGTTACTTAATTTGCAATCATGTATTCTTAAGTCGAAAAGCATCATTGAGACTATTTCTCTCAGTAATATTTTTAGGGGGTTTCTGGCAACTCTAATCTTTCTCCTGTTGATGCTATATTTGAATGAGAGGAGGAAAAAATAAAAAGAGAAATCATATTATGCTAAAAGTTTCCTACAATAAGTTATTAGAACTTAAGTATTTCAAACAGAAATAAGCCTTACTGCACAGTACTGCAGCTTCCAAAATTGCCAGGGGACATCCTGCAAGATTTACAGATGTAAGGGATATGCTAACTTCTTAAATCCCATAAATCCATCTTTGTGTATTGTATGCAACTACTCACAACCAATATGCTATTGTGTGAAATAAATCCTGTATTATGCATCTATTTTAACCAAACACCCTCAAAGCAATTCTAGAGAGGAGAAAAACAGATTTCAAGATGACTTTTGTGAACATTTATTTACCCATTTAAGTGTGTTAGAGAATTGGTAACTGCAGCATTGTGTTGCACAAAAGGGAAAGAGGATTTTACTCCACTTGGCCTATACAAAGATACTAAACTTCACACAGATGCCACAGTCTTAAATGTCATCCACTAATACTACGTCATTCTTACAGTACTCTTGCAGACATTTTTATCAAATTAGATAAATCTGAATAAGAATCTTATCAAGCTATATTTGCCACAAGGATACAGCTGAAGATTTTTAAGCATTTTATTTTACTGTTTTTCATTAGGGTACTGATATGCTTTTACAGTAAACATTGATTTCCCAATGCTTTTATTCCTAGGTATTTTCATGAATATTAATATTTGCACATATTAGCAAAAAATATTGCAAATATCAACATTAAAGCCTCTACATCTACAGATTTATTTTTATTTTTATGCTTTCCTGTTTCCTGTTTTCTTTGCCCTTGTCATTTATCATGGAATTGCATTATCCATGTTCATACTGTTTCAGTCTTATTTTAACAGTGGAAACTATTCCTTTATATAAATGTCTTATGTGAATGTGTTTCATCTATAAGCTTAATAATTGTTTTAAATTATTTTCCTGCTGTCCAGCAGACTCAAACAGACAACATGATTTCTATATAACTACTTACTGTGGCAGTCAGGAACACACCGGAATTCTCGGCAGTTGCAAGGCTAGGGTTTACACTGATTATGTCTGAAGATAAACTGAACTTGGGCTACTCACATATTCCAGCTGAGTTAGTGCAGATAATATTAGTGGCCATTCCAGAAAGATTTTAATTCTCTTTGGCTGACAATAGCCATCCTGGTGGATGGAATACATGGCAATAGCTAAGCCATACTACCAATAAATGCAAAGTTAAGAATGCTTTAAAATGAGGGTTTTTTCCTAAGTCTGTCTCCTCGCTCTCCTTAGGCTTAGCAGCTGACTGGCTCTGAATCCAAGGGGAATATAATTTTGAATATAAACTGCATGAATATTGTTATACAAATTGGAATAATTTTCTTACCAAATCGAGTGATTCTATTGTAGGAAAGTTCGAGATTTTGGAGATTTTTGCAGCCATCTAAGCCACAAACTGATGAAAGATGGTTCTTACTCAGAATGAGAATACAAAGATTTTCTAGATTTTCACAGTCAATTATCTGAATGTTGTTTTCCTGCAATAAAACAAAATGAGCATATTAAATAGCATCTGAAGTGAAACAGCAGTAAAAATATGGTAGATTGCCATCATTGCTTATTTTTATCCTAAACATCTAGCTACGAGTGAGGGCATCTCTTTTTTCCATTAGGAAAATAAAATGATGAGTCACAGAAACTGCATTTTGTGTCCTGCTGGAATAGGATAAAAATATATTTTGAACTTCATTCTGGCTCTGAAAATGCCCAGAAGTTGGAATAAAAAGTGTAAAAAGTTAAGGACAGCGCAGTCTTTTCCATATGTGCTTTCCTAGCTTCCCAAATCCTGGTAGACTGAACCAAAAACTGCAAAGAAACCATCATATTTACTAGATGCTAATGACTGTAGTTTTGCTGGAATCCTATTTACTAATAGTGAAAATCTGCATTTAGAGGTATTTTGGTCACAAACATTAACACTGTTCTAAGCTTACATTCTTCCCTTGAGAGTTCTTGCTTTTTTAACACCTCCCTCCCCAGGCCATTTTAATAATGCCACCTCAAATTTCTATTTCACTCCTTGCTGTGCTTGGTCTTTTCTTCTTCTTGTGAACTGGTGTTGTTAAAACCCATGAAATTAAAAATTTGAACAAAACTGTTTCACTTAAATTTTCAAGTTCTGGAATGAAGATGCATGACAGAGGAAAAGTTTTCCTTAGTCATTAAACAAGGCCATGGAACACACTGTGCAGTAGTGAATACCTAGACATTATGCCTCTAGTGTAACTCACTGTGCTGTTCCTTGTTATTAATTTTAATTAATATTCAAGCTGTGTATTGCAAAGGACTCTTCATGCTACCTATTCCTGCTCAAGCTGAGAACCTGCTATGGGGAACAGCATCTGCCCGCTCATGAATCACAGAGACTGAGGTAACGGAGATCTATCACTATGCCATACTACTGCTAATCCTAGACTGATATTTTCTTAGTCCAGGTCAATTAGTTTGCAGCATGTAGTTTTTTGTTATATGCACTGTAAATCTGCTGGTATAACTTTGTTCACATTTGGGAGTATTTTGTTGATACCCCTATGCTCTTAAGGCACTAAAAGTAATATATGCAGTTGGACACAACTATATAATCAACTAAGCAGCAAAACCAGCAGTTCTCCCCATGTTACAATAAAGAATCAAATATCCTTGGTACCTCCACATTGATATACTTAAGATCTTTGCAGCTACTTAGTCCTTCCAGTGAAACTAGTCCACAGCGCCTCAGAGTCAAAACTCGAAGATTTGAACACTCAGATAACGTTGAGAGGCTACAGGCTGGCAAATCTTCAAGCATAAGTGTTGTAACCTACATGCATTTATTGATAAATAAAATTATTTTTTTGTATATTGAACATTCATTGTACAACATCACATTATGGTCATTTTAATTAAGATGAAAAAGAGACCAAAACTACCATCTACTAATGCTTCAGAAAATTTAAGCAACTGATGTTAATCTTTTTGTACAGAAAAGGATGAAAATGGTGGGTTTGATCTGTTGAATGGGAGAAGTTAGTACAAAAACAATTATCACAGTATCATAAATAATGAGTGTAAAAGAACAGAAAAAAATAGTTCAGATTAAAAATGTTTATAGTCAAGTATGTCATCTCAGAGTGGACAGCAAGATGAGAGCACAGCACGAGCATACAGTGGTAAGTTGGTAAGTGGTAAGAAAAAGAAGTCCTGGGAACCAGGAGATGTTCTTTATGGCAAAACACCACCTACAAGCTGATCAGTAATATCTTGCTTCTAGAAGAGACAAGTCTTCAAAACTCTGAAGGGGCTAGTTGAGTAGGAGCTGAAATGTGGGCTTTCATACAAAGGCAAAACCTTGTTAATTTAGCAGACAATAGGAGTTCTTGCCTTTTACAGGCTTAAGACACTATCAGTCATCTGACGACTCATACCACACCAGTCTGCTCCATGACACTCGTAGTAATTCAAAAGTTATTGCCATTGCCCTTATTCTGCACAAAGTCTCACAAGATCTACATCCTGATCAACATCCCTCTCTTCAAAACATCCCTACAAAATTTTAAAAAAAGAAGATAGTATAGCCTTCCATTTCATTCTAAATCTTTCATATAGTTACCTGCTGCAAGGTACTCCAAGGGCCACTATGAATTATCTTTTCTGCACTTAATGGAGGCATCTTGCTAACTGAACTTTTCCTTGGTCGTTTTTTTATAGCTGCTTGCTTTCTTTGGTTCTCTTCATATATTTTAGACCAAGATTTACATGTGTGCATCCAGTTTATTCTCTTCTTTTCAATATCATCAGGAAAAATTAGTTTACTGGAAGACTCTGCTACATCTTGAATTCTGTCCCAGGTGTCTCTGACTTCCTCATTAGCATTTTCCACTAGACACACAGTTTTCTTCATTGTTTCATACTGAGAAGATTGATCTTCAACTTCTCTATTACTAGCATTTGGTAGGACATCTGGTGGACTGCTGCATATGCAGTTTGCCTTATTTTCTTCCATGTCATTAGCTCCAAAGTTAAGAGATTCATCCTTTGAAGTATGATTATTTGGAGCTTCATTAAGATAGCTAGTTTGTGAGTAATTTTCTTCTATTTGTGTTACCGAATTCATGTATATATTCTCATTATTTACTTGAGAAGAATGTTCCTTCTCAGAGCCTAGCATACTTGGTGTTGGTGTCAAATTTCTTTCTACTGGAATCATCCAATTATTTGTTCCATCCATCATTTCAGCATGTTTTTCTTTTTGTTCCTCCCTTTGCTTATTTAGTTCCTTCTTCTGTTCTCTTATTACTTTTGTATTTTCTGTGTGATTATCATTTTTTATGTTTTCTTTGTTATTTTCTCCACTTTCACTCATCACAGCTTTTACTCTTTTTTGTTCTAGTTTTGTCTGTTCTTCTCTTTTTATTTGCAGTTGTTTTTCTCTTTCCAGTCTTAGGCTTTCTTTCTTTTTCTCATATTCCTCATGCCTCTTCACCTGTTCCAAATATTCTTGTCTTTCAAGTTCTTCTTGTCTCTTTTTTCCCTCTTCTCTCTCAAGCCTATTTTCCTCCATTCGCCTCTTCAGTTTTTCCTCTCTTTCTTTCCTTTCTCTCTCTATTTCTTCTAGCATTTTCTGCTTCTTTCTCGTTTCATATTTCCATTCTTTTAAGATGGGAGCATATTTTTTATGGACTAAAAATGATCTAAATCTAGCTTGAATTTTCACAGCAGCTATATTCTGTTTTTCAGCCAATTGTTGTCTCTCTTTTGCTTTTTGCTCTTCCAAGGCCTTTTTCTCCTCTTTCATTTGTAACTGTAGCTTCATGATCAATTCCTAGGCCAAAACAATTAAGACACACTTTTAAACCACTTTTAAATCTCTTTTAAAATGGTATAGGTGTTTGTGGGGAGTGCACCAAGAGACACATATGCATGGGGAGGAAAATCTCTGAAGAAAAAGAGAATTGAAGAGAAAGACAGCTTTGAAATGCAGCTGGACTCCTGACACCAGACAAACCTACCTCAGAGACTGCCTTTTATGTTATAAAAGTGTTATGTTTATTCAAGTTATTAACAATGTTGTTAGAAAGAATCTTACTTTATATGTAATCTGCAGTTAGATTAGTATTAACCCCTTTTTCTATTGGTTGGTTGTAACACTTTTATTCATTGGTTAGTGGTAGTTAAAATTTATAGCTTTTCCCTTTTCCTGTATCTCCCTTACCCATATTTGGATGTGTTTTAATGCAATTTAACCATATATAGACATGTATCTCCTTGAATCCTCCCAAATTCCCTGCATTCTATGCCTACCAGATAAAAGCTAGCCACTTGCTGTAATAAAGCCCTTTTTTTCTTCCTCTCCATTTTGTCTTCACCTCTGTGTAATTATTTATTGCAAAGTGGATTCATTCACGATCTGATATTAGAAAGCTCACAGCTTGCTTTCGACAGGTGTTGGTACATATTTATCATTAATAAACAGGATCTGGTATATTAACTGTTCCAAGATAACATTCTCAAATATATGACAGTAATCTCAGTCTTTTGACAAAAGCTCATTGTAACTTTACCTCATGTTGCATCATTTTGTCTCTCCAAGCTTTTTTTAATTTCTGTAGATCATCTTCTATTGCAGCTTGGCGTTTCTGCACAACAAATTAACACAAATGAATATTGTACAAAACCTGGAACAACACAAGACACCCTCTCTCCGTTTTCACCCATCTTCTTGACTTTCCAACAGTCCAGTTTTGTGAATGCCTGAATTTAAATGAGAAACTCAGTTGTGTTTGGATCAAACTAAACAACAGGACACTTGCATCAGTAATGCAGATTTAGACATGTACTGAGAGATGCGTATCTTCAGAAAGTCAGCATCTTGTTACTGACCCAAATAACTACCACCTTCCTCCCCAAACTCTGTACTACTACTGAAGACAAAAACTAAACTTACAAAACCATTCAAAGTATAGGCAGGTAATAGAAACATATCTGAACAGCAGCATGAACAGTGTCTCTTTAATTGCACTGGTATGTACTGATAATATCAAAATATTTAGAATGGCAATTTTGTTCAGTAAAGCTAAAGAAATTTTTTGCACTGAAACTGCTTCTCAATGGAAAATTGGAAGTTCAAGTCTACTTTCTTACTATTTGCAAATAAATAGCATTTCCCTCTTTGCTCCAGATAGTCTCAACCAGAAAAAAGAAATCAACACTATCTAGAATTACATCTGACTGCAAGTTAGCAGACAGTAAATAACTAAAAAACAGAGGCTGATCTAGAGCCACATAACTCCGGGTGGAACCAAGATATATCATTATCAGCCAAATCAGACATAGAGAAGGATATGAAGAAAGTATAAACAAACTAGCACTTCCAACTTGAAGCATAAAGTCTCACAGGTTTCTAAGCACTGGTTTTGATAGATATTCAGAAGCATGCTGTTCAGACAACAGGAGACAAGACATCTAGATTCTTCTGTAACAGGGGAAGATAGTCTCTATCTGTCACCTCCGAAAAGAGTGCTCTAGCAACATCAATACCAAAGTGTCTCAAGGCAGCCATGCTCCACTTGGTCTAGAGAAAGAAAGCCATTCTACACCCAAAAATGATTTGTGACATCAAAGAATCAAGGAAGCCTATCAATTTTGTGGCCTGTTGAAAAGAGAGCTATAGCAGACATTAAACTGGCCTTCAGGGATCAAAGGTCTTTTCACTTACTCAGCCCTTCCCTAATTTTGGTGACTTGAATTACCTTGCTAGGACCAAGATGCCCACTTTTTCAGAAAGCCACAAATTAGTCACCTGAAAAAGTAGTGTTAATGCACCTCTCAAAACACAATTATTTAGGCTAAATAATAAAATTCCATGGCCTGACAAGTATAATATCTGAGTTACATTTCTTCATGTTCTTATACTCATTTATGGAGAGCTATTAAATTTTATCTTTCAGTATGCACTAGAAGCTATAGCAAAACATGACTAGATACTCTGAGAATGCAACCAGTCAACATGTGGAGTCGTGTTGTGTTGTGGCAGAACTCAGTAGATAAAGCCCAAGTCAATTTCCCAAGTAAAGACAAGAAAAGGAAGTATTGTACCTTTTACCTAGATGAAGCACAGCGCCAGCACTGCTGAACTAAATGATTTTTTCCAAATACTTCACTTAAGTTTATACATCTAAATGTGAAAACTGGGGTGGGAGGTCCAAAGCAGGTATTTTCTATTAAGGCACAGTGACCATTTTTCATTTGTGATTATGTCAGCACATCTCTTATTCCCTGTACTTTGCCTGTTGTCATAATATAAAAACTCTGCAAGGGCAAAGCTTCAAGAATAATTTCACATTTAGCACAGCAAATTCACCTGCTGTTGATCAAAGCAGTAAACACATAAAACCCAATGGATTATACTTAAATATGTCGTACAAATCACTCTGGTAAACAAGTAGACAGAGTTTAGAGCAGTCATACAGTGTGGGACAGTACTCTTTTTCACATTAGATCTTGAATTCAGAGAGTCTAGATGGGAACGGATTGGTTTCAATATCATTAATTACCTTATGAAGAAGGTCTAACTTTACTCTTTCAGCCTCAAATTGCTCCAGGTGCCGCACCCTTCTTGCGTGTTCTTCTTCATTCTGTTTTTCCCGTAATTCTCTCTCAGCCTTCCAGTTTTTTCTCTTCTGATCTTCAAGCTCAAGTTCTTGTCTACACTCTTCTTCTACCTCATGATGAGTAAGGCTTATGCTCATTTCAAGACCAGCTATGAATTTGTAATCAACCAAGCAAACCTTTTATTTAATTTTCTAATAAGCATTGGGGGACATTAAATAGTCTTATAGTATTTGACAAGGAAAGGATGCTGCGCTGGTACAGCCAGCAATACATAGCCCCAAGGAAATCAGAACTGCAGCACGAGTCCTTTGCATCATGGCTGTCTTATTATTATTTTGCACACTTACTGACTCTGCAACTATTATGTTTATTCTAACTATGCATATTGCAGGATTACACAAGATGTCTTCTGTAGCTATTAGTGGGGCTTCTACAACTCATGCACTCCAGCTCAACTTATCCTAAGGCCATGGCAAAGGAAACATTCCCAGCCAATGTGACTCCTAAAAAAAAAAGAAGCTGTGGCCAAAGCAAAACCTCCTCAGTGCCTCCATTCTGGTTTATAATTTCTATTAATAATTATTTAAAAAAATTTTGAGAAGGTATTTTTTGATACAAATTCCTATGATGATTTTGTCATCCTGAAATGAGGTACAGATGTTTACTCAAATCTAATTCATCAAATACCAAGCCCTGTTGTAAAATGTAATGTGCAATTCTTTAAAAAGAATATTATGATACTTATGAATACAGAAAAGTAGGAAATAGTGATATGATGCTAAAGATCAACTCAACCAAATGACTAATATGTTTGCTTACCTGTAAGCAAGTGGTCATCAGTGACCAGTTCATCACTGGTGGATTGACTATAACCAGGTGTTGTAGTAATATGCAAGACTTCATTTTCAATTTCAAACGGTATCTAATAGAGTTTAGTATTGTTATAAAACAGAAACAAGAAACAAAATTTAAAAGCAGAACATTATAAAAATCTGCCAGAACATGGATAAACTTTTTATCGTATGACAAGTATAACAATATGAAACTTACTACTGACTGAAATCCTTACACACTGATTAATGAAAACATGTCAGTCAAAATATTGTTTTCTAGAGTTATAAATTTTGTAGTATGCCCCAAAATGCATAATATTTCTATGTGCTTTTTAAAATACAATTTACATCTTGACTTGGAAAAATGAATATTTTGCATTTGGGATTTATTTTACTTTCTGTGGAACCAAGCACTATATTTACACATTAATACTGTTATGCACACAGGGAAAGAACTAGTAATAGAGTAAATGTTTAACAAGTCTATTTCAAAATAATACTATGGGCACAAAGATTGCTATATTTGTTTCATTGTTCTTTACTGGCAAGTAATCTATTCCTGCTCATTTATCATTCATTCATCACATGCTTGGGGCATATATTAATATTTGTAATGCAGCTGAAGTCACATGAAGTAATTGTGTTGTCCTAAACAATGGTCTTCTGAGAAAAAAAAAATCATGTTTGCAAGAGAGCTCACTAATAAAAGCCAGACGACAAATTAAAAGTGATTAAATTCAGTTTTATGTTTTCCTAAGAACTTCAGCGAGTTATTCAGTCAAATCCTATGAAAATATAGAACTCATGTTCATAACTCTTGATTTGTCTTTGAAAGGCACAGACGTTACTCTGTCTACATTTTCTATAAAATTATGGAATATATTAGGAGCAAGATTAATAGTAGCACATGTTCCTGGTCATAAAAAAAATAAGATTAGAGAAGCTTAAAAGTGTTATCATACTATTCTGTAAATAATTAGCAATAAAGGATTATTCAGTTTTATTTAATTTTGTTGAGTTTTGTGCTCAGTATCTGAAGTACTGATACAAAGAATTTATTTTAAATTTTAAAGCTTATAGACATGATGTATGACAGATGATATCCGAGTTCTAAAGAGCTGTATATACAAATTTGTCTTAATGCCTTATGGATAGTCTGACACAAACAAATTGAACACATTTATAGGTCTCCTTAGGAGGTCACCAAAGCAAGTGTAAATCATCTAGATTATTTAATATTAATTGTATCCACTATAAATACTGTATAAACAAAAAATACCTTTTCTTTAAATTGTTCTGGATCTTCATTTGATTCAGAAGTATGACAAGAAATTACTCCATAAATGTCACCTAAAGAAAAAATAAATATATAATTTAATTCACAGAGACAAAAATCTCTTACCGGTGCTCAGTTTTGGTCTGACTGCTTAGCTACTCAGTTTGTTTAAACTAAAATAAAGTTGTGGTTTTTTTCCTTTCCTTCTCCCCCAGTTTTACTTAAATATATGTGGGATCTTTTATCTACATTACAAGCAGCAAATCTGTGTAGCAGAAACATACACAATGGTACTATAAGAATACAGTGATAGCAAATATGAAAGAGAATTCCACAGTATGGAACACAGCAGAACATGTTCTGTGCAGAAAAATACAGTAGAACTTGTATGAAATAGCTCAAAAACTGACAAAGAACTATAAAAAGAATGAAAAAGAGTAAAACTGCATTACAAAAAAAAGGAAAAAAAGAAACATTCCTCAAATATCTAAATTTATAGACAATATTGAACTTCTGTTTACAACGACTATTGCACTAATGAACAGACAATGCCAGCTCGCTGGCATATAAACTATGAGCTTGGCTTCAGTCACACAGCTGACAGCAATATTGTTCCCAATTAAAAGGTCATTTCTTTTAATGCTAGCTTGGGCATCTCTCAAGACAGACTTCAAACATATCCTATGGGGGTCAATTGAATCTGAACTCTGAACTTCAGCTCCTACTGACTTCATTTTAGATTCTCATGAAGAGTCTGGGCTGGGCCCTGTTTCAGAGGGCCTTCCAACTTGCCTCCTTTAGCATTAGATGAATTTTTAGAAAACTTCAATTCATACTCAGATGTCAATCCTGGAAGATAGCGTTGCACATTTTTATTCCTAGAGATTTTCAGCATGCATTCAGAAGCTGATGGAATAGGTTTCACAGCTTGCACTACCTAAAATTTTGCATTATTTTACTAATGATTGTTAGTCTAACTTCCACTGGCAACACAAGGTGTACAAACATTTTAATTGCGATCCGTGCTTACTTGTAGTTTGTTCATCTTCTAAGTCCTGCAGTATAAGCTTTTCAGCATCTTGATTGCTGCTCTTGATAAAGTTTAAATAGGAGAGAACTGATTCTGGTAAGCCATCTGAAATCTAGAAAAACATGACCTTTGACATAAATTCTACATTTTCATCTCACGGTTTTGACAGAGGTAAATACTCGACATGTAAGAAGACAGACTCATTTTGGCTTTACCTATAAGGCACCGATGGAGATTTAATAGCAGTTGCCACCAAAATTTTTCCCAATTCCTATACTCTTGCTGTTACCACCCACTGAACAATTAATAATTCTAATTTTAATTACATTCTAATCAAATTTTAGTAACTTACCTTTCACTGACTTCAGAAACATGTTTCAATTAACATTGTGTTTATAACTGTTGGACTAAGAAATTAAGGAAAAGGATGAGACAAAAATGAACAAATAACTACTATGCACAGGACCTTTTTCTTTAAAATGTTTAGACTCTTTAAAAAATAAATTAATTTTAAATTTACTAATGTTTAAAGTATGCATGTAAATCCAGTGCTTCAACTTTCTTTACTACATAGAAACCTTCCATTCAAGAGACTGTCTTTTGCTGCAAGAATTTGGGAAAATGGACTGCCTTCTCTCAAATGTGCAAACTGCGGTAAACATTGATGACATTTAGTATGTGAGTGCACAAACACCACTGATGCCTTTTTGTATCTTTATGTCATGTCAAAAATGATTTATGGTCTCATATGACCAATATTATCTACTCTAATATCCTACAAACCAATCCTTTTGCTATGAGTCCAAAAGATAAAAATAGCTGAAAAGGATCCAAATAACTAATTGTATTTCAGAGGAAAATAATTCCCCAAAATAAGAAGTTATTCAAAAAGAGGATCTGAAGCACCCATTTATATGAAATTAATATGTGGAAGTCTCATAAGGAATTTCATAAGACATTCTCCTATAAGATTTTAAAGACAGATTTCAATGAAGAATCATTGGTTTATTCATCCAGATTTAATCCACCTCTATAGCTTCAATCAAATCTTCCAGCTCCAGAGGATTCTGAAATAAAATGTCTGGGTCTGATTTTCTCACTCAAGCAGAATGCTGATATTCATCTCTCTTATTATCCTGCCACCACTGGAGGTTCACTTTCCATGACACAATACTACCGAGATTACTTTACAGAAGAAATCCTCAGGTGAGGTCCGTCAGGAGCACGCTCATTCATCTGATAGGATTTTCAATGCCAGTACTACTTTCAAGTAGCAATAGAAGCAGTTGTAGCTCATTGAATACTTACTGTCTCACTGTCACTCAAAGGTTCATCTGATACCTCTGTGTCAGGATCATCTGCTTCAAAGGATGTAACACTGATTCTGCCTAATTCAATTTCTATTTCTCTTTCAATTCCTTCAATATCTTCTGACATTTTACTTTCCACAGTGTCTTATCTGTTTTCAAAGCTACACAAAGAAAATAATATCTTTCAGCACAGCATGAACCGAAATAAAGTCTTCATTTAGCCTATTTTCATTCAGATGTATTTACTGAACAGTTGGCTTAAAACATGAACATTTCACTCTATAACAACAAGCAAAAATAAGAAAAATGTTACCTTGTGATAAGAGAATCCCCCTCAGACTACCGCTCAAAATTTTGCAAATGTTATGAAATTTCAATATGAAAAAACTCTGCCTGCTCTCTACTCTGTGGACAGTATCAGTGCCATGACCTAAGGCTCACAAGGAATTTTTTTTCAGCCTTAATAGCTACCAAGGAGAAAAAAGTTTCGAACAATAAATAAGTATTAACAATTACAAAATAAGATTAAGAATCCAGAAAACACTCAATGAGGTTTTAATGATACAGAGAAAACAGTGAGAAATGGCACAACCCACAGAAGAACAAGACTTGTAGATGGACCCAGTCCGGAGGAAAACGGGTTCCCCGTCATCCCCACCTCCCTCCTTCCACAACCAGTGCCTCTTTCCAATCAAGGGACATGGGAGGCAGCCTAGATCCGCCCTATCCGAGGCAGCGAGCAGCTCCTGGTCCCTCGCAGGCTGTTGCAATAGGAGTCAGGGAGCGCGGAGCGCACCTCAGCCGGGACGGCGTGAAGCGGAGCTGGCGAAAGAAAACTACACCTCCCAAAAGGCATCGCGGCGAGAGACAGCCCTCCATAGCCGCCTTCTAGGAGGATCCGCCCCTTTGCATGCTGGGAGTTGTAGTCCATCCCCGCGGGCAACTGCCGCCCTCCGGTCCCCCTTCTCTGTTCCACATACCCACTCACCTACCGTTCACCCGAGCCTCTCCCGGAGCCCCCGCCTTCCCAGCCGCCTCCGGAGGCCGGCCACCCCTCCAGCCTGAAATCCCGCGGCCGCCGACCGCTGCCGATCAGGCGCTCCCTGCGGAGAACGAGAACGCGCCGCGGAGGCGCCGGGAGCGTCACCACGGCAACGGGAAACAGCGGCTCGGACGGGCAGCGGGAGGAGCCAAACGTCGCCGGGAGCTGCCGTTTCCTGCCGGGGCGCCAGGCGGCGTCTCCTGGCGTGGCACGGAGCGCCTCGCAGTATTTTATTCGGGTTTTTTGGTTTGATTTGATTTGGTTTTGGGTTTTGGTTGGTTGGTTGGTTGGTTGGTTGGTTGGGGTTTTGTTTGTTTTATTTGTGGTTTTTGTTTGTTTGGTTTCGGTTGGTTTCGTGTTTTTTTGTGGGTTGTTTGTTTTTTAAGCGAAGAATTCCTTCTTAGCATCTAACCTAAATCTCCTTGCTTTTAGTGTAAAATCATTCCCCCTTGTCTTATCACTGTCTGCCTGTGTAAAATGTTCCTTTCTGGTTATTTAAGAGCCTGGAGAAAATGTCCAGTTGGAGAATTAAGAACTCCACATGATTCAGTCTAGCAAAAGCAATACGGGGCAGGCACGGTGCAGATAATATCATTTTATTCTGTAATGGTGTTCATAGGGAAAGCATCTGACCCCGAGACTGATAAGGAATATCAAGATGCAAAGACAGGTATAACGAAAAAATCGGAGCTGAAATGTAAAGTCAGGTTTTACATAGAAAATGTGCATTTTGGGAGCAATGGGAAGGATCTGACAAGAATGGTAGGGGTTTTCCTATCTACAATCTTTAGATTAAACTGAATACCTTTCTGAAAGACTTATGGATATTAAGCACAAAATACTGGATTCAAGGGCAACCTTTTACTGTTTTCTCACCAGTGTTATGGATGAGTAAGACATTTAAATATTAAAATAATGGAAACTCACCCATTTGAAATCAGCCACTTTACAAAATCATGTAACTGGTGAACTTTTTGATCTGATCAAGTTTTTAAGCATTGATTTGAATGTGCATTTAGTACTTGTTTTGTGAAGGTGTCGTGCTGTGACCATGGTGAATGAAGAACATGTCATGTATTTAGCAAACTACTTTGCCAATAAAAGAGACGTTTCTGTAGGCCTGTTGCCTGTATCCAGGAAGTCAAGGCTAGTCAACAGAGGAAAACTTCTCTGTTGTAAGAGTGTGGTTACATTGGACTTCAGGAAGAAATGTATCACTATTAGACTGTGCTCTTTAAGGTAGGATGTAAATATTCAATGCTGGTAAGGATTTTCTCATGTAGAAACAATATTATAAAGTGTAAGTAATTTTATAAAGATAATATTTCTAATTTTCAAATAAATAATGTAAGGTAAACTGAATTATTATTAAAATTACTCAAAGCTTTGAAACCACGTAATTATTACAACAGAACTATTGGAGATGCCAGTTTTCAAATGAAATATGTAACTGTTCGTGGTTTTTTCAGTTTTTTTTTTACTAGAACAATACACCACACCAATTTTTTAATACATTCTGGTTTTGAAAATTGTCCTGAAATTTTACTACTCTTAAAAGTGGTGAGACTTCTTCGGGGAGAGCGAAAAGCCAGTTATCTCATACAGTCCGTAAGTTTACATGGTGCGTTATTGACTCCATTCCACTGTGGAGCAGGTTTGAGAAGCTTACTACAGCTTTCTTCACTGTGCAGTTCAGCTACAGAAGTTTTATAATCCAGGCAGGCATTGAGGACCTTGACAGGGCAAGCAATGCTTTTGTTTGCTCAATCTTTTCTTCCGAAAAACAAATTTGATACATATGTAACATATGTTTTGTATCTAAAATAGGTTGTTAACGCAAGAGGGTTTTTGACTGCAGAAGCTTCGTATTTGTCATCTCTTCATGTCAGCTGGTATCCTTAATAATTAGAAAGGGCATTAAAGAATATAAGCACAAGTGTATGCCAGGCTATGTAACTCTTGCCATATAAATCTTGCAAAATACATGCTGCTTTCAAATGTTTTTGGCAGTTAAAAAGAAACAAAAAGCTAAAAAAAATATAAATCGATACATGTGTACAGTGTAACATTAGGTACAATTGAGACCAGACACCGTCTTGATGCTTCTACAGTTGCTATTAGTTTTTGTTAAATGTATCGAATGACTGTTTAAATCTATAAAACATTGTCTGAAGAAAATAAATACCATTCTAATAAATAGGCTTAGTTATATTTGTTTCATATTGAATGTATGACTATATTTTTAGTTGTGATTCAAAAATGAAAACAGAAGAATGAAAATAAGAGATAAAACACTAATACAGAAGTACTATTTAAGTGTAATCAATGGAATTTTCTTGGTTAAAAAAAAATCTGTTTTCTTTCTTTTATTTGGCAGCTTCAAAATATTTTAAAGATGTTTATAATTAAAACAACAATCCTCCTTTTTTTTCTTTTCCAGGCTCTAGGTCTTACGCTTTTGACTTTTGGCCTGTGGCTTTTATTTGACAGAAACAATCTATTCAGTGTGTTATGTGAGTATAAATAGAATTTTTCTTTTGTTTTAAATAATTTGTTTTTTAAAAATGCCCCATCCCTGGAAGTGTCCAAGTCAATGCTGGATGGGGCTTTGAGCAATCTTTCTAGTGGAAGGTGTCCCTGCCCATGGCAGTGATGTTGAATCTAGGTGATCTCTAATGTGCCTTCCAACCCAAACCATTTTATTGTATGGTTCTATGTAATCAACAGAAACAGTAATAGATTTTCATTTTCACAAGGTGGCAGTATTGGATTGAACTGCATAGTTGTAAGGTTTTTTTTCTGTTGAGGATATTTTCCATCATTAGATGGTATGATTGTCAAAATAGGAGAAAACATTTATCATTATATCTAAAATTTATATATTCTTATAATTTATGAAATTTAATTATTTCTCCTGGTGGAAAGCTTATAGATGAATCACTGAAAAATAAATCATCTCTATTCATCTTTTCTGCATTTGACCTGCATTTGGCAAGATTATAGATCCTTTAGGTAAATATTTGGGTGGAATGAATTGTTGACCAGGAAAAGCAGAACATATGGAAAACTTAATTTCAGGAATTCAGCATGGTACAATATAGTAAAGGGGAGAGCATGGAAATATATTTCCAATATTTCCACTGTAAAATGACCATACTCTTCCTATTCAGGAGTGTGCAATCAGCAGTGGAAGGGCAGCTTTATTCCTTATTAAGGGATGACCCAGGAAGTCCTTCTTTCCTAGGTATCAGCAGGGGTGGAAGAAAGCATTTCATGCTAAGCTGTGCCTATTAGCAGGTGATAGCAGTAGTCCCTTGTGTGTTTCTGAATTACAATAAATGATGGGTACATCACCATTCACTCTGCAAACTTTTGAGTTTTGTTTTCAGTACGGCTGTAGCAAGGGAAATGAGTTAGTGAAGCCTGATTTCTTTCTTGTTTCATAATGACACCTCTCAGTGGCCTAGGAATTCTCCTCTGCATGTATTCTGCATGCATGCTACAGTCTCTGTAATCACATTCTTTGTGGTCAGCTTCTCCACTTCAATTACTGTTGAAGGTGTATTTTAACAGTTTCAGCAAAGATGCCTAATCTAGGACCAACATAAGCTATTAACTCTCCTAGCCCAAAGCAATATATATCCATGGTGCTCACACAAGTTTCTATCATATTAGGTCTAGAATCAACTTTGGTTTTATCCTTTTTGTTATATGGTGTTGTGCTAATTAAAAATATGTGTGTGAAGTAGGATTTACTATTTCAGGATAGATCAGGCTTTTGAAGAACTTGTCAATTTATATGGGAGATGACAGTTCTGGTCACTGAAGTTTCCTGCTGTCGAAAAAATTGATGGGCATTCTAGCATTTTTTACTGTGCTAGATACCATCAAACACTTGATCTGCTTAGGTTTTAAGACTGATGTGAACCATAGACAAGAAGAGATGCTATGAGGTCAAAATAGAGCTCCTACTGTGAGAGCATTTAAATAGGTGTTGCACTGAGACTCTCTCAGAAATAATGCTTAAAGTCTAAAATGAGCTTGTAAATCAGTACTTTCAATACACATACTAAATTATTAATCATAACACTTTTTTTTTGCCTGGCAGAAGGTAATTTGTTTCCTTTTTTTTAGAAAATTCCTTGAAAGCACTTGGATGGCATCAATTATTTTGGAAATTGTTAACAGTGTTTTCGACCAGTGGTCTGCTATCAGCCTTTCAAATTAATTCTCCATTAGGAGCTTTTAATTAGAAACACTAGAGCTCTACAGTTTAATATGCTTTAGTATGCTTCTATAGATCAGCTGTGAGTCCTTTAATATGACTTCTTGCAGAGGTGAGTTACGTTGTTTTTAATGACTGTTGAAGATAATTTATGATTCCAGATAACTCACAAAGCATGTATGTCTAGTCTCAAGGTTACAAATGCGTTTGTAATGTATTTTTAAAAGCTGCTCTTTGAAAATCCATTCATTGCATTCATGATTTTTCAAGTGATTAACGGTGGCCCCATTATGTCAATGGTGCAGCTAGACAATGTGCTGTGCTAGTATACTTGACCAGTTTTATTGAACTGTTGTAGGAGCACAGAGTTCAGAAAGCTGCATACTCACCACCCACCCAGGTGGGCCTGTTTAAATTGTGTCAGATCTCAAAGTCCTGTGGATATTTTGCTGCTGAAATCATTGGTATCTGCCAGGAGAAAAATAAAAAGCCCAAGATCATAAATAGTGTTAAAGAAGAACTGTATTTTATATATTTTCAGTTATATTTAATGTACTCCTTAAAGCTGGTGACTATTTTAACTGAACTCATAGAGTTGTTGAAATGGAATATTTATAGAGAGAAAGGACACCTTTGGCTGAGTTATCTAATTTTCAAAATTCAGCAGCACTATATCTTGAATTGACTATTCAAAACATGAAAACGAGGTATTTTTGTTTAGCATCTCTGAGCTAAAATATAGAGAACTTTTCATCCCAAAAAACCAATTCAAAGATTTCTTAAGTTTCATCCTGATTCAGAATGAAAATCTCCTGGAATTTCCTACATGAAAAGAATTCCATTCTCCAAGCTGTTTGATATTGTAGTTTGGTTTTGTGTTACTGACGTTGAAATAGATTATTGGGAAGAGCTAGCTGATAATCCTTTTGAACAGGGCACAGTATTTGCTTTGTGCTTCAAGTTTGAGCTGTGTGTTCACAAGAGATCAGTTGTTGCTAAATGATGAGTTGGAATAGGGGGATTTACTAATCTTTCTCTAGGAGGGGAGAATTTTTGCAAATATGGTGTTAAAAGAGACAAAGGTATACATAAATGTTTTCAAAATCTGGTTCTTGTTGAAGTTTCTAGATCTTCATAAGAGTTCCTTTGTTTTTATTTTTATCATATGTTTTATAAAATTTGTCTTCATTTACTGCATTTATTATGAAACCATGTTCATTGTGCTTTTTCCAATAATATATAGTTTTATTTATTCTTTTAGTTGTACTGCACAGTAAGCACTTCCTTATTCTAGCTTACTGCTTACACACAATTTCTACACTGAAATCACTTTTTAAGGCTAAGGGTTATAGTCAAAATGTTTTACTTTATTCTGGATTTGTAATTATTTTTGCTTTTTATTTTAATCTGTTATAGAATAATTTAGAGTCTAAAAGAAAGTTCATAGAATCATAGAATGGTCTGGATTGGAAGGGACCTTTAACATCATCTAGATCCAACCATGCTGCTGTGGGCAGGGACACCTTTCACTAGACTGGGTTGCTCAGAGATCCTTTCAACATGGCCTTGAACGCTTCCAGACATCCACAACTTCTCCAGGCAACCTGTTCCAGTGCCTCACCACTTTCACAGTACAGAATTTTTACTAATGTCTAATCTAAACCTACTCTCAGTTTGAAGCCATTCCCTCTTGTCCCCCTTATTTTGCATGCTGTTGTAAAAAGTCTCTCTCCATCTTTGTTGTAGGCTCCCTTCAGGTACTGGAAGGTCATGCTGAAGCTTTTTCCAGGATGAACAGTTCCTATTTTCTCATCCTTTCTTTGTAGTAGAGAGGTTTCAGCCCTCTAATCATCTTGGTGGCCCTCCCCTGAACTCTCTCCAACAAGTCATTGTCCTTCCCATGCTGGGGAACTCAGAGCTGGGTGCAGTACCCCAGATGCAGGATGGATGATGGATGCAGGATCCCAGAGCTGGATGGAGATCCTTTCAAAAGTATACTTTAAGATCATATTGTTCCTGGCTGTCAAGGGAAATGATAACATACACAAGGATGAATCATCTCCTGCAGAGACAATTCAGTATTGAATATAGAGGGAAAATATCTCCACCTCTTTGTATTATCTGTTTCCAGAGCATCTCCAATACTTTACGGGGTAAAAGGAATGAGCAAGGCACTGAAATATGAGATGTGTTTTCCAAGACAAGTTCATGTTAGTGTTTATGTGCCTTAATATCAAGGAATCAGTTTGCATAGGACCATCAGATATGGTTCTCCTGAGCTGGAGCAAAGTGATACATATTATCCTCTTCTATAAACTCTGCAGTGTTAATAGGACTGTCCAATGAGGACAAAAATACAATGGCAAAGGGTGTTTCTTGACAATGCAGAACAGTAAATAACGGAAAGGATGCTGTCCAGTGACATCTGCTATTGTCTTTTGCTCATCAGTTTGGAATTTCTCCCTAATTCTACAAAGCCTTGTCATTATTAAAAGATCACATCAAAAGATAGAAAACATTTATTTGTATGTTTTATTATATTTATGGCTATTTTAATCTACATAATAATTTGAAATTTATTTTAAAAAGCAATATAATAAGAGTCCTGGAAAGATGAGATAGATTGAGTCCTGGAAAACATACACATCCATTTCAGGATGCATAATTCATGAGAATCAATAAAAACTTGAAAATATTCTTTCGAGCATTTACTTGTGAGGTAATCTCTCAGTTAAACTCACACAAAAGCAAATTCCCTTTTGCTTCCCAGAGTCAGAAGCTCTGGGACATTTCCATACAAAACATCAGATTTCCTTAAGAACAATCTGTTTAGTTTAGAAAATTAAAAAAATTCTATAGCTAATGCTCCACAGTACACATTACTGTTATATTTGCTTTCTGGCAAGTAAATATCAGAACCCATCATATCACAGAGAAAGTTCTATATATTTTAAAAGTATGTTCTTATAAAGATACAGTATGATTTCCTAATCTGACACAATTTTTCTTGACATCTGTTCATCTGTTCTTGCTTAGGGATGTGAAGAATATTTAGGTACATTCTTTGAAAACAATGTTCTTAACTATAATTACTATCAGCCTACTAATTACACAGGCAAGAGTACTTTTAAGTAAAAAAAAAAAAACAAACCACAAAATACTGATATCCTGCTAGTAGTAAAAATTCAGTGCCATTTGGCTTTGGCGTGCTCTCCAAAACTTTGTAAAGCTTTCCATCAATTTTCTTCAGAAGTATGATCAAGCAGTGTTTACCAACAAGCTCCCATATAGTCAATTCCCATTCAGTCTGTGGAATGAACTGTTGGACGAGACTTGTGAAAGCAAACAGCATTGCGAGGATAGGAAGTGGTTAAAGAGAATGTAAAACCTCTGGAGAAAAAGACCTCTTTTGTCCTCTATTTGTACAGAACATACATGAGTATGTTAAATTAAAGAGTACAAAACCATGAAATGTCACCTCCCACATATCTATGAGAAAATTTTATTGGGTAGAAAGGAATAAAGCTTTCAATATCAAAACAAAATCATTTGAATAATGGCAAAAAGAATTGATTGTTCACCAATACCCTGAAGGTTATGTGACATCAAGCAGGCAGAAGGATTTTTGATAATATCTAAAATTGTGAGGTTGAATATGAATTTAGTGCATTTTTGCTCAGAAAATTAAAAGTATGACCTACTTTACCTCTTCCATAAATAGTACTTTGCCGTAAATGTATGTAGTAAAAACATTCTGGCTATGGAGTGAGCCAGTTCAATAATAAAAAAGTTTCTTTTTAATATTCACCTAATCCTCACTAGTACAAAACATGACTGTCTCATGGTCCTCAATGTACACATTCTTGTCAGATGGGCAAGAACTTTTATCCCTGTTCAAGAGCTAAGACCAACAATCACAGAATCATAGAATCATTTTGTTTGGAAAATACCTTTAAGATTGTTGAATCCAAACACATTTGGATCCATAGGGTACTGAAACTGAAACTTAAATGAATTATGTGCTACTTGAAATAGATTTCAAGATACTTCTATGGGTGGTTGCACAGCAAGTCTTGCCAGAGCAGAGAATTCAGCTTGTGTCTTCAGACACATGTCCTGATCATTCTCCTTTATATCCTCTGCATTTTCATTCATCGGAGCCAGGTTGGAAGTCAGATTGACTCAGTCATAAGTGAGTATCAACACTTTCTTTGTTGTTTTCAACCCACCCTTTTTCCTTTCTCAGATTTTTTTGATCACACTTACTCATCGGCTATTTAGAAACATCAGAAAGAATAATATTTGGCCAAATGAATCATGAACTCTTCTGCACGTTGCTGTGGTGCAAGAATTCTCTGATCCATCTTTGTGACAGTCAACAAAATTACTTCCACTAAAATTTGGATCAGGCTCTACTTATTGCAATCACAATGATATCAACATTTGGGCTTTAATATGTTTGGTCTTTGTTCATGACTATGGATATGGTAGTATTTGACAAAATTATGTGTGTTAAAATCTGAAGTACTGTGCTATTTACCAGCTGGTTAAAAAATCTTTCTGATAAACTGAATATTGGTTTCCTGAGTCTCTGGAACAATTTGTTTAGAGTGTTTTAAATAGTACAGTATAGTATACTGCTCTTTGAAACAGAAGGACCCCTTTATCAGATTTGGTCAAGAAAAAAATTTAGTAAACATTGCTTCTTTTGGCTTTTACCTTTCCTTCCAGTCCTTTTCTTTTGTCCTTGTCTGTTGTGTAATTCAATCTCAAAAAATTTCATTGAGTCGTATAAATATTGGAATCCCCAGGTCTTTTCCAAGAAGTGTTGTAGTAGACAACTTCTGTTCTCGCTAAATGCTTCTTACCTTTAATTTAATCAAATTACTTTAGTGTTTTAAAGTGAACCGAGTTTGAAACTCTAAAACATTCATTATCCCCTG
The DNA here is from genome assembly GCA_035041135.1 of Platyrinchus mystaceus. Classification (NCBI taxonomy): domain Eukaryota; kingdom Metazoa; phylum Chordata; class Aves; order Passeriformes; family Tyrannidae; genus Platyrinchus; species Platyrinchus mystaceus. The sequence goes on along the minus strand of JAWWLV010000045.1, from coordinate 41,326,716 downwards.
AGCAATGAGGTGACCTAAAACGTCTTGAGAACTGAGTATGGTATTACAAGTGTAAGTGGTAGCATTGTTTATTTTTTCTCTAAAACTTGTCTCTCAGTAATACTTATAAATTTGGTAACTTCATTTTATTTAGAATGAAAAGACTTTAATTTCAAGTGCCTGTCACACTCTGATTTTTTTGATTTAGAGAACTTCAAATACAAGAAATATGTCATTTCAGAGGTGAATGGCATGCTTAGAACAGAATTTGAATTCCGAACTTGTATTTCTTGTTCTTCCATCAGCAAAAACCTAAGGAACTCAGCAATAAAGTATTTCACATTGTTTCTCTGTGGCTATCAGGAATCTTCCCCAGCTCCTTGAAGATGAGAAAAGATGACTACTCAGTGATATAAGCAAGGTCCATAGGGATCCATGGACTTGTAAATGTCCTACCTGTTGAAGAACTCTAGCTTCTTATACTATGGGTTATTCTCCCCTCCCTCAAGACCCTCCTACTAGGCTCAGTGACCTGAGATATCTAAGAAGAAATGCTGCCTGTACCTCAGCCTTTCCATGCCCTTTATCACTAAGTTCCCCACACTTTTAAGCAATGGGTTCACATTTTTCTTAAACTTCCTTTTGCTGTCTGTTTACTTACAGAAGCATTTCTTATCACTGTTCACATACCTCAATAATTTCAACTCCAGTTGAGCACTGCCTTTCCTGCATCCATCCCTGATGCTTGGACAGTGTCTCTCTTTTCCTCCTGGGTAGCCCATTGTCATTTCCATTTTTTGTATTTTTGTGTTGAGATCAGTACCCAGTTATCAAAATTCGTTGTTTGAGACAAGTGGACCATTCTCCACACTAATCTTCTGCCATGCTTGCTCAGCTATATGCACATCAGCTCAGATTCTTGCACTCTGAGGAGGTTGTACTAGCAAACCAGCCTCTTTGAGGCCCCTTGGCCCTTCAGGGTAGTCTCACATATCATTCTACCAAGCAGATACCAGATAATCACTTGATCACTTATTTTAGAATTTTAGAGTCCATGGACTCATGATCATTGCAGATGAGATGCTTGACCTTTGCGTTTCCAACCAGTGGCACCTTGTTTGTGAGTAACAGAAACAGCAGATCATCTTGTCTAATTGGAGTGTTGACCACCTACATCAATCTGGTATTGGTAACAGACTACAGAAATCTCCTGGGTTGCTTGCACTAGGCCATAGACTGCTACATTGATTTGTCCTCTGATCCTTTACTGGCTCCTCAGACCTGTCAAGGCAAAGCTCTATGCATTCTTCCTGAGATCTTCTTGAGCCAAGTCGGCAGGGGAGTGCCTCCTTCCCTCCAACAGCTATATTTTTGGAAATACAGAATACTTCAGTCAGCGTGAAGCAGCTTCTGCAGATGCACAAATACTTCTCTTCTGTTGACATGGGAGGGTTCTTCACAATTCCAGCACTGTAAATTGCATTCAAATTTAATAAACACCTGTTCATATCTGACTAGTTTGTTACAATTAAAATAATTTCTTATGCATTCTCCCTATTTTAAAAGGATATTAAGGATGTGATTATTTGGGTAAATGCAGGACAAGTATTAAAAGCTGGACAAGTATTCTAGTGCATCTGGAGAGCAAAGTACTCCTGTAGAGTATGATTCATCCTTTTTCCTAGGTAAGTATTATAGAATGACACCCTCTTAGAAGTACCTTTATTGTTCTGGTTTGAGTGGGAGCCACCTTGCAGTAGTTTATAGTTTCTTCAACTTTAAATGGTCAACACTAAATGAACTGGATCCCACTTTAATATTATGAAGTCAAGAATTCAGAAGGCTCCAAATAAAGTCACATATGGAATCTGCACTTGCTTCTAATGTATCTGTATTATAAAATGACCTTCAATTATGTGCTTGCATACTGGCTTTTCACAGTAGGCTAAAATCCAAATTCTTTATAAATGTACTGTGGTTTGTACCCAAATATTATTTTAGGTGGATAGAAGCAACTCCTAATGTCCTAAATAATAATTTGGCGTGCCCAAGTGAGATGAGGATGTGCCTCAGTAAGAAAGTACTCCAAAATACCTACCAAGACCTGTATCACCATTTGCAACTCATATTGGCTGCTAAAATCTCCACCAAGCTCGCAGATATTTAGATAATAGACATATGGGCATGTGCAAGAAGATTATATATAAAATTGGCAATACTGTCACACATACTGCTGGTTCTTAATGGGAATAACTATAAAAATATGACTATTAATGTAATATTTAGTGGAAAATGAAGAAGAATGAATAAAAGACAAAATTTATAGGATGGAAAGTTTATTTTTTTAGTGTTTTGAGATTCAAAAATGGAAACAAGTATTTGCCAATTTGTGCAGTTCTGATAGGTAGACACTAGAGGACACAGGGAGATAAGAATAATGCAGGACATATTAAAAACAAACATAAAATTTGCAGAATGCCATAAATACACACCTTATACATAGCTCACACTTAAAACCACATTGAATAAGTCTGAAGTTAACAGCTATGTGGCACTGCACTGAAAATGATGTTCAGGGACAGTGTACTTCAAAGGAATGTCATGGGAAACAACTCTCGTCAGCTGTGTTAAAGCTACATAAGGTAATGAGTGGATTCAGTTCAGTTAATTTAGAAGTTGTATCACAAAAATGAGATGTCCCTAAAGGAACCGCTACTGTGATGTGCAGGGGGAAATCATGTCTTTGTGAATTCTCTATAAAAATCAGTACAGAGAGAAAACAGAGACTGTGGTTACACAGTCGCTTTCATGTAGCCTAAAATCACTCTGCGGCTACAGAAATTGTCGCATCATCTTCATGTCTTCAGCCTTGCTCCTCCATCCCTGGCTGAGCATTGGCACTGGTAGCCATGCAGCTTTGTGAGGAACTGGTCCAAGGCTCTGACTAGTCCAAAAAATAATCCTGCAATAAAAAAGTGATGTGTTTAGATTTTCTGTTTGGTTGTTTATTTTGGTTGTCTGTTTTCGTTGTTTGTTTCAGTTCTGGATTCTGGGGTTTGTTTGTTTGTTTGTTTGTTTCTTGGGTCTTTTTGGCCAACTTTTTGTCCAGTGTAAAATATATATACATTTCAGGGGCTGGAATTTCTCTTCTTCCTCTCTGTACATAGACTGTTATAACCCCTATGTTAAAATAAGGCTCCCTCTTACTTTCTTAATATCTGCTCCACCATGTAAATGCCTGGAGGCACAATGGTTAATCTTCAGTAGGACACTGAATCTCAGTTTCAGTGTCCCAGGACCTGAAATTTTAAGATGGTTTCAACCTTTTGAGAAGAATGAGACTGAAAACACGTTACCTATCTCTGTAAGTGGTTCTCTGGTTATAATAACACTAGATAATATAAGGGAATGGGATCACAGTGAGTATTAGTCAAACAAATAGTGACTAACATTTGGGGAATTCTCCAGGGGGCTTAAGGAGAGTTCAGGTGGTTCTGAATAAATCCTAGATGCCACACACCAATGTAGCAGGCAATTTGAAACTGCAAAGTGACTCATACTGCTCAGCTCCCGAGGGAACAGAATCTGCTGTTCCCACAGGACATTTGTAATTTGTGTTTGGTACTTATCCAAAGCTAATGTAATCAATGTCAGTTCTGTGAATGTCATGTGCATGTTCTGAATGGGAAGCTCCCATAACACCATCCATAGAGCCACTCAAGTACAAAAGTTGCGAGGAAGAGTTTCACATATTTAAATACTAGTTTGGGTTAGAACATATTGGATAGGTTCAGGTATGACATCCAAGAATTTGAGGATCCAAACGCAAAAGAACAGGACAGATCAAAGCGATAATTTATATAGGATGAAACCTTGGGATGAAAAATTGAAACCACTTTTTAATAGAAGGATGCTAGCAGTTAGGACACTATCATCCAATAACAAACAAACAAAACAAAACAAACAAAACAAACCAAAAAAGAGGAATACCTAACATGAAAATATAAAAGAAAAAAGTAAGATGAGAACAGCTTTTTTTTTTTTAGTGAATCAAGCTTTCTAGATCTTTTAATAATCAGTAACCAAGCTCCTGTTCTCCATTCTTATAAAAATATTTAGAATTCCAAAAAGACTACAGTAAATAATATCCTTTTTGCTTTAACAGATGTAGTGACATTAACATATGATCTCAGTGATCTAAAGATATTTCAAAATGAAAGATGACCTTTCTTTCTTTGAAGAACATTCTTAAGCCTCAGTTATGCTGAACACAAATGCAGACAGTCCTGCACAATGCTTTGATCACAGAACTTATGGTATTTATCCCTCATGACAATAAGGTGATTATAATTATCTGTATATTTCATATTTGTAAAAGAAAACTTCCCAGCCAGATTTCCATCATATATTTTCCCCTGGAAAAAATACATGTTTACAGTTCAATTTTTCCCAAGTCTGAACTGTTTTTAACTAAATCAAATTTGTTTAATATTGACTTAAATAAAGAATTTCCAATTATTAAATATCAATATTTAATTATAGATCAACCAGATAAAGAATTTCAATATCCAGAAAAGACATGATTATTTCCCCCATGCAACTTACTGGAATTTGGGGCTCCCTCAGCAATCTCTTAAAATACTTCTGTCTGCAAAAAAAATTCAATCTTCTCATTCATTGGCAGATTCAAAATCTTGAACTATTGGGAAGTAACTATAAAATTAGTCTAACTCTACCCAAATGCAACTCCATTCCAGTGTTGTCCAGAGATCATGAAGTGTAGGGTGAACTTAAGGGGCCTCTCAGGGTAGGCAAAGGACACAAGAGCTTTGGAGGAACATACTTCTAATATTAGGCATTTATGATGTCCATGGGAAGTGCAGGGAAGTGTACCTCTCCTCTTTTTTGTTGAATATACTGATGTCTTAAATGGCTGGATAGTGCAACATCTATCCTCTTCGCTGTATTTCTTTTCTGTATCAGGTCTTATGTTTCTAATCAAGGGTATGTTTATGTAGCAGTCTTTCCTCTAAGGGACTTTCTCCTCTCCTCAGTCATCCGTTTTCATTACCGTAGGAGGAACATTAAGACTGTCAAACCTTTCAAACCTTCCTCTGGCAAATTTGCTTAAGAGTGGCAAGAGATGCAAAAGATCTGGGGAAGGAAGGACAGACGGACACTCAGGCAGCGATGTGTCCGCCTATGCCTGCATGCACACTTGTGCCCATATGCATGCATGCAGGCATACCATTACAGCATGGCTAGGAAAGCAGGTCTCATGCTTCTGAGAAAGGGCAGTGAAAAGTTAGGTTGTTAGCACACTTCCTAAATCTGCTGTGCTGTACCTCTGCATGACATGATTTCCATACTCATTACACTGGGTTATGACTCTATGTAAACAGCTTGAAATGCTAATACTAGAAAGGAAACTCTTCTTTTACATTACTTCTGACACATAGCTATGCACTAATAATTTTCAAATCCTCAGCATAACTTCAGTAAGTTCAGTTATCTGGAGAAGTTTACAGTAGAGAAGAGTCTGATTCATATAGTAGAAAGAAGTGATATTTTAGAGAAACTAAAGTTAACAGTCCAATATTTTAAAAGCAAATAGCAGACTCATTGGTATTCTCTTTCCAAAGTGCTGTGTCATGTCACTGCTAAAGACCATAGATTTCTTAGTGATTCTTGCTTCAATGCCCTAGCTCAAAACCTCCAGGAGGTGATTTTTTTTTCTCTACACGTACGTTTTATGTTTTGCAGAAATAAGAAACACAAATGCAAAATCTAAGAGCAAACATATTTAGAATGTTGGCATGGCTCTGTAAACATGAGGAGAAAAATAGCCACTGGAATATTTCTCCATGTATATTTATAGCCTTCTCAATTTCCTGTCCCTCAAAGACATGTTGATTTAAAGTGCATCATGAATATATAAAGATATATCTTTCAAATAATGCTGTAATTGTCTTATTTGCATTGCATGCATTTTATTCTGTCCTATATAGCTCTAAAAGCCAGAGGAATTCTTCAGGAAGAAAAAGGCCCGGTTCTTCTTTACCTCACACCAGTTCACATGGGTCTTACTTACTCCACTGTGTTTAGTGGTGTTCCTCAAGATGGAAGATAGCGTGAGCAAGAACAAATTCTGAATGCTGCCTTCATCTATAGCAATGAATATTCATGTATCAAAATGTGATGAGAACTCCTTTAGACTGTATTTCCTATAAAATATATCGTGTAATATACTGAATGGGATATGTATATATAGGATAAACTATTGTGAGGTTTATGAGAAATGTAAATGGAAAGAAGAAGTTTAAGCTAAAAAAGTTATTCAAGACCACCCATAGGTGAATCTTGATTTAGAAATAAAAGTGTTGAAATCAGCTTTGAAGTGCTGTACTTAAGACAATAGACAGATTCAGAAATTCTTGGTTTGTTTTTCTTCTCTGCCACTGACATACTGGATCATTGTTGGCAAATCTTTTCATCTCTTATTGTTCTAAATCCCTCAAATGGAATAAGAACACTTCCTTTTTGTCTTCATTTGACATATTTGTTTGAAATTTTATACCTTTTGTATATAGGGCTTGCTTTTTAATTCTGTATATTTGTGTAGTGGTCTTTGTTGGGAGTCACTGAGCACTAATAAATAATAGTTTCACTGTTACTAATAAGGTTACTTGAGTCTGGTTATCCAATGGTAAAAGTCAAAATTCACATCTAGGATCACAATAAAGTAATTTGTAAAATTGAAGCGAAGCTGCCTAAAATCCAGCCATCAGCAGGCTATGTCTGCTCCTATTAGCAACAATCAGTGCTTCTGCTCTCTAGCAGTGAGAAAGGTGTTCAGCTCTTTTGTTGAAGCCAGTTAAATCCAGACAAGGGCCAGACAGCTTCATCCACAGATTTGTACAAAGCTTATACCATCAATAGTAATTCCAGTCTAAAAAGACACAAGTTTGGATAGCATTTCTGTTTATATTAACAAGGTATTTCTACAAAATGCACTTTACTACTGTATTGCTAGGGGAAATGTCTGTAGGTATTTTCATTAGTATCTGGCAGAGTTTATGAAAGTATGGAAAATAAACTTCTTCTAAAGTATCTACTGTCAGATGATAGTACAGTGGAGAAAATGTTGAGATTATTTCATGGTTCCTGGTTGGAATCTCTAGTGGTTTTAGTTGTTTAATTGTTTATTATTGCTTTGTTTTGCAAAAGTGCCTTTAAAGAACTTTTGCAATAGAGATTATTGATTGCAATATCCCCATGCTGACAGAGGATTCTTGTGAACGACATCATTTGAATGTTTAGCTAACATAGGCGCAGATCTGAAAATCTGAATTCTTACCTTTTCATAGGCTAACTCAGATTTCTAGCCTTATATTTCATAGAAATTATTAATATTTTTACAAGTTCACCTCAAAGGCAGGAGAACTGGGTCAGATAAGCTGTTTAAAATGCAATTTTTTTTAAGATTATCGTACCTAATTAGATTTACAGAATTTTTATGGGCACCTGCTGAGTCATGAGACCTCCTCTGGAAGTGTCAACACTGACAAACTGGGAAATTCTTCTAGATAACCCTGCTAGAATGTTTCCCAGATTTGGTTCAAATCAGTAAAGCTTTGACCCCACCTTTCAAATTGTCTGGACTTCTTTTCTTAGTCCTTAAACATACTTTTTTTTCTCCACAACCAGAGAAAAACAAGATCTCAGAAAGACCCTCCCACCAGTAGGAAAATGAAAAGCTGCAGCTCAGCTCTGCCACTTTTGAGACAGAAATTGCCAACACTTCTTTTGCTTTCTACTTATCTGATCCAAGGTGAAAGTAAAGCAAGCACTCAAGATGTAAAGAAGAAACTGTAACTGTAATTCTGTTGAAATTTTACTGTTAGAACCTACTTATTGCTATAGTCTCGGGTCTATGATTTCCGTAGCTAATGGAGTGCTAAAAGCTTACTTATGTACTCTTTGCCTTACTTACTTGAGTGTGCCAAGTGGCACATTAGCACAAATATTTCCCAAACCAAAGGTGTGTTAGTATTATATTTCGTGGCTCTGTACCTTCAAGTTCTTTACTGTAATTCATGGCATGACTGTGTTTTTAATTTTTTTTGAAAAATTCTTGTGCTTAAGAAGTGGAGACATAAATTTTTAATTTCTTCACCTAAAAACTTTATTTTTGTGTTTTGACATTTAAGCTCACTTAAGCATGACGTTTCATAGAATAAATAAATGTGTTTAACCTACAAACTTTTACATCGTGCAGAATGAAAAAATGATCTGTTAAATCTATGTGAAATAAAACTTCCAAATGTGAGAAAAGTCATCAGCCAGCAACTAACAGGACAGTTTATTGAGCTGTGGTGGAAGGTCAGCCCAGCCAAGCACTCAATAGTCATCTATGAAGACCAAACTTGCGGACAAATTTTAAATACACATAATAAAAAAGTTTCCAGGCACCCTCTGATGACTATGAACTGTGTTTCAGAGAGTGGAAGTGATTTCTGTAAGATCACACACAGACTCTCAGGCCACGCATACACATTATGCAAGAGACTGTGAAGACGCAGAGCACAGCGAGCAATGGGGCAGCAAGAACAAGCAGGTTTGAACAGGGAGTGAAGAAGCAAAAGAGATTCAGACCATCCCATGAAAGGGTTTGTTCCCTAACTTACTCCTTAATGGAAGTGAAAGGAATTATAACCCAAATCTGATGCTTTTGAATTTATACTTAATCCACTTGGCCATGATTGTAGGCCAGTACTGTACATGGGAGGGTGTGTTCATAAAAGCAGAGAAATTTGCCTATGACACAGAAATGAGGTACTGGACTGTTTCATGGCATTACTGAAAAGAGTTTTTATGTGATTTCTAATGAGTTTTAACCTGTTCAGATAACACCACATAATAGTTTGACATATCTTGTAATTGTCTTCAGTAATTATAAACCAGCCTTAAGGGCAGCTGACTAACAGCACCTTCCAACGGTTTTCTTGTACCAGCAGGTACAGAAACAAACTCAAACTCCAGGATGAGAAGGTCAACTCCACTGAATGAGACCATATTCAACACAAGCTTCATGCTTAACAGAGAAACATCTACGTGTTTCTGCTCTGGCTTCAAGTCATTTTCCTAAACAGGACACAGTTTTTCTTCCACTCTCAGTAATGTAGAGGCTTAGAATTCCTGCATGATTTCTATTCACATGGTAGATTTGCCACAGTGCTGTTGGATTCTTTATAAATAAAGACACCATTAATAATTTAAGCTTTTCTAGAAATCACTTGGAAATTAATTTTCACTATACCTTTCCTGTGCATTAATGCAGGATTGAGTCTCTGCTATATTTTATTGAACCTGACTATATGACTTACCTATCCATTGGTGCAGGAAGGCCCTTGGATCCTGATAATTTTAAATGACTGATAGAGAGATCTGCTGAGAGTGAACAAGACTTTTCTCCCACAAACTGCTTAGCCATTAAACCCCCAAGTTTCATTTATCTCTGGATATCTACTGAAAGATTTGAAATCCTCAAGGTCCCTGAAATATGGATTAATAAACTGAATTTCTTCCAGTGAGTCCAAGAATTTCTGATAAACCCCCAGGGGCTTGTAAAACACATTTGAAATCAGGTATGCATGGGCATTATTCTCTGGATCCTTCTGCCACAGTCCTCGACTCTGCTCACCATCAGGTCAGATGCCAAGAACAAATTTCCTCATGTTTAGGAGTTGAGGAGTTGAGAATAAAAACTTATGCTTATCTAAGAACATAAAAGGTAAGGCCATAAATAGCTGAGGGGGATATCACAGCATTTATTTAGTTGGGAATAAAGCTCTGCTATTGATTCCAATGGAGCTACATATCCTAGATGGATTTGAAACAAGTCAAAACCCAGAAATTAGTCCATCTCATGGAGAAAAATCCTGAGAAGTAAAACTAAAAACAAAATCATGAAAATACCTAATGTCAACTTGTTCTCTCTAAACTACTTTTTGGAATTAATCCACAAATTTATTTTCAATTGATTTAGGAGTTCAAAACAAATATTGGATTGATTTTTGAATATCAAAGATGGGGCTTATAACTTTAGTAGCTGATTTTTTTCATATTCTTTAAAGAATGAGTGACATTCTCCTACTCTTAGTGCATTTTTCTACCTTTTTTAAAAAGGTGTTTTGGGCGTCTCTTCATATATATACTTGTAGTAGCTTGATAAGGCTAGATTAAAATTCAAATATTTTCCATTATGAAGAACTAGGACTAGGAAAAGCAATTTATTTGTAAAAAATACAATATCCGAACCAGTTATATATCCACTGACAAACATGTAATGAGACACATGGTTTCACAATGGTTTAGCATATAATTTAATGCTTGACAATGATAACACTTGCAAGTAAAGGAAAAGTCTTTGGTTTTTGAACAGAACAAGAAATAACTAGGCTTACAGGAAGAATGAGCGCCCTAGGGTTAAAAATAACACAGAAATCAAAACTTTAAAGGGATAAAAGCATCTATATTTAGCTAAAGTTAATATCAGAAAAAAAGAAGCAACCAAGGCCCTGGGTCTGAAAAATTCTTCTTCTTTTCCTTTGCTTGAGTGTATCTTATGATGTGCATCCATCCCCGTAACCAAAGCTGAGATCATTGCTTATCTTGGATCAGAATTCACTAGCCATGTGTTGTCCACTGAGGGGCTCAACACAGCTAGTTAATCAGTTAACCCTCAGAGCTCATTGGCCATGTGGGACTTGAAGCAAGGAAATTTTCCCTAGCATGGGAAGGACTTTTGAGTGCTTGCATTTGGATATGCTGGAGACAGGATCAGGGAATGGAGCTCTGCAAAATGGGACAGAGAAAAGCAGCAAGGTCATGGGGTGGTTTTTTTTGTGCCGAATAAGCAACTTTCTCCTTTCTCCTCTTTACCTCTGCTCTTACAATGACAAAGTGACATCTGAAAGGGAAGCAAAGCAATAATCTCAGACTGAACTCAATGGTAGGGACATGCAGGCAAGTGCAACAGAGTTCAAATAGGGGAAGGGAAGGATAAAAAGAACAACTAATCTCATTTTCAGCTGAAGAACTTTGAGGACCTTGAATGAAGAGCGCCTTGAATGGTTAATTTTGTATTTCTCATTATGAGAGAGAGGAGAAGAGCAGCAGCAGTTCTCTATGGAAATGAGTACACAAAGTTGGTGCATACCTCTGGAATAAGACGCAGACTAGGCGGAAGTGAATAAGTAGGTTTAATAGCTTTCACTTGTTGCCGGCTTGTGCACCACTGAATCTGGTGTCATTTTGTTTCAGAGCATTGCTATTCCAAAGGCAGAGGTGTGGCAAAGGACAACCAGTTTCAGGAATGGAAAAAATCCTGTAAGAAGTGGATCCAAGAAGGAAATGAAGAAGCTAACCCAAGTGCTTTAAAATCAGAAGTTATTTCTAACGTGTAAATAAGTTACAAAATGGATTCCTTATTATGTTTCCCCTTCCCAGAATCACCCTTTCCCCATCCCAGAAACCTCCTAAACCCCCCAGAATCCCTAAAACTGTCCCTAAAAGTCTGTATAAGTTTTTCTATTGGTTGTTTACCTTTGGATCCTGATTGGATGTCTCCCTTTCGTCTCCTTCAGGCATCCTGAGGCCCTGGGGGAAGGGGCAAAGGGGGAGCGTTTCCCTCGGTTGCTGCACAGAGGTGAAGTTTGCCTTCTTGCACACTCTTGGAAACTTAATGAGTGGCAGGCAGGGCCCTGATGCAGCTAGGGGATTGGTAGGTTGTAAAACAACCCTCAGGCAAGTGAGTCTAACTGCTCAAACCGTTGAATTATCACCATCTATAGCTGGATTTTGGAAGAAAGGAACAATCTCTGTTTCATCTTTGGTAGAAGTACAGAGGTAACTACCTTTAGGAAAGGATTCAGGAACATTGTCATCCAAGAGGAAGAAAGTGCATGAGATAGTGTTATATAAGTTGAATAAATAGCCACTCAACCTACCAACTTTGGCTGTTTCACTTTCCTGCATGGTGTTTTTGAGACAGCTGTGAGGGGTTACAGTTTTGAGTTGCAGGAACAAACTTTAACTTGTCGCATTTTTTTATCTGTAGAGGTGTTTTATCTGTAGAGGGTGTTTGAAGAAGAGCTATTATTCACTAAGAAAGTATAGTACAGACTTGTACAGTTTCTGAAGCAGGAGCTGTTACTGTAAAGATAAGAAGGCAGTAATGCTCAATAGATTGAAGAAGAGTCTCCTACTAAACTTTATACCCTTTCTCTGCTCAGGTTCTAAAAGTAGCCTCCATTTTAGGAAATCTATACCTGCTTGGGATCAGGAAAAGAAGTTGAACCTCATGTGGGCCTTGCAAGGCAGCATGTATAATGCTGGGTTCTGGAGGCAACGGGAGGATTATACCTGTGTCTTCCTTTTTCTGCTGATACAGCTGGTCAGGAAGTAGGTAGGTGTCAAGGGAGGTTAATTTTGCTCCCTCCAAAAATATGACAATTATGAGAAAGGCCTGATAATATCATTTGTCTGACTTGATGCTCACAAGATTAAAAAACAGAAAGTAATGGAACAGTTTTAATTTCTTCTTGGTTTATGATTTCTGAGTCTCTAGACTACATTCGGCTTTTTTCATGTATAGTAGGATTTGAGCAGTATATTGTTATAAAATAAAGCTTAAATTCTCACCTGATAATAATAATATCATTTTGGAGAACTTAAAAAATAGAAAATATCATGAAGTTTGCAATAAGGCATGGAAAGCTTCAATATGGAGAGGATGGACCAGCAGGTTGCCAGCCAAGCTAAAATGTCAAGAAAAGGGGACAATTTGTCACCACTACAGTAAAGTGCTGTTGCAGAAAAGGGGAGATATGGAAAGATATGCTTGTCACTCTTACAGGAAACTCTGCAAAATCGGAAGAAATATCTCTGTTCTCATAGTAGTTTGGTCTCATAAGCTGGCTCCCTGGTGCTCACTGATTTTCGAGAAGGGCAAGAAGGAGGACCCCAGAAGCTACAGGCCTGTCAGTCTCACTTTAGTGCCTGGTAAAGTTATGGGAAGTATTGAAAAACATCTGAAAGACAATGCAGTCATTGGGCACAGCCAGCATGGCTTCATGAGAGGAAAGTCCTGCTTAACCAACCTGATTTCCTTTTATGACAAGGTAAACCATCCAGCTGATCAAGGGAAGCCTGTGGATGTAATCCTTCGGGATTTCAGTAAAACTTTCAATACTGTCTCTCACAGGATCCCTCTGGACAAAATGTCCAGCTCACAGCTGGATAAACACATCATGTGGTGGGTAAGCAATTGGCTCACAGGTTGAGCACAGAGGGTAAATAGTGAATGGGGTAACATCAGACTGGTGACCTGTCACTAATGGGCTTCCACAGGGCTCCATCTTAGGCCCTGTGCTCTTCAACATCTTCAGAAATTACTTGGATGCAGGACTGGAAGCAAGTTTGCAGATGACACAAAACTGGGAGGAGCTCTTTACTCCCTTGAAGGCAGGGAGGCCCTGCAGAGAGACCAGAACAAATTAGAGAGATGGGCAATCACTAACCATAGGAAGTTTAACAAAAACAAGTGCCAGATTCTGCACCTGGGATGGGGTAACCCCAGATGTTCATACAGACTGCAGAATGAGATGCTGGAAAGGAGTGCCATGGAAAGGGATCTGGGGGTCCTGGTTGACAGCAAGTTGAATATGGGTCAGAAATACCCTGGCAGCCAGGAGGGTCAACGGTGTCCTGGGGGGCATCAGGCATCACCAGATGGTTGAGAGAGGGGATTGTCCTGCTCTGCTCTGCACTGATGCAGCCTCATCTTGAGTATTGTGTGCAGTTTTGGGCATCACAATATAAGAAAGCTATTAAGCTATTAGAGAGTGTCTAAAGGAGGGCAATGAAGATGGTGAAGGGCCTTGAGGGGAAGGCATATGAACAGCACCTGAGGTCACTTGGTGTGTTCAGCCTGGAAGAGACTGAGGGGAGACCTCATTTCAGTCTACAGCTTTCTCATGAGGGGAAAAGCTGGAGGAGACACTGATCTCTTCTCTGTGGTGACCAGTGACAGAACCCAAGAGAATGGCCTGGAGTTATGTCAGGGCAGGTTTAGATTGGATATTAGGAAAAGGTTCTTCACCCAGAGGGTGGTTGGATGCTGGAACAGGCTCCCCAGGAAGTGCTAACAGCATGAGGACTGACAGACTTCAAGAAGCATTTGAATGATCCTCTCAGGTGCATGATGTGACTCTTGGGGATGGTTCTCTACAGAGCTAAGAGTTGGACTTGATGACCCTTGTGGGTCCCTTCCAACTTGGCATATTCTGTGATTCTGTGATTCTTTTTGTGATCTATTCTTCCCTATGTTTACAGGGAAAATGTACAAGAAAGCATTATTCATTATCCTAATTGCAAAACTCCTTTTAATCAGTTTCTAGAAAAAAGTGTAGTGGCAAAATTTCCTTGTCCCAATTAAAGCTTTCTTAAACAAGCACTGTCAGAATGGCTACAGGTTTATTTGAAATCAAGTCATTGTGTCTTCATTTTTCTCCTAAAAATATTTTTACTGAATGATGCAAAGATTTGTTAGAGTGTCAAAATGCAATAAAATATTTACAAAATTGCTTCACTGCATACACAAATGGAGAAAAATCTTATGTAGATGCAGATACTTTTCTGCAAGGACTGGAAGTATATCCAACAACATATATTATCAATTTCCTTGCCACCTCTAGAAGATGTTTGGATCTGAGTTTGTGAGTTTGTGTTCTAATACCACAAGAAGGCATGGTCCTTAGTCCCAAGATGGATAGTATGACGGTAGATTGAATATTTAGCTATAGCTCTTAATGAGAGAGAACATATTAGCTCCAAAATATCAATGTTTAGGTTAAATTTTGATTCATGTTCTTGTCTGTTTATATATATGTTTGGTGATGCTTATTTGCTGATTCTAGTTCTTGACTGAGCTATAGTCACTGGTGCATTAGATTGGAGAAGAATCAAGTGTCTCTCACATCCTGCCTTTACCTGCAAATGAAACCTGTTGTCTTCTGTGTAACACAGTGGGTAATTTTCATGAGCCCATAGCAGAGGAAGTAAAGGATCAGTTTTTTGTTAAACCTGGGCATCTGTGAGGACTACAGCCCTCAATACTTTCATTGAGAAGGTGTCTTAAAATTTTACATCGTTTACATTTATGCTTTGAGCCACTATAGCTCAGATTATGAACCAATTAAGATTTCTCAAGTCTTAAACCTGCATGAAATGTAATAGTCATTCTCTACAAAACAATCTCCTTGCCAGTCCTCTGGCTTTGGTTTTTGGGTTTTTGTTTGGTTGGGTTTTTTTGGTTGGTTTTTTTTTTGTTGGTTTTTTTTCAAGAGTTCTTCTTATTTCTCTAATAGGATTATAATTTACAACACATTATCTGAATTTTTAACTACTATGACCCTTGAAAATGTCTGGATTCATCAACATTGTCAGATCTGCTTTGTACAAATTACTTAGTAGGATGAGGGGGCTTGACGGGTTAGTTGTGTCATTGCTAGTATAAACATTCAGCATGGTGTAAATGTGGGTGTCTGTGGGTTACAAGAAAAAAATGAGGTTTTGAATGGATTCTTAAGGACACTGAGTACTTAGTCATTGCTGTACTTAATAAGATATGAGTGCAGAGTAGTCTTGCAGTAGTAGCTTGCTATAATTCAGGATCAGACCTTTTAGTTTCCAAATTACCAATTTCTTAGGTTTATTGCTCTTCTAGTGATTTAAATTGACACAGTAACTGTCAGCTTGATCTTTACAAGGATTTTTACAGAATTTGTCAGAATTTCATCTCCATATTCACACGGATAGATCATTCTTAAATGTAAGGCTCATCACATGGATAACACATGGATAACGTTACATCTGTATACACTTTACCTGCAAAAACACTACAAAAGAAACAACTGTGTAGGCACTAGTCATTACTCCAAATGCATCATTTGGCTTCATGTTTTATTGGCAAAATAGTTTTTCTACAATATTTAGGTTTACTGGAAGTTTGTCAATTCAAAATATTTGACTGAGTAGAAATTTCAATATGTCTTCTCATAATAGGTAACAGAAAACAAATAAGATCTTTGAAGAATTGTAAAGAAGAATTTTAAAAGTTTGCAAAATATTTTTAGGAGGCCTTTTGAAGAATGGTATATGGATTTTTACAGTATTTTACATTGCAGAAAAATTTTCCCAGTCAGAAGACCTCTATTAACCTCTGGGTTAAAAAAGTAATCTTTTACATGCCCATAATCCTTTACATGCCCGTGACTGGGCAACACAGCTGGGAAGGCCAGTCAACCAGAAGAGCCAGCACCTCTGCATTTCACTCTTGCAGTGTTTTATGTCTACATTTCCCTTGTGGCCAGATGGAGGATATTAGTAACAAACTGTCTCTCTTTTCGAGACATCACCTTGGTGAGGGAATTCACACCTACAGAGTCCTCCACTCCTGCTCTCCTTGGGTAACTTCCTGGGGAAAAAAATCCTCAACTATTGCTCCTCCTGAGAGCCATGTATGTATACTCTAAATCTCCCTATTCTAGTTGTTCCTAGCTCTATTTTCAGCAATTTCTATCTTCATAGATAGAAAGGTAATAAGGTCAAGGTAATAAAGTTAACCTCTGAATTTCCTATTGGTGTAGAGTGATATTGTGACTTATGGAAAACCCAAGTAGTGTGAAAAACACGTATTTCTTCTGTATTCATTTCACTTCTGACAGTTAAGTGCCAAATAGGCACTGACCTGAATGAACTGATATTAGAATAAATAGCTACCAGTATTCCATAAAATCAGGCAAAACCCATCTGTGACTGTTGAAGAGCTGTGTCAAAGGTGGCGCTTGAATTAGGAACAGTCTGACAGTTGCTCAAATTTTTCTTAATTTTCTAAAATTCAGTTATCTCACTGCAACATAAGTTAGTTGGTAATGAAATTACAATGGACTTTTTTCTTGAGGGTGACAAAATTTCAGGCAATAAGGATAATTTTATGGTTCTTTTATATTTTTTTAGCTTTGTGATAGGTTTCTAAAGCTCTGTCTCAATCACTGCAGATTATGTTTTTGTTCTCTGTCTTCTTACTGTTCTCTTGAAGATACAGGTGAGAATGAAAGGTATTTTATGCAGTATTTTTAATTTATCAAAGAAATTTTGATACTTCTCGAGCAACAGAGGCTTCATATACACTTTAAATCTATCTTTCTGCAACAGTCAAAACTACATTCTATTTATCCCATTTTCACTCTTCACACTTATCCACTGTTCACACTCTTGGGAATCAGTAGTGATAAATGTGGTAGTTCAACTGAGTAATATGCTGTGCCTTCCTCTCTGTAATGAACCAATATTTTAGAATTGTCCTTGTGAACAAAACAACTGAGCAATAAATGCCCAGCTTTACTCTTATAATTGTACCTTCCCTATGAGCTTTTCTCACTCATCTCTGTCCATCAGATTCTCCTGTGCCCACCAAATTTTTGAGTGTGGACTTTGTCTAAGGGAGCCAGCCAGGAGCAGAAGGTTACTATGCTTTGTCAGAGATATAGTTCATGCCAACCCTTTCCAAGCAGTTCCTTGGGATCCATGGGTGTATCTCTGTCAGAGACACTGAGAACAATCTCAGTAGCTGGTTATACACCACTATTTGGGGCCACTGTGCTGCCCAGAACAGAGTACATGGAAATGGGCCAAATCTAGGCTGCAACAGTCCATATCTTTACAAAAAAATTTATCACTCTAAGCATTTGAAATCTTTATGTTTACTTGATAGTTCCCTAGGTAACTAATTCTAGACAACTACACAGTGAACAAAAATATCCCGTTTTAGGACTGAGGGCACCTATCTCTCAAGTAGTAATCTCTGTAATGCACATTTAAACACAGAACTGCTGGTATTCCTGCAGCTGTGGGAAAACCTAAGCAGTTATTTTCAGTTTGTGTGAAATTTACTCATCTGATCAGTCACGCTTATTCATTTGAGAAAAGGGAAGATGATCACCTTTGCATGATATCAGGGCAATTAAAGCACTGGCTCTATGAAATATGATTTCTATTGTAAAGACGTAGGTGCTGTCTGGATTGTGGCTTTTCACTGTTGTCTGAACAACACACAGAAGGACAGAAAGCATCATTTATTCTATTTAGTTACTATTTGTTGTTTGTGATGCCAGGAAACCTATATGTTCTGAGGTCACTCACTCTTGAGGGGAAGCTACCTGAATGAATCTCTATACGACCAGGACTTGGCATAGTTCTGTTCTTTAAGCCAACTAATTATCATCTGAGTTACTATAGTTAGCTGTAGCTTACTACTATTGGTATTTTGGAAAATGGCCATGAAATGAGTTTCATGAGGCTGCTTAATTTCACCTCTGTACTAATGCAGCAGCAGCAGCAGATGCTGTAAAGCAAGTACCTTTTTGTCTTATTGAAGAGCCATGTTGTAACTAAGCTCTGTTATTTTTGAGTATAAATAATGTTATCCATCACTAAATTACATCTTAAGCTTTGAACAGTTTTTCCAGGTGATCTGAAGTATATTGATTAAAGGACTGTGCTGCTTTAGAATAACAATGAAAATTCTGGCATTATCTCCAGTCAGCAAATGATAATGCTAAAAGTGTTTCTGAAAGGATATTATGAAGATGCACTGACATAAGGTCATCTACAGTTCTCAAGGTGAAACAAAACACATAAAGGATTAAAAAGAAACAAAACTAAAAACTGGAACAGGGAAACTTCAAAACCATACTTTTTTTGCTAAATTACTTTTATATTTTTCACTTTGGAGAAGTGATTACTTCTACTTAGAAATGAAGAAATGTTTCAAAAGAAGAAAAGTCAGCCAAAAAGAGTGCAATTTAGAAGCTGGATGAAGATGTAATACAAACTTAAAAATATTAAAATGGATTAAAAAACTGATTAAAATTATTATTTTTTAAAAAATTTTTATTATTCATCTGTGTTTGGGATAGAAATATATTTATATTCACAGAATGAGAAGCATGGCACTGAGCTCTCTGGATGCCGCTGTATCTTAAAACACATCTAAGAAATTGTAGAAATGTATCAGAATGGTGTCATAAGATAAAATAATAGGGCTGGCACAGGGAAGTCCAGATGGCCAGTGATCACAAGGCAGTAGTAGAACAGCAGGTAATCAGAAGAATCATAAGAGACACTGACTGAGAGGAAAGTAGAAATGTTCAGTTACTATACTGGCTAATTTTTCAACACAGCAGTTGCAAAAATGGCAAGGAAAATACTGAAGGCACCTCCATAGCCTGGTTAACTGTGTCTGAGGTAAGTGTTTGGGATTTGTCCTGCAACATTAGAGCAGCTTGAAGTACAGAACTTAAACGCATGTCTGCTGAAGATATTTTGAGCTGATATTTTGAGCTGACTAACTGGAGTTAGTCAACAGGAGGCTCAGAAGTGCCAATTTTAGTCAAAAATATTAATTTCAAATACAATTTGCAGCTCTTGCATGGTGAGAAGTGATTCTCACTAGGTGAACTCTCCAGGTTATCCATAAAGTTAAATAAAACAGAATCTTATGTAGCACTGGTTTCTAATCAGACATAACACCTTTCTGAAAACTTGAATTTTACTTCTGGCAACATTTATGGATAAACTACACTTTAGAAAAAAAAAACCTGCTTTATAATGCAATATATACTTAACAATGAAAATAATAATAATAATAAAGTATTTCTTTGTTTTTTTTATTGTCACTCCAATGGGATTTCAACTTCCTCAAGAAAAGAAGTTCTGTACAGTCATACTTCATGTGTGAGTGCTTGTGGAGGCACCCTCACTTCTTTCAAATCTGTAGTTACCAAATATGAAAGTGAGCAGAAGCCTCAAAACTGTTTTTCATAGAAATCCAACTTTGCTGAAAATAAACAACTTTCACAGAGGAGAGTTTCTCTAAACTCTGCTTTCACTCCTAAGTAGACACCAAAGTATCCAATCCTCATACAAGTTACATTAGAAAACTGGCTCGAATATTTCTGATTCAGATAAATTATTAAGCTCTAGTACAAAGCCATCACACAATACATGTCAAAAAATCCAGCACGGCTGCTCTCTTTGTTCCTTGCTTTCTCCACCATTGCTGAGCAGAGTTCCTGCAATATCAAAATCTAAATGTTAATGCACACTACATTTGGGTAGTATCTTTATGACTCAAAAGTGATGGATTAATAGTATCTAAAGAAGTGACTGGACATAAAGACAGCATAAAAAATACTCTATAAAACATTTACAATAAGAAATTGAACTTCCTTGAGCAATAAATACACTACACATGTTAGTATCATCAGCTAACTTGGTGAGGCTGCTTTCAAACCTATCATCCAGACCATTTATGAAGATGTTGAATAGTGTGGGGGTTAGTATTGATCCCTGGGGGACCCTGTGTGACAGGCTGCCAGCCTGAGTAAAAAGCATCGATTGGAATCCTCTGACTTCAGCCTGTGAGACAATTTCCTGCCCATCTCACTGACCACCTGTCCAGTCTGTATCTTGCCTCCCTTGTCTAGGAGGAGTCTGTGGCAAATAGTGTCAAATGCCTTGCTGAAATCCAGGTGTTTTAAACAGTTTTAACTGTCTCTTGTCAGCCTAGGAACTCTACTGCATCTCCAAAGGCTTTAGAGAGTTTTAGATGTCACTGAAATGTTATCAGAGCAAGTTAAGGAAAATATTTTTTTTCCATTATGGCCATTTCTCACATTACACACATTTGGGAATAATTTTTAGAATTTGGAACAAAATCAAGTTTTTTGATACCAAATCTGGTGTATCTAGAGAAGGCATAGGAAGTTTGAACTGAAAACAGAATTCTGGTGTTATGTTCTTTCCTAATTTTTTTTTATTAATCCATAATTTGCTGTAAATCTAGTTCTTCAAACTCCTCTCCAAACATTTGGCATGAGTTGGTCCTAAGTATCAACTATTATGATTATAGTCTCCAAGTCTAATAACTTGCACTTTGCCTATATAAATACAAATGACGATTATGTTATATTGTTTCACCAGAATCCCCTATAGTTTAAAATTCCTAAACTATGAGAAATATATTCAGAATGCATGTCAGGGAATGCTCGGGTTCTTTCCTTGCAAATTATTTCCTCTGTAGTTTTCCAATAAAGCAGGCTAAACAATAGATGATTGAATGATATCATTTTGCCTAGCAGTAGACTCTTAAATACCTTTAGTTATTGTTCATTAATTTTAAACATTATTTTTCAGTGAAAAAACAAACCAAAGGTACACAGTGGCACTTATACAAGTTAAGCCAAAAGTCAAGATTCAGTAATAAATTGGGGGGTTGACCAGAATGTTTTCTATATGAACATAACTGATGAGACTTCTTTTAAGGATATGAAGATATAGAAACAGAAATGCATGAACAAAAAAAAGGAAACATGTAAATGTCATGTAAATGCAAGTGTATTTGTCACCATCCTTTTGATATATTTCTTTGTACGGAATAAGTACTTATGTGTTCATATCCATGTATGTTCATTCATATACGTCTATATATGTCTGTACGTGGTGTTGTCCATTGTAATATGGTACCAGTGTAATTCATTCAGCCACCTGGTGCTAAACTGTGTAGAACTTTTATAGCTATTGGACTTATTACAATTGTATTCTGTTCACCTCCTTTGACGACTTTCCCAATTACGTGACACCATGAGCAAGGGAAATGTTAACAAAAGTGGTGATGGTGTATTAAAATCAAAGCAATTCTTTAGATTCCCTCTTTGCTGCTCTGCAAACAATCAAGAGACTAATCTTGATATGAGATATACAAAGATTCACAGAATTAAACTGCATAATATTATGATGCTTGAGTGAATGTGAAGGGAAAAAAACCCTTAATAATTCATTTTCAAACTGGTATCTCCCTTTCACTCCAACCATCTATTTGAATGGAACTGGCCAGATGTGCAGCATCCAAATTTCTCCTACAAGTGATTTCCAGTTATAATGGCACCAAGAAAACAAGCCTAATGAGAAAGTTATCTAAATTAGAGAGTAATGCTTTTCATATCACAAATATTTAGCTTTAACATAAAATATTATTTTGGAGGGCTTTTTTCTAATTACTTAAAAACTTTGAGCATCGAGCCAGGTTCTTTCCATTTCTTGAATCTCTGCATTTAATGAAGAAATGTGTTTAATAGATAAAAATGTGCATGTTTAATTATGCTTTAACATTTTTTTCCTGGTGAAAATTACATTTTGAGACAGGCACTTAGGCTTCCAATGAAGAGGAAGAGGAGAATTAGCTATTTCAGAATGGGATCCAGAAAGGAAAAGACACTGGGAAAGGGCCAGTCTGCACAGCACACTGAGGAACAAATTAAATTTAAATACATTTTAAATAGTGGTTTGCAAATGAAGAACAGTGGCTCCACAAGGACATTTTATTTTCAAAAGGTCCAGTTGAGTACCTACAAATGGCATCAGACACTTCTATCCAGTGTTTTAAATGACTGTGGGGTTTACTATTCTTCAGAAAAAAAGGAGGAGAGAGAGAAAGGTAGGTAAAAGATGAAGAAGAATGATGGAGAAGTTGTATTTCATGCCTTTGTTAGAAAGTGTTGCCCTCTTGGGTTCAAAATTCTCCTTAGTAAAAGATGCTCAAAGCCATAAAACTTCATTATATGGCAGCAAGGCCACACATTCAGTGAACAATTATTATTATGCATGGTTAGATCCCATTTCACTGTTCATATCCTGTGTCAGTATTGAAATTCGTGAGGCAAATGTAAGAGGGATTTTGTGCCATAAGCTGATGGCCAGGACTTGAAGAGTGCTGGAGGATTTTCCAGGTCTCTTCTCCAAAGACTGTTTCCGTACTTTAACTCAGACGCAACACACACTCACTGTGCTCAGATGGATACCCAACAAAGAACCCATAAACCCATCTGCCTTCTGTTTTTATTCCTTGGAGGTAAAATGCAGCCAGAATATGCCAAGAGCACCCCTTCACATACTTGCTTTGCTTCTGTTCCCTCGAATAACCTACAGCTTTGTTCTTACATGAGTCTCCTGGGAGGTAGATGATGTCTGTTTGAATCCCTCAGGCAAAGGAGAGAACTCAATCCAGAGCGTCTCTTTCCTGGTTGAACGTTTGAATCTCCGTGGCTACCACCTTTCCCCTCAGCTGCAATTGGAAAGAAAGCAGCCACAACATTTTTGTGAGGTCATGCCAGACTGTGTCAGACCCTACTGGAGCCTGGCAGAGAAAAGCTCATTTCTGGATCTGCATCAGGTTTAGGCAGGAGTTAAGTATCTCCTGGGGCTGGGGAAGCCCTGGGCATGCACTGAAACAAAATTTTAAGAGTTTAGAGAGCTTTAAAATCAAACAGGGAGGAACCAACTGATCTTAACAGCCTTCAGGTTTAGACACCATTGAGTGAAAGTGTGAGGGGATTTTTTTTGGTTTAGATATCTCGGATCTGCTTGCTTAGGTCCTCTACTACATCTAATGGAAAGATCCTGTTGAGGACTGAATCAACCCATTGAATACTTTTACAATATCATGGTCAAATGCCATAGGTCTCTATGATTTGCATTTAATTCTATTCTTGCAAAAAGAAATTTCTCTCAAAAAAGAGGCATTTCCTCAGGAAATATTTCTATTTTAAAAAAATAATTAAAGTCCAACATATAAGCTGTTACTATTAGAAATATGACTCTGATGAATGCAAAAAAGTAAAATGGCTCCAATACAATGCTTTGGAGAATTTTACTGAGTGCCTTTCTAAACCATCAGACATCCAAGTGATTTTTGGTTATCTTGCTGTTTGAACACAGTCTATAATTAATTATTGTAATATCTACTCTCTGACATATACTCATGATAACTGCACAGATGTAGGACTAAGGTATTTCTGTCAAATATATTCATTTTCAGAAAGAATAGGGTAAAAAGATGACATATTAACGAGTACATTTTTGCTGCAAATATAAGGTTATGAGCAGAAGAGGATTTGAATTTCTGAAAACTTTTCACAATTTTGACTTTATGTTAAGAAAAACAAAAATAATAATTTCTATGAAATGAAATCTCAAAATCATTTATAAGTTATTAAAAAATCTATAAAGTGTTTCTAACCAGCACTGAAGATAATATAATAAAAAATATAACTATTAAAAATTCAAATATAAGGGAAAAAACTGAAACACTGAAACATGCAACACAGAAAATGTTGTGTGACTATCCTGAGTTGTTATACTGAGAATGATACCTCATAAAAATACGATGGGTAGCATTTTCTAGTATTGCAATATTCTATTTGGAGATTTTTAACTTGCTGCAGAGATGGTGCTTCTAGAAACCTACTGGAATTACGATAAATGAAAAATGAAATTTCTGGGATATGCCAGGAGCGTGCCATTCTCTCAAGTTGCAGATGTATGGCATGTACAGTGGGCTAATGCAAATTTAATATCTGGATATATTGACTTGAAGCCTATGAGCACTATTTCTCAGCTTTATTCTTTGTTTTATCATTATTTCAGTGCCTGGGGATAAAAGGACACTGAAAAACTAATAAATTTTACCTTTTCCTCTTAAAGCTTTATACATTCTACTTCATTCTCTAATTTACTTACTGAATATATGCTGATTTTTCTGTTAAATGTCTTGGTCGTTCTTTTTTCTTGCATTATGATTTAGCAGCCAAAGATGAAAAAAAAAACCAAATCCAAGCTAGTGTTTTTAATGCTAGATAAGTGCACTTGCTTGTTTTTTGTTTGCCTTTTTTTTTATTTATTTATTTAATAAATATGTCTTAGAAAATTAATTGGCACTTCAGCTTACAGGGTTTGGGGGTTTTTATACCTGTCCTCTTTTCCACCAGAATTACCAATCCGCATTATCACTGCAATGCCCTGGGAAACTCTGGCTGTCCAAATCATTATTTCCACCCCTCTCCTTCAAACCCGAGCTCTTGCTGTTGCTGGGAGGCTGTCACACATCAGAGCCATCACACGCCTCCCTGCTGCCATGGGCAACGGCGCAGCGGGCGAGAGCCGGTCCCTGTACATCACGTGGCGAGCTCTGGCATACCATGGCTTTAGACGGCCTCTCCTTGAATTGCTTAAGCTGATGTCAAGACCACATGATCTCCCAAGAACTTTACTAGTGCCAGTCAAAAAATAAAATTATGTTTTTCTTGGTAATGTAGTATAATGGCATAGCAACTGCATCAAACACGTGCCTGACTTTTTCTGCTAAAAGGGAGGGGTGACCAACTAATCAAAATTTATTTTCCTACTTTGACTCTATTTATTCATGCCGTGAAGGTATCTTAGATTGTTTTATCATCAAATATAGTTTTGGAATACTGGCTTCAAAATTACAGCCAGCTGAACACCAGTTATTAGGCAATGGTGTTATAGGTTGGGGCACACTAGGTTACATCTTATCTGGAGGATTGCTTCAGGTCACAAGTGGAAATTAATTTCTTGATATTACTTTCCTGTTAACTGGCTAGATCCGTGTTGTCATAGTTTGCATGACTGTTAGAGTTTGCTTAGGGGAGGTTTAGCTCTGGAATAGCAAGGGCAATGCAGGTCAAGCATGCTGTGCATTGGCAGAAATACAAGACCCAGTTCTGAAATGAACTTCTGTCACTACCTTAAAAATTACAGGGAGTATCATTGGAAAAAAAAAATCTGTTTTTCAGATTTATATTCCTATTTTCCACATTAGGGCATAAGAATGTAAGTAAAAACCAGCAACCTGATATATCAATAGATATTTTTTTTTACTGTTTGAGTTGGTTACAGATTTTCTAAAAAAGAAAAAAAAAAAACAAAAACAAAAACAAAACAAAAAAAACCAAACACAAAAAACACACAAAAAAAAGAAAAAAAACAAACAAACAACCCAACACCAAAGCCAACCATATTTAATTTGTTAATACTGGCTCACTTGAAATTTTTTAATGAAAATATCTTCAGGTTCACCAACTTTCATCAAATTTAGTGATGCTCAAAGAGTTCCCGGTAGGTGACTTATGGCTCTCCTTATGGAGGTCAAGAGGGTCTACCCAGACTGGGTATGATATGGTATGATAGGGGCTGCTGGCAGCTGGCTTCATGCGGTTTCAATTAGGAGACTAAACATAGATTCCGGAATGCTGGAAACCTGTAGAACAATATAGAAACCAGAAGTATGTGATCTTTTTGGAGGAGAGTGAATACTGAATATTTTTTAATTTCTGCTCTAATGTCAAGAAATGTAAGCATGTTCTGAATGTGAAATCCTGCTTTTCAAGAAATTGTGTATATCAATTCTGCTGAATGCCTCATCAAAATTAACCACACCTAATAATCATCATAAAATACCCCCTTATACACTGTCTTCTAGAAATGCCTGGGTTGAAATTTCAGTATGGAGTTGAGGCTGTACATGGCTACAGATAAGACTGGGAATGTGATGGCAGGAAGACTACAGGACTCACTTTTCATGCTGAAATGTTACAGTCATCTCATTTCACACATTTTAAAAACATCTCTACTCTTTCTCTAGTTGAACTCCACAGGATATGAATACTTACCCAGGGGCAAGCAATGTAGAAAGAGGACTTCTCTTTCTTTCACTTCAAGACAAATGTGGGAAAATGTTAAATAATTGCAGAGTCTCTGAATTAAGCCATAAACTGAGATTTGAAAAACAAACAAACAAGAAACACTGATTAAAATCATTGCTCTCCAAAACACAGAAACTCTGTGGGTTAAATTTGCATTCTTTTAGTCATTCCTGCTGCATGCCAGGGCACATGAAAGCTATTTCTCTCTATTATACTTACAATTCCCTCAGCAAGCTTCCAATTAAAAGAGAACACAATGTAGAAAGAAAATCCACTGTCCATAGCTACCCACACATAATGAACCTTACATTATCAGAAGTCCAGCTTTTTTTTTAATGTTCTTTCATGTTTGATTTTATGGAAGTCATTCCATTTCTTTATCAAGATACTCTTCTGATAAAGAAGTGAGTGAAATATTTTCCAAAGCCCTTGGAATGCAACTTTTATATTCCAGTTCAAGAAATTGCTTAGGCTCCAGGAGAGGCAAAATGTTATTTTTGTTCTGTAGTAGCACAACTCAAATTTTCTGAATTTTAAGTATGAACAAGATTCCAGCATTCAAATTATTTCACAGAATCACAGAATCACAAAATGGGTAAGGTTGCAAGGGACCACAGTAGTTCGTCTGGTCCAACCTCCCTGCTCAAGCAGGGTTATTCTAGACTACATTGCACAGCATTGTGTTCAGACAGTTCTTGAGTATCTCCAGTGACAGAGACTCCACAACCTCTCTGGGCAATCTATTCCAGTGTGTGGTCACCTGCACAATAAAGAAGTTCTTTCTCATATCCAGGTAGAACTTCCTGTACATCAGTTTCTGCCCATTGCCTCTTGTCCTATTACTCAGCATCACCAAGTCCTCTTGACACCCTCCTTTCAGATACTTACAAACATTGATGACGTCCCCTCAGTTGCCTCATTTGAGGCTGAAAGGGCCCAGCTCCCTCAGCCTATCCTGTAAGAGATATGTTCCATCCAGTCCCTAAATCATCTTCGTAGCCCCTGCTGGACCTGCTCCAGGGGCTCCATGTCTCTCTTGTACTGAGGAGCCCAGAACTGGACACAGCACTCCAGATGCAGCTTCACCAGGGCTGAGTAGAGGGACAGGATCACCTCCCTCAACCTTCTGGCAATGCTCTTTCTGATGCACCCCAGAATACCATTGTCCTTCTTGGCCACAGGGGCACACTGCTGGCTCATGGACA
>JAWWLV010000045.1:41281330-41298745 GCA_035041135.1 Platyrinchus mystaceus | reverse complement strand
GGCAATGCTCTTTCTGATGCACCCCAGAATACCATTGTCCTTCTTGGCCACAGGGGCACACTGCTGGCTCATGGACAACTTGTTATCCACAGGGACCCCCAGGTTCTTCTCTGAAGAGTTTTAGTCACCTATTGTAATTAATGGAATATTTTCTTTTGTTCAGCTGTTCATCCCAAGAAAAAATATCTCAAGCATCTGCAATTTTTTTAAAAAAATCATAACTTACAAAGGTGCAGACTTACAAATTGTATTTTTACTCATACTATTTTAATCAAAATGAGCTCAATTGTGAAATAGCTAGATATTTTGCTTTTAATGCTAAAAGAACTAAGATTTGACCTTAATTTTCTGTACATTCCTTATATTTGTTGCTCTCATATTAATTTTGATTCATATCTGCTATCTTCTGTTTCATTTCATGGTGAAGTGAAGATTCTGTATAACCAAGAGAAAGGGAAATCCTTGAGACTTTTAATTTCAACCTGTGATCATTACATAAACAGACCAGAAGCCAGAAATGTTTCATCCTGCCCCACAGCCTAAGAAAATCTCTTATGACTGTTGATGGAGACAGATTTAATTACGGCACAGTTTCACAGAAGTCTGAGCATATGAGCACAGAGTGGACATGAAGTGTTGTCAAGGTCCATTTGGCAATGTTTCAGCTGCCAGGGGGTAGACTAGAGATCAAAGGAAAGAGTCAAAACTCCTAATCACTGTATGAAAGCCTCATGTAGTCCAGGCTTGCTGGCAGACCTTGATCAGATTCATTATTACTTTTGCTATTTCTAGTTATAGAAGAAAAATGAGGCTGCCTATGAATGTTTTAACAGGAAAGAGAAATAGATTCTGAAGAAAATCCTTTAGCCAAGGGATGCAAGAACTTTCTTCCCTAAATTCTAACTTATGTGAAAAATGAGAGTTTAAATTTTAGAATTAAACTTAAATCTCTTTTGAACTTGGGATTCCAACAGATTTTGCTCGTTTCCTCTAAGTCCTGATGGCCCCAATAAAAAAATTCTTTGTTGACTCAAGAAGGTTCACTTGATAGTTGAGTTCTGGGATATAAAAATAAGTGTTTCCTTCAACTGCTGCTTTCAGCATATGCTAGCAGCAACTTATAGGTATCAGACTACTGAGCTATTTTTGTATAAGCCTGTGCACTTTATTAGAGGGGATGAATAAAGTGCATGAATTTCTTTATGGACAGGGAAGATGAAATTGCTTGCTTCAGAGAAGGGGCAGAAAAAGAGTCTCTTCCCCTCCACTCTCCTCTCTTCCCCATAAAAATGAAGGAGGAATACACATGTACTTACTTACCTCTGCATTACACTTTCCTGAGGGTCAAAAAAAGTCTTCTGAATAAGAAGATGAATACATGTACGTAATCCACTCTTCGTTTCCTCTTAACCAGAGAATTTTCATCTGTGCTTGCCTGACAACAGGCCCCTCAGCCTGTTTTTAAACATTCTTGAATTTCCCAAACTTCAATATAAGTTCTGAAAAATAAATCACTCTCATATTTTGGAATGTGATTACTCAGACACAGTTGTTAGTAGGGAAGTGTAAGGTAAAATAAGCTTCAGCATTGGGGTTCTTAGCTGTTGTATAAAACTTTTGGCATTGAAAAGCCAAGGTGAGTAGGTTGGCCAAAGCTAAGCGAAGGCAGCTGTTTTGTCAGAAAATCGTTTAATAGAGAGCCTGCAAATGGTGATTTTTTTCATCAGGTTCTAGGGGGAAAAAAAAGAAGTTAAAAATCAGTAGGTCTCTGTTCTCTCTATATTGTGCAAAGTCCAAATGACCTTCCATTGTTGCTACAAAGTTCTCTGAAGGCAATCTTTGTTTGATATTATTTCATCCTGTTACTGAGAAAAGATAGAGGAACATTTTATTGTACACTGTCCATACTAACAAGATGTGTCTGATACTTCCTGTGTCTCTTAATAATTACAACAGTGCTGCATTTGTTTTCTCCTGACCATACAAGTAAAATTACATAGTGATTAAATTCTTTTATTCAAATATTTATTCAATAATCCCTTATTATTGACATTTTGAATGCTTATAATATCTTACAATCTGAAATAGCAGAACTAATTTTTGAAGTTACATTTGAAAATGAATCATGACATTTTAATACAACACACTTACTTGTCTCCTGAAATAGACTTTGGTTCTGTTTCCCATTAAGCCAGTGGGAATTTTGTCATTTGAGTTCTGTGGGAGTGGGACAGCACCAAAAGATATTTTTTTTCCTTGGGAATACTTCAGAATGTAGGTTTCCTAAATTATTTTCTGATACAACCTTTGGGATTTGACTTTTTTTCCCATCACCATAGTTTACTGTAACTGGCACAAACCATCTTTTCTTTTACTTTACTGGTTCTCTCAGCTATGAAAGGAGGAATTGGGACGGGAAATTGCTGAGGAAACCTGCCAGAGCTGAGGAGGGAGGACTTCCTCTAGTCACCCAGTTCAAGTTCACCCATGCTTCCAAGGGCATTATATCCACACCTACTCCTATTCCTGCCCTTCCATGTTTCCTTTCCTTACCCTGGCATAAGCATCCTCATCCTTGTCCCTCATTTCTAAAGTGGTGTAAATCTATTTTGCCCTCACTATTGAGAAGCCTTGAGAAAACTCAGTTTCCTATTTTTTTTGTTCTGCTTTTTTTTCTTCATATTTACAAAGTTTATAGCAAAATAATATTGACATATAAATATACCTGGAGCTTTCAAGACAAAACTGAAAACCTGACTCTTAGTCTATAGTTGAAACCTGATAATCAGGTGACAAATATCCTTTGACAGATGCATATGCACACCCCAGATCAGATTATAAATTGGTCTCCAAAAGGGATTTTTTGTGGTTATGTCTGAGCCGCTCAGGCTGTACAAGGAGACCTGACAGAAATAGTTTATATTAGCTAAGTATTAAGAATAAATCTTGTGATACAATTGGATTTAATTCTCACTAACTGAAAATCTCTTCTTAAAAGAGGCCATTTAAAATATCCTGGAATGTGTGAATTTGGATTTGAAAACAAAGACTGTCTGCATATGTTTATTGTGAGTTCTATTTAGGTTACATTTTCAGTACAATTTTTTATACAACTACTGATCACCAATTGCAGAAGAAAGCTATTTCCAGGTATAGTATGAAACCTCTCTTTTTCCCAGGGTACTACCCCAATGACTTTTTCTGGGCTGAGGAATTGTGTTCTGCTGTTGGGTCCCCCTCCTTGGGCCATGTCACTGGATGATGTATGCATCAGCAGAACTTAGACAGAAGAGTGTTCATCTATGAAGATTAGCAAGAACATAAAAACATTTCCACATTTACTTTAAATAAAAATAGTTTCATTGCCATGGATTAAGCAGTAAGACACTGGTGGAAAAAATTAGTTCTGTATCTTTCAAATGCAGTTCCAAAGAGAATGAATTTTTTGTTATTTGTTCTCTGAGATTACTAAAATATCACATATGTTCAACCTTAATGTATGACTGCACAAAATAAATACTTCAAAAGGGCAAAGAGGAACAAATGAGAGAGATTAAATTGTGGTCTCTCAGAGGAATGTTGAACATCATGTGAATATCCACACTGCAAAATGAAGAATTATTAAGATGACCTTAGGAGAGCACTTCAAAAAAAATCTGCTAAAGAATGATATTTTTCTGTGGACACACTGTTTGAGAACGTTTAACTCATTGTGTTGCACGGAAAATGAAGGAAAAAATTAGGTGAGTCCAGTGTGACAGAAATATTCAGCTCAAAATACTCAGAAGGGAACAAACAAAATATGTCAACTTATGACTCCAAATGACTGAAAGAAGTAATGAGCACTTTTGAATTATAGTTGTCCCCTAAAAGAAGAGAGATACTGTAAACATATGTAGTAGCATAATTCAAGCATATGCTGCAAATTTATTCTTAGTTTATCAACTTATTGAAAGATGCAAACACTTTTGGCATTAAATAATACTACTAATACTTAAAAATAAGAATCTTCTAAATGACATTAAGTGTACTTACTGAACAAAACCATATACAGAACCACAAAATTTGTGTAAGCCATCTGTAAAAACAAAGTTCTATAATTTCTGCTGCAAAGTGATAGTCGTGCCTGCTATTACGTGATTGCATTGTCACCTGAGGTATTTCAATCTAACCTTGAATAAAGCAGCATAGAGGGCCACTGAAAGTGTGGCTTGCCTTGTGTTGAAACTTGCTGACTGAGGCGCTGCTGGCAGTGTACCCAAGCTGCAGCTGAGCACAATGTGGATGGGATATTCATTTTGCTTCTTGGGAGGTTTTCAGTATGTGATAGGCTTTTATTTTCCCAGTCAGTTAGCTAGCCAAGAAGTAGTGACTGAACAACTTGGAATGAACAGAGGGAATAATTGCCATTTCTTTTTATTGTACAGATGATGACTGAAAGATACAGGAATTAGGACAGCAATTCAGTACTGAGAAACTTGCACTTGTTTTTGCTCAGTTGGGGAGCATCATCCTTGACTCCCCAGCTGCTTAGTGCATCAAGTTCAGAATGAGAGCCCTGGAGCATCCACACTGAAGTTACCTCATGGGCTACCAATTATCTGCTAGGTGGAGGATGCAGCCTGACTTGTAGGTTGTGTGGGATCTACAAGCTGGGTCTCTCACTTCCCAGGAAAGTGGTCTAACTTCTTGACTGCTGAGCTAGAGATAGTTACCATATGCTTCTCTCCTGGCAAATGAGATCCCAAATAGATAAAGGTTCCTACCACACACAACCATTTCTTCAGGGTAAAAAGGGAGTGTCCAGCTTAGCAAGACTTCTGCCTCCAGTGAACTTCACAGGGTTTATATTTCCTCACCTAATGTATATGGGTTGTTCAGACTATCAGTTCAATAGTAGGCCAGCCACTTAAACTGTGAGTGAAATAGTGTTTCACTTAAGCAACTTAACTGGGAAAGAACTCAAGGTATATTCTTGAATTTATCACTTTATACCAGCATAACGCATTAGAGTACAGTAATGTTTGGAATAGACATGAGAGCTGTAATGTTACAGAAAAGATCTGCATACACTATAGCTAAAAAACCCCACCACTCCATGTTTTTTCTGCTATTGTTATAACAATTGCCAAAATGAAATAAATTGTGTGATGGAAAATCTGTCTAAACCGTGACAGCTCATGGATCTATTCTAACATTTTTGTAAAAGACATCTCCCCCTCCCCAAAAAAATTGTAACTACTAACTTTTCTGCCACAGCTTGTGTCATAAACACAGTTTGAGACAATAACATTTGTATCATGTTTCTGAGCAGAGGAAAAAAGAAGGAGTGTGATAAATGGGGATTACTAATGGCCTGTCAGTATAAAGCAGAACTTTTCTATCCTTGACAGTTGGGTGTTCTTCTCTGCAAGCTCAACAAAATATAGATTTTTTTTTTTATGTTTGTAATGAGAGGATTAGATTTTCTTCTACATTTAATTGTTTTAGGATTTGGGTAGATATAATTTTTTTAAGATGAAGCATGTGAGGGAGATTTATCTGTAAGATATTTTTTAAGGTACTCAGAGCATTTATGAATGAAAAAAGCTCAACTTCTTGCCATCTTGACATCAAGGAATCAAACAATGGAATAAAATTTCTGCCATAATGATAAAGTTTTAAAGTGCCATGATTTATAGAAGTAAGTACAAGTATAGCTGCAACTTGTCAAGAGCTGTAGACACATTAAGATGCTGAAAATTATATTCAGTTAGAAATGCATAACTATAGAAGCATTCAATTATTTTGGAAGGCAAATTTTCCTGAATGTGTAGCTTCATGTACCAGTAACGTAATTAATCCCAATTACCTTTTGTGCCTTTAATCCCTATGCAAGGCCACAGATCTGTGTAAATATTTTGGAGTAGTCAGTTAGCAGACATTTGCTATGGAAAGTGAGTGACACATGAATATTTAGGGCATTTCCTGCAAGGAAAGAGCAACAAAATCAGAGCAAATGCATTTACAGTGACAAGTGCTGGCACTAAACAAGTTCTCACTGTGGAGTCAATAATTATATAGTTCATCAAGTCCGTGATTATGAGAAAGAATTCAGACAGGCTAAGCTAAATAAAATTTTGAAATCACTGAACTACCTGCTGCAACCTGCCTCTAGCCTGGCATACTGCATGTTGCTGTTCTCCACTATTCTGGAAGTTGGGCTTTGTAGAATACTGGTCCATGCCAGGACAGCATTGCCCTGACCTTGACTGAGTTTCTATACCTGAGTGGGTTAGAAAACCCTAATTCCAGTTATCTTGGTTCATACTCTTGCACCAAAACATGAAAAAGTAAAAAGCGAAAACCCATGAAAAACCAGTGCTGGGAGAAAAATTTGGCAAAATGAAATACACTAAACATTTATCTTGAAGAAAAACAGATACCTCTGCTATAAAACTCAGCCAACTGTGCCTGCATATGCAGTTTTCTTGTAGATATAAAAATAGTTTGCTCTCAGAGCTGTCTAATGATATAAATAATGCCCCCCAGCAATATTGAAAAGGAGTACAAACCAGAAAAGGAAAATCAAAAAACAAAGGCAACACTGCACCCCTTCCCCAACACTAACCCCTTAACCAACAGCCTTTAGCATTCCCTTTCCAAACTTTTAAGTAAAACTGAATAAAATGCCTATAGAGATTCCATGGCATTCTCTCCTACAAAAGGTTTACCAAGTAGCACCATGTGTGTCAAGCCTTCATTATAAATCTTGGTCCATCTACAAAAAATGTTGCCTGGTGGTTCTAAGAACTTCTCCAAGAAATATCTGGATGAGGTCTCATGAATCTCTGTTCAAAGGATCTCTTGAAAAATTAATTAGATTTTCCGGATTCTTCAACACAAAGCAAACTGAACTGCATGTGAATCAATTCCAACTTGCTGAGTAAAGAAAACCCCAGGTGACCCTTAAACATGTAGAGGGAAAACAGAACAGCCTGGTAGTTTTAAAAATTGTATGTATCTACTTGCATACATTCATGTATGAACAAAGCCCTGGAAACACTAAAAGACTTATTAACAGAGGTTAACTAAGAGTGAATTCTGGCCTGTGCCTTGCTAGGTCACTGTACTTCATAGCTTGTAAAAGACATCTATTTTGGTACAAACTTTAAGAAAATCAAATATGCAGATATTTAAAAATATTTTATGCATCTTTAAATTACTTCTTTTTGCAAGTTACCAAAGGACTGCCATAGAACTCACTGAGGGGTAATATACAGTTCAGCTTGAGTCATGGAGACACAACAAAGGAATAAACTTTTCATGGATGAATGATGACAATGTGTATTTTGTTCTCATTCAAAATACTCATATGCACTTTTATGGAATATGATATTAAAATGGCATCTACCTATGAATATTAGTGAGAGGTAGCATATATATGAGAGTAATGTAATTAAAACTTTACGGGTAAAACTGTTGCAGGTTAGTATTACATCTGCCCTAGTCAGGCTAAGACACTCTTAAATCAGAAGCAAACATTGTCTTGGTGAATAAACACCTCTGTCTCAGAAGAACTGCAGCAAATGTGTGATATCGAGACCATGCCTTTGTATGAACTTATATACCAGTAAGGTTTATAGAACAGGAGTAGGGCGAGGAACAGAGAAGTAATTTTTGTAACAGGTGAAGGAGTACACCCACTGTACACAATATATCTCCTCTAGTCATCCGTACCCCTTTTCTGATCAATATACAGAAATTGGGGCATCTCAGGAACAGCTCATCTTCTCCTGAAGTCAAGGAGAGTCACTGCAAAATTGACTATTTCTCTCACTTCCTTACAGAGGAACAAACCAGCTGTCAGTGTTTATGATGCAGCCAAGTGAATTCAGTGGTGAGGCATTTCAGCAGTGGTGTTTGCCTTTTGGGTCCATATCTGTCATCAAGCTCCAGCATTATCCATTTGAAGACATAAAAGCTCTATTTTGAGCTCATACATTATTTTAGCAGAAGGATGCACAAAAGCAGCTGTTTAGTTTTACAGTGGAGGAATGTGCTCCTGAAAGCTCTGTTAGGGTCAGGTTTTTAATGACAGGAAGGTGATGGAAACAAGTCACATCTTGGAACATGCTTGCATGAAGACTAAAACAAATCTGAAATTAAATACAACACAATATTCCAGTTAATGATAAGCTAAATATGTTAAAAACATATGCAAGCATATATATTTTTTTTCTGCATGTAAGTGCAAACAGTTGTGAATCAGGACTGTTTATACTCCCATATATAAAACTATTTTCATTGCAGAAATGATAAAAAACCCCAAATGTTTGAAAACAAATAAACAGCCAAAAAATGCAATTAATTTCAAAGTGTGTCTTTGTACTTTAATATCTGTGTTTCTGCTTTTTTTGGTTCTTTCAGCACACACAGGTCATATTTTCAAGCTTTTTTTGTAGCAGAAAAGCTGGAAAAATTATATAGGATTTTGAACAACACTTAAATTTTCTATAAAATCTAGTCTTTCATATACAAAACTGGGATTAAAATTGTAATTTGTTTATAATTTATCTAGTTAGAATGCATGCTGCTTATGCCTCAGAGTGTCTTTTCCTATGTTATCCGCATTGACAGAGTCTAATTAAAGAGAACTTGGATTCCAGCTGCAATTGTTAGGAATGCTAATAATACAATAAGAAAATTATAGTATTTTTAAAATTTAAAATACAATCTAAACTACTGAAAAATATGCAAAGAAAATATTTGCTGAATTGCTCAAAAAAAAAAAAAATCTGTGTTAGAGCAAAGTAGTTCATCCCTGAAATGATTTATATGATTTACCTCCATCTAATACTATAAGAAGAGAACAAAAGGGAGATCAAAGACCATATGTGCCATCTCCTTCCCATCATTTCCTGTAGTAATAAGCAGTTGAAGCACCATTATGAATCCGGGCCTCAAATTCTTTTCTGCGTACACTTTCAAATTATATGTCCTGTGTAGTACAGAAAATTTAACATTCATTCAGTATTTTAATATTGTGAGTTATCATAATCAGAAAAAATTGTGAGACAATATTTATATGTATGTGATTATTCAGAATTTTACAGAGAAGGGACTTCCTTTTTAAAGGACTTTTTAATGAATCCTGAATTGAGAGAAAAGATAAATAAAATGTTTAGAACTTTTTTCAGGAAATGGCAACATGCGAATATACATAGAGTAAATCAAGACTTGAATTTGTGCATGGTTAATTTTTCTACAGGTAAGAAACACTTGATTCATCAAAAGGGCTTTGTTTTGTTTTGCTTTTTTATATATCTATATAACATACACATACAGGATGGCTTTAAAACACCTCAGCTTCAGTTTTCATTATAAAGCGAGTGATGTATTAGAAAACAAAATCATGTATGTACAAGGTATGCAGAGTGGCTGAAATGCTGGCTTTCAGTGGAGGAGAGATATAGCAGTAGCAATGGATATAAATCTATAGGCATGGACAATTGTCTTTTTAGTTGGTTAAGGTTAAGAGCAAAGTCACATGTACTTGACATCATATGTAGGTTGTCAACAGACATATCCTCTTCTGAATACATAATAGTTAAAAAGCGAAATAAGCAGAAGAAAAAGGTAGTTGTGCCAGAATTAGTGCTTTTACAATAATCAAATACCATGTACATCTCCACAAAAAAACACCAAACTAAACCACCCTATAGGGTCAGACTATTATAAAAAAGGCAAGTACAGCCTTTAAAAGAATCTTTTCGGCTATCTGGATAGCGATGTCTAAAGTTTCTGTGGGACTAAATGTGGAATAAAGGCATATAAATAGGGAGAAAATATGCATTGCTAAGCTTTTCTTTGCCAAAAGGATGGTTACTTTACACAGTGACAGCCAAGGAATGCTTATTTTTCCCATGACTTCTTGAGATGCGAAGCTATTAGAAAAATATTAGATGGACTTAAATTTTCAAAGGGACCTGATTTGCACAGGAAAATTG
Source organism: Platyrinchus mystaceus (assembly GCA_035041135.1). Classification (NCBI taxonomy): domain Eukaryota; kingdom Metazoa; phylum Chordata; class Aves; order Passeriformes; family Tyrannidae; genus Platyrinchus; species Platyrinchus mystaceus. Next base: position 41,288,756 of record JAWWLV010000045.1, on the reverse strand, counting down.
CTCAACACTCATTAATATTTGGAATCCCTTAAAATAAACTACTAAAAATAATAGAATTGCAGAAGCTTGGTCACTTTTAGAAATGAGGCTGTCACAAGTATAATTCAAAAAGCTCAGCAACATATTACCCTATTCTGAAAGATATTTCTTGATTGAAAAGAGCTTAAAGATTCTTCAAAAGTCCAATTGTGTTTGAATATCTTTTCAGAGACCACCATGTGCACCATCTGTGTGGTTCACTGAACACAGAAACCTTTCTTTGTCTTGGGCAGGTAGCAGGCTTGAGTAAAGTAAAAGATAACAGGAAAAAATGATGTCTCCATTCAATAAGTAATTCAGTTAATTAGTGTATGAAATCACTGGCAGCACATAAGTTAGCAGCAGAAATGACAGCACACAGAGAAGCAGAATGGTGTTAGCAGAGACTGAATGATCAGGGAGGCATGGGATCCACGTTATGGTCAGAATGAAAGCAGTAATTAGAAGGACTGTAATTAAAACATCAAGATCTTCAGGTCACAGAAATGGTAATTTCTGACATTTTTCCCAAGAATCAAGCTTAATGTTAACCCTATGCATGCAGTACTAAGTGGCAATAGATGTATTGTTGCAGTCTCCTAATCATAGTTGAAAGAGTAGGTAACAGAAGCTTAAGAAAAGCCATATGGACCAAAAGTACCTCAGTACCATCCCTCTAATAGTAGCCAAAAGTAGGTATCTAATGAAAGGTGAAAGAATGTTGGATGTCTATTGTTCCCCAGAAGAGTGTGGCAGTCCCAGACATCCTCTCAGCTTCTGGTCTCCAGTTTTGGAAGCTTTGGGCTTGACCTGCCTCTCCTTGCTCCTGTCAGGTACCAGACAGCTGCTGGGGCTGCTCAGCTGCTTCTGAAACCATAGAATCATAGAATGATGTGGGTTGGAAGGGATCCTAAAGATTACCTAATTTCAACCCCCCTGCCATGGGCAGGAACACCTTCCTCTAGACCAGGTTGCTCAAAGCCTCATTCAACCTGACCTTGAACACTTCCAGTAATGGGGCATCCATGTCTCTGGGCAACCTGTTCCAATGCCTCACCACCCCCACAGTAAAGAACCTAAATCTTCTTTCTTTCAGTTTAAAACCGTAATGACCACAACAGTTCACAGCCTCTCATCTTAAGGTAAACCACCACCAATTTCAGTTTTCTGTAATATGTCAGGTTGTCTTTTGTGGCAATTCAAAACCAGCTGCCTGAGCAAGGCACCCATACCCATATTTCAGGGTTAACTGGCAATATGTTGTGGGTTGCACATGTCCTAGTGTGGAACTTCTTGGCTTCTCTGGGAGCAGTAAGTATGGTGCTAGCCAAGGGCAGTATTGACATTTTGATATGTGATGCCTAAAAAAGAATCAACAACACATAAGAGTACAGATTTGCTACATCATTTTTGATTAAATATTTAGTAGTTGATAATGCCTGGTAAGTGTGGTAGCTCAGCAATCTCAATTCTCTATGACAAACCTAAGAATTAATATTTTATCAGCTATAAGATGACGAGGCTGAAATACTGGTACTGGTTACAGATATTAATTTTGCCTCACAATAAGGTGTTGTTGTTATTGGCTTTAGAATACATTTCTGTGAAAAGACACTATTTACCATATGCAACGGTGTAATGTAATTTATAATGGATTATAATTACTAGCAGGAATAAAGAATCCAGTAAGGTTATATAAAATAATTTAATACCAAATAAAAATCCACATTCCTTGGCCTTGACAGAAAATGTAACATATTTAAAATTACTCATCAGACTTCCTTTTACCTACAGTTTGGATAAACTGTATACCTTCTTTTTCTCCTTTTGTTATCTTTAAAGTATGATGTGTTTTATAAAATTAAATGACTTCTGAACTATAACAGTAAAAAATTTCCATATAGTCTAATAGCCCAAAAAGACAGCAGAAGAAGTATAAATGCAAATGTTGACCAATTCCCAATGAATAGCCCATTAAAATTTATTTTTTCTTATTCCTCAATAAAATGCATATAGAAAAACTAATATATGGGTACCTACATATTTTACCAACAAAATAAAAGATTGTAACACAATCAAATCTACTAAAAATATAAGGACAGGCTAACATCATATGTAAAAGAAAACAGGAACTGGAATTTAATTGTAGGCTTAAAAGTGAATCTCTGCTTAAGATCTTTTAAGGTTCATGAACCACTCCAAACTAGAAGATCTATATTAAGTTAGAGATTAGTATTTGATGAGTGAAATGGTTTATGATAATCTTATTTTCTGTTGAGACTATCTCAGATATATAAATTTATTTAAAAAATATTTAAAAAGTCTCTGTCTGCCTCAAAAATGTAAGCCAAGACTGAAATTACAGACAAGTTTAGTCTTGTATCATTATTTTCTTCCCTTAATGTTTTAGCTCACTTTTATAGTTCCTGATTTTCCTTTCCTTCTATCATTTTTTATGTTTCTTCTCATAACATTCTAACAAACATTTTTTTGTTTTAGCCCTACCATAGTAGAAAACCAGAAAGTTTTCTTTGAATTTCTATAGATTTTGAGTTTAAGAAGGGTCTCATGACACTTGAGTATAACTGAAAAAGGAAGTACTAGTTTAAAATATCAAGTGTATTATAAATATTCAAAGAATATATTTATGAAGTATAATGTTATACTATAATAATATGGAGAACAGATTTTCTGATTTATTTACCTTATGATTTGTATCCCGTTTTTGTGATAGTGTGAGCAAAATCTTGAAAAAAATTAGTCCTAAAGATTATGATTACTTATGAACTACAGAAATCTTTGTGTCTTCCCTTTGCCTATATTCAAAAGCCAAAATAAATTAAATGAAACAACATCATTTCTTCGTATCTCTCCTGCTGGTGTAGTTTATACTGTTCAGTACATTATTGGGTAACCAATAAAACTATTCTTAGCTAAAAAGATTCTAGGAAATATAAAACTTCAAATTAATATTTCAAAGTCATTTTGTCTCAACAGCTTTATTCTTATCAGTTTTGGGGCTTTCAGAAAAAAAAAAAGGCAAAAAAACCCTCAAACCAACCATCAAAAAAAGAAGGTGAGCCAAGAACTGCAGCCAGCTCCCACCCATTATTTCAAAATAATTTTGAAAATAACTAGAAATTTTCTTTTCGCTTGTGCTGAGAAAGAAATTATCTTTCATGTTACCTGAGAAGTGGTGATTGGAATGTGTTAAATAGAAAACTGAAGGTGAAAAATTCTATTTCCGGAAGTTTCTAAATTAACAGCCGAGGTGAGATGGCCTGACTAACAAATCGAAGACTATTGATCATATCAGAGGAAAGGAAAGAAAAAGTGAAGACACTTCAAAACACAGTCAGAAAACTTGTTCACTTTTAAATTCACTACTAGATGGGATTGCATTTTTTCTGTTACCTATGAAAGGACCACAAAAGAAACATAGCCCTCTGTGATGTAGATATTATTGTACCTAAATATAGTGCAATACATTATCATTATCATTATCATTATCATGTTACAGATCACAAAGTAAGACAGAAGACCTTAAATTACCTTTACATGACCCGTTTGAGGGAAGGGAAGAAGTTCAGTTGCAGCACAGGGGCACAGTGCACCTGGCCATGGACACAGGCTCACCTAGCAAACAGCAGTTGCCCCAGATGTGTGTGGCTGCCTCTGCCAGAAGCTCTCACATCCATAACCCAGGACGAAGTGCTTGCTTACTAATTATGTTTTTGAAAAGTAAGATGGCCAAAGTGAACAGCTGACAGGCAATTTTCAGTGGAACAAATAAATCAATAAACCACATGGCAGAAGCAGAAATGAATGAAGAATCAGTTTGATAAGTACAGCTGAACCTTTAAATATTGCTTATAAAGCTAAACAAGACACAAATTCTCTACATCCCACCCCTTACATTGCGATATAAACTTGAAATTTAAGATTTATTTTAAATAGAAAATTATCTAGATGTCATTACCATATTAGAATTCAGCTTTTTTCTAAGGTGAATAATTACAGGCTGAGAGACTGAGAAGTACTCAGTTTCTTTGACTTGCCTGTTATTAGAATTACCAGTTTTGTTAACAGTATAAGACAGCGAACAATCACTTTGATGTTTCCTGCATTTATTTTCATTTGGAAGTACCTGGAAGGGCAAAACCTCTCAAGCATATTCACTTGTATTCATTCCGCTAATGCCCCATAGAGAGCCAACATATTTTTAACATAACATTTTACCAAATTAAGCATTAACAGGGAAAGTGGTACCTCTCAGTCTGTTATCAGTCAGAAACAGATGGGGAAATTGTGGCTGTGATGCAGAATGGATTAAACTGTAGGTTTTGTTTTGTTTTGTTTTGTTTTTTTGAGCACCTTGCCCCTCAAGTTCATCCAGTTGATGATTGTTTCATGTGGTATTTATGTCTTATCCTTTAGACTAATAGGTTTTAGGGACACACACTTTCTCATCAGTTATGTATATGCAGTGTTTAGCACAATTAGACCAAGACTTATTTTTAAGTGGTAACAAAGTAAAAATGACTGGAAAGTACAGATATATGGCAAAGCATTGGCTGCTCTGTCTTGGTTTGGAGAGAGCTTACTTGTATTTGACAAGATGAGATCAGATAGGATGTCTAGAGGGACATTGCATCTTTCCTCTGGAACTACAGAAGGGAAAAGGCAACTGTGAGAGCTGCTCAGTCTCTCACAGACATTAAGGAGACTGCAGTGGGCAGCAAGGAACAAACTTCAGCCTTACCAGAATGTGCTTCTAGGGACCAGAGCAGAGGTGGTGTCACTGAGAAAGTCATTGGCATTCACTAAAACACCACTCAGGGACTGAGAGCAAGGACTGACCTTCAAAAACAGAGATGGCAGAACGAGAGGGATGTACAAACCTTCTAGCTTTTGTTTTCTTCCTTTATGTCAATTTTCTCTAATTGAAAGCTGCATAATTTAACTTTAAAATGGAATTTGCATTCTCACTTCAGCCAAATAAAATTGATCTTAGAAGTTCTTAGGTCCTTGTGGAGAAAGCTAAGCACCCCTAAATTAGCCTATTGGAAAATATATATAATATATAGAAGTATATAAATCTGTTACTAGGACTATGTGAAACAAATAAATTAAAAATGCAAACGTTGTAGGACAAATTTCTTACAGAGAAAAACACATAGAACTGGTCAAATCTGCACTCTGTTTTGTACCTTAAATATCATCAAGACTGTGGCTTGCACTTACTTGGTTGAAGAAATACAAGCTTGCTCACGTGCACTCTGGCAGTGTGAAATGATGTAAGTATGAACAGAGAAACCATTGTTTTACCCTTAGAACATATGTAATTAGTAATAATAGAAATATTTTAACAGCACAAGAACCTGCAAGGTACTGCTAGTAAAATATCCCATCTTCTCTTCGCTTGAACATTTAAAAGAGAGTCCCTTTTCATCATCTCTGTGTAGAAAGTCCTATTAATTTGTACTGTTTAATGTCACATTCTGATAATTAATATTAATTTTTATGGCTAGGGGAAAAAAACACCTTAGGTCTGTGTAGTCAAGCTAAACATCTGCTGCCATTTTATAAAATGTCCTACAATTTGTGCTCTTGCTGCTTTGTGGAAGAGCACACTGCTTTACTACAGTCCTCTCCTCACCACTTGTCTCCAAATTTCCATTCCCACTTCATGCACGTACCACCTTTACAGTAAGTTCAAGAAGAAGCTGTGAACTGAAAAAGCCTTTGATAAAAGGATGGCAGGGCTACTGAGCAAATGCATGGAGTGTGTTGATTTCCCTTTGGAGCGACGGCTATGAATGAAGAAGGGGAAATAGAGCTTGGCCTTCCTCAGATGCTAAGATGGTATTATCCTGGAATTTGCAAGATTCGGTGCTTTTGCATTCCAGTGATCCAGAGGGACCTGATCAGTAGCATTCTGAAAGGTCAAGGAACTGTTTGGAGCTATGGTGCTGGCTTCTCAACTGCACATGATCCCCTGACCAAGTGAAACAGTACATAGCAGAGTGTATAGTGCCTCATGATTTAGAAAGAAGAAAGTCAAGGGGTATGGCTACGCTGGAGAAATTCATGTTAAAAGGTGATGATTTATTACATCCTGATGTTTGCTTGGGATTTACACTTTGACATAATGTGGCTTTTCTTATTTGGAATGGAAATTACCTTGTAAAAAGAAATGTGCCAACCAGGATTTTAGTCATATTGATGGAGAGTGGATTACTTTTTCCTGTGACTAATGTGTGTACAGATTGTAATTAGAAGGCAAATATCTTCAAATGAGTCTGAAAACTGTGGATTCCAAATTTTCTTTAACAAAGCAAATTCTCAGAAAATACAAACTGAGGAAAAGCAAATAAAAGCATAATTTTCTTGTACTGATCAAAACCATACTAAACCCTGGCTCAAAATGTGGCTTACTCTAATGTTATTCTAATGTTCAGAACAGAGCAAGTTTTGGCAGTCACATAAGGAAGCTGAACAACATGGGAGGAGAGAATGAAGAGGATGAGTTTAACTGTTTAACAGAGTTAGCACCAGCATAATTATTGATCTTCACAGAAGAAAAAATATTTGAGTGATAGACCTTTTAACAGTTCAATATATATCCTTTAGTCACATACACATATTAAAATAGGCCTCTTTAATCTGTAAGCAAGATTCTGAGATATCTATATAGCTGGTCAGATAAAACACTGCATTACTGAGGGATTCCTCTGTTTCTGTGAACTTGTCATTTTTCTACAAACATCTAGCTTGTCCCACAGTCTCTACCTTCCTCTTAAGCAAGAAGCTGTAGCAAGCTGCTGCACTGAAAGAGAAATTTGGATATTAGGATATGAAGCTAAGTTCATGAGCAACAGAGCACAGGGGCACAAAGTTAAGTTAGTGTCATTGTTTCTGAAAAAAATCGCTGTCTCAGATCTGGATTTTTCAACATGAAATCAAAATTATATTGAAGAAATAGTACTGTCTATAAATATATGTTTGGATTGTGTCCTTTCCTTTTTCCCACCAATTTTTAGCTTTTAGATCACAGGTCCAAAAAGGAGTTCATCTCAAATCAGAATTTCTCTTTGCCTTTCTTGCTGTAGCTATTAGGGCACGTGGTATAAGCCTCAGCTTTAGAATATATTATGCTTTAGACAGTGAAACCTTTAGTTCTTATTCTCATAAAAAGGCTGAACTACTCTATGATTGTTGGCAACTTACCTTTGCTTTGTTGGAACAATGAAAGAAGAAGTTCTGAATATTGTTGTGACTCAAAAACATAAAACTCTGTAGAAGTGCTAAACATATTTCATTATCACAACTAGATTACAATTTAGATATTGTCTTTAAAATGCTTGACATGCATATATAGCATAAATGAAAATTATTTGCCTCTTTA
>JAWWLV010000045.1:41255017-41271353 GCA_035041135.1 Platyrinchus mystaceus | reverse complement strand
TGTTTGTTTTTAATTAGCACCATTAAGGAGGTTAGAAGGACTGAGATTTTGCTGGAAATTGCAAAGTACCTTTGCAAATCAGTTGCAGTAATATATCCTCATTTCTGCCAAAATAAGAAGGGATGGCATAGATAAGAGGAGGGAAGCTCATCTCAACAGTAAAATTTGAGGAAGAAAAGAGATCATCATGAACCAGATAAAAAGCAATGACAGGATAATACATAGGAAACATAAGAATTTCTACAAGGCAGAATGATCCTTAGACAGGAGTAGAACAGATGGGAGAGAGTCTAATGTTCACTACAATATCAAAAAAGTTGGGTCTTTGGGGTTAGAAATTAAGAATCAAGAGGCCTGCCCACTGAGCAGATTCAGACATTATAAAGATTTAAGATGCTGACTGTGGATTGAAAAGGATTCAAATGCAGAAAAAACATTGGCTGCTCTTCATGTGCTGCCAAACAACTGATTTCCACTGAAAACCATGAATATATAGGAGACACAGGCAAAATTCATAAAAGTGAGAAGTCATTGAACACAAGAGTGTTACTGGTCCAACAGTTCTCATAATAGAAATCTGACCACAAGTGGAGTTTCAGGACTTTTGAGTGAGACAACAAAAATTCACTTTGGTTATTAAAATTGGTATTTGGGATTATAAACCCTTCAGAAGTGGAGCCCGCAGGCAACAGTTCTTTGGAAATCCAGATCTAGATAACGACGCTGAACAGGAGATTGAGTGGAGATGTCCAACTTCTGGGAGGTATTTACAGAAAAAGGAATTCTTCTCAACAGATGGAGTCAATTCTAAGCATGCAAGTAAGCCCAGGTATCATATCTAAGATCAAAGCTGGTCCCTCGGGATTTTTTTTTTTTTTTTTTAATCAGAGAGCCTCAGATAACCACTCTACTTACATTTAATAAAGAAGAAGAGACAAACTGATAAATGGAGTGGTAAAGGTTACAGAAAATGAAGAACAGTAGTCTAGGAGAAAGGAAAAATATGAAGTGATGAAAGTGTTAAGAGCAGACGTCAGGGATATAAGACAGAGGAAGATTGCCTGACTCAGCTGGGAAATTGGACAAACTCAAGAGAAAATACTAGCATATCTTTACGTTAATGCAAAGACATCTGAAAGTAAAATGAAATAACTAGAACTGCTCATGTAAGATATGGAAAAGAGAAAAAATTAAGATGATGTGTAGTTTCTGGAAGCTGTTGCTGCAAGCTTTAATTGAATCAGAATTAAACATGAATAAAATCTACTTGGTTAAAATAACTTGTTGGGGTGGTAGAGGAAAGTCAGTATGTTTTTGTTGTTTTGTTTTGTTTTGGTTGGTTGGTTGGTTTTATAATGGCATAGGTCTACTATAAACCTTCAGAACAGGACACTAATATGAAGAAAATAATGTTACTGGCAATATAAATATTAATGAAGCCTGTGTAATAAAGTTAGAAACTAAAGACATTTGAGAGACTAAATATTGTTATCATCAGCAACTATGCCTGAGCAGGACATGTGATAGATTGCTTTTATTTACAAATAAATAATGAAGCAAAAATATATGAATATTAATTTGTTTTGGGTAATAGTGAAGTCGTAAGGGAAATAAATCAGCTAAAGAAGAGCTGAGTGATCACAAGCTAGTTAAACTGCATAAACGGAGTGGTTAAGTAATTCTGTGACTATGTTTTTGGTTTCAAAGGAGCCAAGAGTAAGAAGTTAGGAAACTTATTACAGAAGTTTGTGGACTTACACAATGAGAAAGTACAGAGTTTCCTTAAGTAAAATATGCAAAAATTAAGAGAGCTTGCTAGAGTCTTCCAGCAAAACTGGTGGTGTAATTCTTGGTGGCAAAGGCAGCTTTGCTCATCCAAATGATTAAAATCGAGCAAACCTCAACAATAAAACTTCCATTCCTATGTAACTAGAGACAGTTGAGGGAGGAAATAGCCAAATTATTTCCACCCCAGAATACCTATACATGATAGGTTTTACTATGTTTTTAAGAATTTCCTTAGTAATTCTTGAAAATTAATAAATTGAGTCAAAGATTGAAAATATGTCTGGAAATAAATATATTTAAGGATAAACAGTGAGACTACTCATTTGACTTCAATCATATGAAGATTTTTCAATTAAATTGAAAGAACAGGTAGTCAGCAAAATAAAAATCAGTAAGCTCTGTATGGGTTTACTAAGGATAATTCATGCATATTAGCTTCATGCTTTTATCTGATAAACTATTATTTTATTTTAATCATAGGAAATGTCTTAAATTTATTAAACATTTTACATAATACCAGAAATAATATCTGCACTGTTCTTAATGCTTTTCTGTAAACATCTAGCATTTACCACTGCTGAAGACAAATACTTTTCGGGTGGACCTTTATTCTGGTCCCATATTTAATTGGAAACAACACGTGCTACAATGTGCACAATTGTACTGTGTGTGAGCAGTGTAATAGATTACCTTAGGGATAACACCTCAATACTACAATATTTTAGTAAACTATCACGTGACTGCTCCTTATAAGGCTTGAGCTGATATCTCTTCATGATGTACATGACTAATAGGCATGAGGATTGTTTTGTATCATTTTTCATTGCTCTGAAAGTTTTATACACTGCCAAAACAAAGGATACAGCTATTGTCCATAAATACATTGTGATACATATATATAAATAGAAAGAAACAACAGTTTACAACCTTTAGGAACAAGACCTTTTGGCTGTGACTGTTCCAAAAAGGTTTCAAACCATCACAGAAGTTCTAGAGAAACTTCAATATGATGTTGTGCTGAAACCTAAGTAGTTTTAAGGCTGAACATGATAAATTTAGGGACAAGTTTACCCAGGTAGATTGACTAGGGTATCACAGAACTCGATTTGCTAGTGCAAGTCATCCCCTCCAGTCTCTTAGTCCTGTGAATGAAACATGTACCTTGGTCCTTATTCCCTGGCCTCAGTTGGTAGTAATCAACTACTAATGCTATTGATATACTATAAGCCTACATATCTTCAGATTTCCTTTATGACTGTAAAGTATTAAAATGAAATTATTTCATATGAATTGCTTGTGCCTTTGGACACAAGGATCAAGTTGTGGTTGATTCATAGGGATTTCAGCTTGAGCCCTATGGAATACACCAGTACCTTGTACCACAGATTTTAAAGAAAATTCCATGCAGGAGTAAAAATGTTATTTTCAGCCTTGCACATCAACAACTAAGAACAAAACAGCATGTGTAAGACGTGAAAAATCTAACATGGATTTCATATTATTATGAAATAACCCAGTTATTAGGCTGCAAGTAGAGAATGGTAACTTCTGTAGGCAGAGATGAGCGACAGGATTACTGACATGAGTGGAGCCTTATGTTTGCCCTTGCCGGTCCTGATATTAAGAAATATGCTTGGATTTTCTCACCCAGAAGCCTGTGATCAGAGGACATATGTTAAAATATACAGACAAACTGGTTTGCTCTGAAATCTCACTGAGAAAACCAACACAGCCAGAGACATTTCACAACTTCTCTTTAAACCAATTCTCTTCATGCAATGTATAGATTAACATAGCCCATGTTATCCTACACCCACAAATTTTAGAATACATTTGGGGAGGCTAGGATTCCATTCTGGCTCACCTCATGATGCCATGTCATGCCAAGAAACACCAAAGCATAGAAAAAAAATCATATTTAAAATAGTTTATGTAGCTCAAACATAAGGAAAAATTCTAAGTACTGTGTGCAGTTTCAGGCATGAATTGAACATGAAGGCCATTCAGAACTGAGATGTCAGTATGCCACTCAAAATGTGCCATATTGTTCTACAAGCAAAAATAATTTTCTTTAAATGACTACTCTGCAAGCTTTAAAAAAATTAAGAAACTTTGTGGCATTTTATTATTTTATCACTTCATTCAAGACAAATTACAAGACATGAACAGATCACTATGCTCAGCTGTATGTGATGCTTATATGTGTGTGTGGCCTAAAATATAATGGTTTCAATTAATTTTAAATGTGCTAAAGCTGAGTATATGACAAGATGAAAGCCTTAGACTGCTATGTGAATATTTTATTTTCTGAATGCTCTGATGCAACACAAATCCACTTCTGGCATAAAGAAAGCAAGTCAGTACACTGCTGGCTTCCTAATTCTCAAAGTAATTATTCTCTTAGCATAGCCCTAGCAATGACACCCATGACTGTGACTTTTTTTTCTTCTGTTTTCTGAAGCTGAGGATTTTTTCTTTTCCCCATGTCCTGGAATGGTCTGTACAAAAGTGCATTCATAGAATCACAGAACCATAGAATGGTTTGGGTTGGAAGCGACCTTAAAGACCTAGTTCCAATCCCCCTGCCATGGGCAGGGACATCTTCCACAAGCCCAGTTTGCTCAAATTCCCGTACAACTTGGCCTTGAACACTTCCAGGGATGGGGAGTCCGTAGCCTCTCTGAGCAACTTGTTCCAGTGCCTCACTATCTTCACAGTAAAGAATTTCTTCCTATGACCTATCTAAATCTACCTTCTTTCCACTTAAGGCCACTGTCCTATCACTACATGCCCTTGTAAAAAACTCCCTTATAGGTCCCTTTTAGGCTCTGGAAGGTGCTATAAGATCTCCGTGGAGCCTTCTCTTCTCTAGGCTGAAAAGCTCCAATTTTCTCAGCCTGTCTTCATAGTAGAAGTGCTTCAGCCCTCTGATCATCTTTGTGGCCTCCTCTGGACTGCTCCAACAATTCCACATCCTTCTTATGCTGAGGACCACAGAGCTGGATGCAATACTCTGGGGGGGGTCTCATGAGAGCAGAGTAGAGGCATCAACCTGCTGGCCACGCTGCTTCTGATGCAGCCCAGCATACGTTTGGCTTTCTGGGCTGCAAGTGCACGTTGCCACGTCAATGTCAAGCTCCTCACTCACAAACACCCCCAAGTCCTTCTTCTCAGAGCTACTCTTGATCCATTCTCCACCCAGCCTGTACCTGTGCTTGGGTTTGCCCTGACTGTGCTGCAGGACTTTGCACTTGGCGTTGTTGACCTTCGTGATTTTGCATTGGCTCAGCTGTTAGACCTGCCAAGATCCCTCTGGATGGTACCTCTTCCCTCCAGTATGTTGCCCACACTTGTCATCTGCCAGCTTGCTGAGGGTGCACTTGATCCCGCTGTCCATGTCATTGCTGAAGATGTTAAACAGTGCCAGCCCCAATACCAACCACTCATCACCGGTCTCCACTTGGACATCAAGCCATTGCCTGCAATTCTGAGCAGCCAATTCCTTATCCACTGAGTGGTTCATACATCAAATCTATGTTTCTCCAGTTTAGAGACTTGAATGTCATGCAGGACAATGTCAAATGCTTTGTACAAGTTTAGGTAGGTGATGTCAGTTGCTCTTCCTTCACTGACAGCTACTGTAACCCCGCCATAGAAGGCCACCAAATTTGACAGGCACAATTTGCCCTTAGTGAAGCCATGTTGGCTACCACCAAACACCTCCTTATTTTCTATGTGCCTTAGCACATAGTTTCTAGAAGGATCTGCTCCATGATCTTGCTGGGCATAGAGGTGAGACTAACCAGCCTGCAGTTTCCCAGGACTCCCTTGTTTCCCTTTGTAAATATGGGGGTTATGTTTCCCCTTTTCCAGTCAGTGGGAACTTCACCAGACTGCCTTGACTTCTCAAATACGAAGGATAGTGGTTCCCTCAGGACCTGCAGATCTCATCAGGTCTCATGGACTTGTCCACCTTCAGGTTCCTTTTATGGTCTCCAATACTCTGCAGAGGTGTGCATTTACTTGCCTAAATGCATTTAATTATCTCTCATGGATGGCTTGCAATTGAACATCCTATGCTTTTTATTCCTTGCTGTCACGAAAATTAATTTATCATTAATTAAAACTGTAAAAGCCTTTTGGAGATTTCTGAAAATAAACACTCCTTTGTCTTAATATTAGATTCAGCTCTTTACATGTTATACTGAAATGCAGTAATTGAAATAATAGTTCCTACATGTTTCATTATATCATAAAAGTATTAATTTACTTGAAAAATACATTCCCAACAATTTTCTGGAAAATGTATTGTCTTGTATACAACACATCATGAGAAGAAGTTATTTTTAACTCATGCACAGTTTTGAGCTCCTGTAACCTTTTTTTTCTAGTCTCAGTGAGTTTTTGGAGTCAGAAAGAACTTCCTCTGGGTATGATTTTATTGCTATGATTTTATGGTAAGCATTTAAATTTCCTGGATTTAAATGGAAAATATAACTTCTGAGATTCTCATAATGTCTTGTATAGGTCCTGATCAATGGCAAGTTGAATATGAGTCAGCAGTGCCCTGGCAGACAGAAGGGTCAACCCTCTCCTGGGGGGCATCAGGCAAAGCATCACCAGCTGGTCAAGGGAGGGGATTGTTCTGCTCTGCTTTACACTGGTGTGGCCTCACCTTGAATATTGTGTGCAGTTTTGGGCACCACAATACAAGAAAGATATTAAGCTATTAGACGGTGTCCAAAGGAGGGCAATGAAGATGGTGAAGGGCCTTGAGGGGAATGGTCTGAAGTTGTGTCAGAGGAGGTTTAGGTTAGATATTAGGAAAAGGTTCTTCACCCAGAGGGTGGTTGGGCACCAGAAGAGGTTTCCCAGGGAAGTGGTCACAGGATCAAGCCTGACAGAGTTCAAGAAGTGTTTGGACATAGCTCTCAGACACGTGATTTTTGGTGCTTGCCTTGTGCACAGCCAGGAGTTGGACTTTGATGATCCTTGTGGGTCTCTTCCAACTCAGGATATTTAAAACCTCTATGAAAGTGACAAGATTGCAAAACCTAGCAGAAAAACAAAATTGGCATAACTGCTTTTCTTCCAGTTGTTTTCTCTGCTTGTGCTTTTTTGTCTCTAAAGTTTTGACATGGTAGAGGTTTTGTACATCAGCATTTTACCTTTGCTTTAGGATAATGTTTTTTTGTCATGCTGTCATTTCTTAGATTCATAGATTTCTTCTCTGTCCTCAAACCTTCTGAGTTACAAGGACAGATACATTGAGAGTCTGATCAGCAAATGAGGCTTTTTCTGTGCCATAATGCAGATCTAAGTTCACCATTAACGGTACACAGAATTTAAAGGGATCCAGGAATGACCTTTTTCTATTTCTATTAACTATGCAGTCATCTGATAACATTACTAGTTAATGTATTAAATAAAAGTATCACTCATGATCTACCAAAAGAGAGCATAAATTATTCCTCTTATTAGTACTTAGTATAAAAGAAGTTTATTTCACAATTAGAAACTCACTCAAGGTAAGTTCATTTTTACTGAATTGCAAACAATATTTAATCATTTGGTGCAAAATCATTACAGGACTGTTTTTCCACATCATTGACATACATTGTGGAAATTATTAGTTAAGTGTACTAGCAACAATGAAAAATGCACAATGCTATGACAAATTATTTTTCTAATGAAGCAAAAAAGAAAATAAGTATCACAGGTTTCTCACTAAAACAGGAAGGAAATGCAAATCAGCTAGGCAAACTACCTTACTCTTTGAAAGAAAATGTCTCCTTGATTCACATGGTTTAATAAGGTTATGTGTTTTTATTCAGCATGTGTTAAAATTGAAGCTGTTGCAATAACTGTTCACAAAGTGAACATTAAAATCAGTTCACCCTCCATTCCATCGTGCCTATCTTCATCAAAGCCAACGTCTCTCTCCCATCTGGCTGCTGTGCCTTTGAAGAGCTCACTTCCTCATTTTTACTATAAGCCTTCCTTTCCAGACATAACCAATCTGCCTTTTTGTTTTCATTTCCCAAAGAAAAATGCAAGCAAAAAAAATAAAAATGACAGAGAGGCAGTGAACAAACTTCATGACAGAATGTTTACGGGGGGTGTTGAAGTGAAACATCACCTTCATGGGACTGCAGCAAATACAAGTTTGGGCTACAAGACCTGTGCACTATCATCACGGGGATGATTGGTGCCTTCCACTCTCCTCACAGTCTCTCTCCATCCCTTCAGCCTCTAGGCTTGCTCCTACTCAGTCCTCTGTGGTCACAGCACCAAGCCTGCCAGAGTTCAAGAAGCCTTTGGATGATACTCTCAGGCACATGGTGGGGATGGTTCTGTACAAGGTTAGGAGCTGGACTCAATGATCCTTGTGGGCCACTTCCAACTCAGCAAATTCTGTGATTCTCTACCCCTGGTCGTTCCCACCGGCCTCCTGGACTCTAGCATACAGGTGTACTCGCTGCGACTGCCCCCCTGCTCCCGGCCGCCCCTCTTCCTTCCTCGGACTCACACTCCTTATTCCCCTTCAACCTCTTCTTCTGGAAAATCTCTTTGTTCCTCAAGGAAGCTCCCACCTGTGTGCCCACTTCCCGCCTCCAGGCCTCCCCGGAGGCCACCCCCTGCCCATATCCCGCTCTGTCGCCACCAGGAAGTCCAGGGCGGGCCGCTCGCAGCCCATAGGAGCGGCACAAGGGACTTGGGAGTCGTCACGCGTTCGGACGGGGAGCGAAGGCGGCAGGGGATGGAGATGAGCATAGAGATGAAGCACCCGCGGTGCCTAAGCGTAGCCGCACGGGTTTTGGCGCGGCGCTGCCGATGGCACCTCCCCCTTCCTCCTCCCGCTGCCGTGTCTACCTCCTCCCCGCCCGCCTCCGGCGGAGGAGATGCTGCTGCAGGCGAGGGGGGGCGGAGGGGGGTGGTGATGAGCGCTCCTCCCTGCGTCAGGAGGTGCGGCTCCCCCGGCCCGGCGCTGCCCTCCCCCTTTCTCTCCCCCCGCCGCTTTTATGTCTGTGTTTAAACGCCGCCGCAGCGAGGGCTGGGCAGATGTGCCTGCTGCCGCCTGCCCGCCGCTGAGCCCCGCGCCCGCACGGCCCCGCTCGCCATCCGCGCCCGCGGGGGCACCCGACCCCTCCTTTCCGAAGCTGACGCCAGGCGGGCGGAGGTAAGGCATGGCATGGCATGGCATGGCAAGGCAAGGCACGGCAGGGCAAGAAAAAGGCACGGCACAGCAGGGCGGCGAGCGCTGTGCGTGTGTGCGCGGGGCGGGCGGGCGGTGGCCGCCGCGGGGCGGCCCCACCGCGGGGGCAGCGTGGCCACCCCGCCGGCCTCGCGTGTGTCGCCGGGCGGGAAGGGGCAGGATGTGCCGGGGGTTCCTTTCCGCCCGCTGTTCGCCTTCCTGCGGGGGGCAGGAGGGTCCCGCCAGCCCACCCGAGAGGCTGACTTCGCCCCGGCGCCAGCCTCTCGCTGGTGGGGAGGGAGCCGGCCCTCGGGAGACAATAGCGAGCGCCCCTTGGAAGCCGCCCATGTGCTTTAACTCGGCGGTAGGTTAAAAGGATGTACAATTATGGTTATTGGGAAGAGCGAAGAATTTACATCCTTTTTCTACCGCGAGTGAAAGAAATTTCATTCATCTCCCGCATGTTGCGTAAAACACCTCGAATGCATGTGTAGCGCGTGTTTCAGAAGGAGCGGGGGCGAGGGCTGTCTCCATCCCGGGAGCATCGCGGAGATGCGCTTCCTCGCGCTGGCTGCCCCGGGCTCGGGGAGAGCCGGGCGAGGCTCAGCGTTGCGGGCGGTGCGGGAGCTGCCCGCGGGCTCCATCGCCGCCGGGCGCAAGGGCCGGGCCCGAGCGCTGCATTGTTGCCGCGGAGCGTGGGCGTCGCCCGGCGCGGAGCCTCCCGGCGCAGCGCCACCCGCGTCTCTCGCCGCGCGAAGGCAGCCCCGGCGGGCGGGGGGCTGGTGCGCCCCGGTGTCAGCCATGTTTGGGTGGGTATGGTAATGAGGACCTTCTCCCTACCTTTGTGCCTGTTGGATTTATTTCTGTTCAGGATTTTGATGGTTGCAGCCCACCATGTACTACGGCATATCCACGGAGCGGATTCAGACTGCAGTTTTCTCCCAGGGATTCTTCTTTTTGATTTTCTTGTTAATCCTTCTTATTTCCTATGCTCCCATTGGCTGGTTTTGTTCTGATTTTGCTAGTATTAAAGCAGACTGAAATTTCTGCACAAGAAGAATTTTGTTGCTTTTGTTGTGGAAGTAAATGAAACGATTGAAATGTGGCTACATAGTCACACTGTCCTGACATACAAGGGGTTGTGATGGGATTTGATGTGGCTAAGTAAATTGCACATTGTTTTATTTGTAAAAGACCACATCCGCCATTTTATTTTCCATGTGGTATTGCTACATAGCAAGTTCACTGCTGTAGTTTGGACTTCTAAGAGAAGACTAATAATTTTCAAGTAGTATTGTCACCATCAGTGAGTTGCTGTGACACACTATAGGACAGGGATCCAATTCTCTGTTTCCCCCCTCCAAAGAAAAGTATAAATGAGGTAAAGAATTTGTTATCTGATGTACACTGGATGTATTACGCAGCCAGCTTACTCCATTTGATTAAAAAAATGACAACATACTCAGCTTCTTTCTATTTAGCACTATATTTCCCATTATCAGCATCACATTAAAAAGGAAACTGTAAAAAATACTTAGGAAAGATTGCTTAATTTTGTCTTGGCTAATACAGAAGATTTTCATTTACACATAGACCATATTAAGATAATGATAGAATTATAGCCTGCATTCACTGCCTATCAGACACTCCCTTTGGGCTCAGCTCTGCAGTTCAGACTCAAGAAAAAAAAGTCCCATGGGTTTTGATCTGTGCATGAAAAACAAAACCATTTTATAGCTGTTCACATGTGTCACCAGTAGTGCAACTTGAGTACGTGAAACTGCCAAGGCACCTTGAAACTAGTTTTATGGCATAAGCTGATTCCTGTTGACCTTTCATGTCTTTTTCGTACAGGTTTTTTTTTTTCACATTGCAAAAGCCTGTACGTGTAAACCTTTTAAAATGCTGAATTTGTCGGAAAATAAAAATATCACAGGTTATTCAGAAGCAGTCTACTAATTACGGCTATTCCTTTTGATACAAATTGCATTGTTAAGGTCTTTTGGAATAGGTGGTGCTCAGGTGGTAAGGAATTCCACCACTTGGGAAGTGTTCATGGTAGGAATCTTTTTGGGAAGACTTTTTTTTTCTGAAATTCTCTAGAGTACAAGCAAAAGTTTACACAGTATAAGGACATGCTCACCTGTATCCCCAACTACTTTCCATTGTGCTGTTTCACTCATATCAAGCAATAATGTTCTTAATTAAAAGACAAAATACCTGTTGATTTTAGAAGGACAGTTTTCAGTCCTGTGTCTTATAGTTTAGCATAGCAATGGTAGCTTTTCAGTGTGACTTGAAAGATCTCTGAATTCTCAGTTGCAGAATAACTTTGGTGTATCAGGAGGTGGCATCTTGAGCAACTCTCTTCTTCCTTGAAAATTGATTCAAAGTAACCTTGCCATTATTCGAAAAATATTCTCAAATAATTTAGGAAAGAAAGTATCACTGACAAAAGAGTGCTATGCTGTTGAAGAGCTGGAAGCGCAAAGCCTGGCAAGCCTGTACAAAGTAATGTGAAAGCGCAGTGGTAACTGCCAGATTAGTTGCTTTAGGCGATGGCAGTGACTGGGCTGAACTTCCCATATGTCTACACTGAAACAGACCTCTGCATTCTTATCCACTCTTAAGATTAGGGATTCCTTATTAATATGGGAGAAAGCAAAGGAAAAGGTTATGTCATGCTGTGGACAACAGTGCCTTGAGTCATGGTGCCACTAGTCTACTTCCCAATTTGGGAAAATAATTTTTTTGCTGCTGGCAAATGGTATTTTTGCATTTCAAGAGTCAGAAATGTGTACTGCAGTGTTAATGATTCAGCATGCTCTCCTTCAGCCAAAATGGAGAAGGGATGGTAGCTGCAATAAGACATTTGCAGTTTTTTCTTTTTAAAGACATAGGGATTTATTGTAACATAACTTAAAAGCATGATTCATATAATGCAATTCAATAATCAGAGGAAGTAAGATTTCTGCTAACTCATCTATGATCACTTCAGCTTGTTTGCTTATGCATGAAAAATAGAGGAAGAAATAATCACATAAATTCTTCCCAAGGACTACTCAATTTACTTGTAAAGCATTCTAAAGCACTGAGGGCAGACAATTACGGTCTCAGGGCAACTATGTGTCTGGTAAAGTCAAACTTTCAGTA
This sequence comes from Platyrinchus mystaceus, assembly GCA_035041135.1. Taxonomy (NCBI): domain Eukaryota; kingdom Metazoa; phylum Chordata; class Aves; order Passeriformes; family Tyrannidae; genus Platyrinchus; species Platyrinchus mystaceus. The sequence goes on along the minus strand of JAWWLV010000045.1, from coordinate 41,259,217 downwards.
CTTAATTTTACAACTTAACTTTAGTACTTTAATGAAATAATATACTTTTATATCCTCTCACTTCTGAGAACTATGATAAAATTGTACAATAAACCCATGGTCCTCTTGTATCTTATATGGGGAATTTAGAAAATGGAAATCTTGTTTCAAGTTGCCAGTAGTTACACCTTTTGAGTCTGACGAAGGAGGGGTAGAGTTTTTTCATAGTTGCTGAGATTACTTGTCTTCAGCTGCTGGAGTGGTAACTACTGAATTTGTTTCTTCAGTAAAGTACATGCAAGTAAAAGGCTGCAGAATAAGTGATATATTTTCTCCATTTGAATAGGACATTACATTTAGGTCATCCTGTAAGTCTGTGAAGTATTTCATGGAAGTTAGTTAGTGAGAAGAAAATACTAAGAACTCTGTGAAAGCGGGTGAGAACCTACAGTAAGGCAATGTAATCTTTAAAGATTATGTTCAATGAAAAGAGCAAAATGACATTTAAGAGCTCTAGATTGTAACAGTCTGCCTCTTAAGTATTTCTCTTTGTCCAGTGATTTGAAAGTAGTAATACAAGCTGTTAAGAGCAAGTCTATTGATAATGAACAATCCTGACAAAGAAATTTTGCTATTTTTGTCAAATCATTTTTTTTGTCTTATAATAGGAGAAAGTATTCTTCTGTAACTAAAATTTAAGGAGACTAATCTGGGCCAGAAATTGTTTGCATTTGAATCTGTGCAGGGTCTTGATGTAAGATGAAGCCAGGAAGAATATTTTATAGGAACTGAGAATAAATTTCCCAGCAATATAAAACAGATGCAGTGTTACTGAAATCTGTGTAACTACCTATATCTGCAGCAGGTGTGAATTTAATCTTGCATTTTTAAATAACAAAACTATAGTGTAATTTTTTTCATTATATAGACAACAAAATGAAAAACATTCACTTTTTCTAATGCTTTCAAGTCTCCCATAGCCCACAGAGCTTTTTTTTTTTTTATGGTGTCATGTATGTATAACATATATTTCTCTGCCTTCTTCAGTGATGTTTTCTGAGACATGCTAATACACGTTTGTGTAGAACAATTACCATTGAGTTAAGCACCTATCGAATTTCTGTTACTGACAGGCTGTATCAAACTAGGTAGGGCAAATTGCTTGATCGTATAGTTCATGCTGAAGAGCTGCTTCTGTAGATAGATACAAATGGACTTGGCTAGGCAAAAAGGCTATGGTGCATATTCCTATTTCCGCCAAAGAACACAATGCTGCACTGCAGCAGTAATTCAGTCTGTGCAATGAGTACTGTAACACAGTGTAACTCTTGCTGAAATAATTATCTGTACACAGATTCCCCCAGTGATAGCTATTCTTCACAATTACAGTACTCCCACAAAAGCTGGTCTGCTCCTGCAGTCTTCTTCCTCTCTTTCTCACTCAGATGTGCTGGTCATTAGCTATTCCTCTCATCCTGTCTGCACCAGTGGCCAGATTCCTTTTTGTAGACTCACAGCAGTCCCTTGCTCCTAAAACTTTGGTTTTCGTTTTTCTATATTGGTTGTTCCCATCACACTTTCTTCTTTCCAGCTCATAGACTCATGTTTAAAATGCATTCTGTAGCTTTCCTTTTGGTGCAAAGGCTCCTCGTCTTCACGTGTGCATGTAATTCTCATGCAGCGATTTCATACAGACTGAAACCTTTAGCATGAATATCAATAAACATCTTCAATGAACATATGCCATGGTGAGAATCCTGCCTTTTAGTTCTGTGTCCTCTGCTGAATCATCCTGGTTTCTTCATTGGGAGTCAAGGTGAAGATTTGGTGAACAGAAATGTAAGACATAAGCTTGTGGGACTGGACTTGTACACTGCACTTTTTTAAAGCTGAGATTAATATGAACCACTGCAGCTTTTTATTCCATTTTGCTACACTCATGTGGTATGTTGGTATGTTAACTGCTTGATCGGAGAAGAACACAGTGCTCTGAAGAACAGAACATTGAGTTCTTTATCCCTTTAATGACAAACATTGAACTTAAAAAGGTACCCGTTCTTTCCTTGGTCTGTTTTTTTGTTTGTGTTTTTGTTTGTTTGCTCTGGTTTTGTTTGGTTTTATGATATCACAGTAGCCTTCTAGAAAGTCTGGACTTTCTTTATAGTCTTCTATGAAGTATGAACTCATGATTTTAATTTTTCCCCCTTCTTTCTTTCCAACTCATAGAGGAGATTGAAACAATTATTGATCAGTGAAGATTTAAGGATTATTTGTAATGCATTAAAAATGAAACGTCGGTAATTTTGCTGAATTGCTATGTTTTCGTCAGATGTAAAAGTAAGATTGTAAAAGTGAAAAGTACATTGTGCTAGAAAAGAATGGAGAGTTTTTTGGCCTTTCCTTTTCAGAAGGGACTGCTGGTTTTAAAAAGGAATACAATGTAAAATTATTGTGTTGTAATTTATGTCAGAAAAGCATTGCTAGAAGTTCTTTAATAGTTAGTTGTTGCAGTAGTATTGTGGGATGTTTTAAACACGAAATTACCTTACAAATGGCTTTTTATAGAGGCTTGTGCTGTAATTCCAAGAGTATGGGGCAGTTGTACTCATACTTTCAAATTAGTGAGACTTTTTTTGTGCCTGTTTTTCTGTACACGTTGGGAAAATCTCCAGCCTCATAACTTTTAGTTGTTTACTTATATTACACAGTTGAGACAACCAGAAGTATATGTTCTTTTAGTAGGTGCCTGTATATTAACATGCAGAGCTGTCTGATAGAGGTGTGTCGAAAGGAGCCCGACATAAGATTCAGTAGCAGCATAACAGTGAAGAGTGTTGTACAGAATCGACACAACTCCCTTACTACACAGTCCATACAAGAAAGATTGTGAGAAAAGGGTGTGAAGCAAAGTTTTTCAGTGTGTCTTTTGGTGCTTTAACTAATGAAGTTCCTCCGGATCTTACTGCAAATGCTTGCAGTTTGGTCAGTGGATTTTATGAATTTGCCAGGATTTCTGAATGCGGGCCTGCAGCTGAAGTAAAAATTCTGTAGTGAGCCTGGATCTCCCAGAGAGTTAATTTGGGTCTGAATTCCTTGTTGCAAGGGATTATTACTGCTTAATCTGCTAGTAATGTGGCAGTCTAATCAGGTTACTTTACTTCTGCATGCTGATGCATTAAGGCTCGATTCTTCCTCCATAGAAGAAAATAACAAAATTCCCACTGTGTTCAGAGAGAGAAAGTTGGGTTTTAGAGTTTGCTTGATATGTCAAAAAAGACTCATACTGTTTTATCTTTCACTATGAGAAAGAAATAGATTTTAAAATATCAAGGACAGTGCTAGTAAGACCTAATCAAAATCTAGCTCATATGTTTAGTTTAGTATGGTTTTTCCAAAAGTTTGTTTATGATAACTCAGATTATTGATTGGTGTTATTTCAGTGACAGAATAATTTTCTGAATGTTCTTCTAGCTGAACCGTGTACTGTTCATCAATTTCCATTCAGTTTAATTCCCTCAAACAATACAGAGACTTGTCAGTTTAATTTTAGATTTTTTTTTATAAATGTAATTTTACGTAAGAAAAGGGATGCCATCCTTATTTGCTCATTCCAGTTGTGGAAAAGTCCAGAGAAACATATTCTTCAGTAAACATGATAATAAAAATTTCCCTTCAGTGTTTTTATCTGACAGGTCACATCATTTGAGTCACAAATAGGATGACAAACTGCCTGGAAACCAGAACTAAAACAGTTGATCAAATTCCATGATCTAAATCCAAGACAAAAAAATTTCAACCTGCAAACAACCAGCTTTAATAAAGCTAAATGATATTTTAGACATTTTACTTTTAATTCAAGGTGCTGGTAATAGCATAGTAATGTTTTAAAATACCTGACAAGATTTAGGACTCAGAGTCCTAATGTAACGATACTTAGTTTTGTAAATCCTCCATAAAATGGTGATTTGTTATGTAAGTTTTTCAATGATACTTAGGAGAAAACATCCATCACATAATGCTGTATTACTGCATGAGGCAGTGTAGAAGGTAACTAGTAGTGGAACTAATTGAAGAAGATGTTTAACAGAATTTGGTGTGACATTTCTTATTTGATGCTGATGAAGAACTTCAGTTCAATACTGGACTACATTCAAATGATGTGGGAACCTAAAATAGCATTTTATATGTTGAAGTGCTAAAGTTCAATACTGTGATATGGGG
>JAWWLV010000045.1:41224294-41248619 GCA_035041135.1 Platyrinchus mystaceus | reverse complement strand
ACTCATAGATATTTAGAGTAATATCAGGTATTGTTTGTGGTTAACTAAATTTTAACTAAATTTTCAGCTCTGGGAGTTTTGAGGAATATAGTTTGACTATACGTTTTGACTGTTGATCCCTCTGTCCTCTACAGATCTCTCTGTCCTCACCACAGACCCTCTTTACCCCTGGTGGGCAATGCCCAGTCGCCATATGGCACTCGGGGAACCTCTTCCACTCTTTGCAGCCCAGTAGATAAAAAAAGCTGTTTCTTCCTTGATTCTGGAGAGGTGATTTGCACTGGAGCTGGGTATGCTCTAAATTAGCTTTATATGTTTTTACTATTTATTCTTTTTGCACTATACAGTTTGTTTTTTACTCCTTTACTACATGAAGATGAATATGTGTGTTTGTTTAGATAGGCACAGTTCCTATATATATAACAATTTGATAACCTCTGTTAGTATGCTGTAGGTTCAGAGGTGCCTCGGCTTCCTATGATTGATAGTGAGCCTTAAAATAAACCCCTCAGGTCTACCCAGTCTTGCTGAGAAGGCTAAAAAAAACTAGACCTGTATTTTCCTGCTGCTCATTGCTGTCATCTGGAGAACAGCTGATTAGACAAACAAAAATTTTTCAAACAAAGGAAATACTGTCATTTTTCCTTTAGGATTAGCAGAAGTAAAATATTTCTTTCAGATAATTAGAAGTAACAAAAGCAAATTAAATTAGCTTTTCTACTAAAATAAGTGTTGTTATGAAGAAAAGTGAGGAGTCCACAAAATACTGCACACCCAAAGATTTAATGTTGTATTTTTGTGAGCATTAACTTAATTTTCCTGGTTTTTTTAAGTCAATGTTTAATATGTCTGTGATGTAAAAAGTGAAACAAACTATTTAACAATGATAAACAGATAAAAGCTGTAAGCAGCACAGGGAAAATTGTAGCAGATGATATTGTCAGTATGTTTTGAAAAGATTGACCTGGGTAGAGTCACATCCTAAGTTTTTACAGTTAAATAGTCTGAATTTTCTACTGAAATACCAGCATATAGAAACGTAAAGTTCTGTGGTCTTAAGAAAAAGCACAGCAGTTATAGTGGAGAACTGCAGAGGGAAAAATATAAAAACTGTTAAAGACTGGGTGGTTGTTAGGAGCTGCAGTCTGATTGTCTTAATACAAGGGAAATGGGAGCAAAGCGTTTCCTTGTATTCCAGCACTTCAGTATGGATTCAATGGCTTTATTATTTAGCTTTTGATCAATAATTTATATTCCATGCCTTGAGTTCACTGATGACTTCAGTATTATTTTGTGAGTTCTGTATTATCAGACTTGAAATTTAGTTGTATTGTAGTGTGCTTTGCAACTGTAATTCTTCATTGAAGCTTATTGGCTAAGGGGATTTTCATCCTTTAAGCACAGTTTTGCAAAAAGGCATACTGAACATATTTTTAAGTTAAACTAGTGACAGGAAGATTATCCTATCAGTAGGATAGTACAGATAGAACATAAAACCATTTATCAGAGTTTTTCTGATAAAAGCAGTTTGTATTTTTATAGTGGTAAATTTCACTTACAGAAGCCTAGTAGACTGTTAACCTATAGTGTTTTGTTGCCCATTTGTCATAACTTTGAAAATTATAGCATTTGACATGGAAAATAAGTTGTTATTCATTTGAATATCAGTTTCTTACTTGCATTCTATTAGTAAGAGTCTAGTAAGTAATAAGAACTGGGTTCTCTCTTTAAGACAGTGATAAACTTCACTTTAATTGAATAAGAATTAAATCAGACATTAGACAATTAAAATCTCGCACAGAAGCAGCTGAAACAAATCTGGAAAATTAATATATTTTTCAGGTTACATCACAAATGGCTAAAAGAATAAAAGTTCTTCTGTAGTATCAAGATGGTAATGGTTACGTCACCTTGCATTACTGCTTTTGAAATTATTTTCCAACTCCTTAATCACCACGAATCATGTAATTTTATGATTTTTTTTCCTGAGCATTTATAAGAGCTTAAATTGAAATGAGTGTTATTATTCCACTTCTGTCAATAATGTTGTCAAATGCAGTACTTATTGTAATATCAAGAGAGACAATTTACCAGTCATCCCATTGAGGTGCTTGATTAAATAAAAAAATTAAGACATCAAAGCAGTGCTGTGCACAATGTTAACAATTACCAGTTCATGAAATCTTTTGTATCATTGTTATTCATTCTAGTGAAGAAGGAAGAGGTACATTTTTTCCTTATGAAGTTGAGATTAGTTTTTTAATATGGAAGCCAGTGTTTAAGACCAAAATATGCTAAAAAAAAAAGTGACTTCACAGTAGAATAATTTTGTAAATGTAGAAAGAAGACCTAGAGATCCTGAATGACACAGAATTGTAGTATTCAGAAGGCAGCTTAGCTGGCAGAAGTAGCAGACAACTGATTGGAGGATGTTTTTCAAGACCAGTGCGTATAGTTTAGTATTCTAATTCAAATAAAAATAGTCCTTATCCAATACTGCAAGGACCCATGTTTTCATGCCCAGGCAAATAAGAGACATACTGAGCTGTTTCCATAGTAATTCTGTTTTAGGATGAAGGGAAGATGTCTTACTTTAAAGTATGTCTAGCTTCAAGGGAAGACTTCAGCAAAATACATGCCCAGAGATGCTGTGGTTTCATGTTGACTGAAGAGCGCAGAAGCCCTTTGCACCTGTGATATACAGTTGTATAATCCAGCTACATCCCAACTGTATCATACTGAAACTCATACATGTATGACTTTCCCTATGTCATTTTTGGGGAGGGGAACAAGATCAGAAGGGAGCTCAGCAGAAGACTAGCACTTCAGGTGCTTTGCATAAACCTAGCAGTATAGAGGTGAACGCTGCTGTCTGGCTACCCACACTGAGCTACAGGGTTATGTCATGTCTAATGTAATGTGGATTTAACACCACATTTATTTAACTCATTTAGTAGAATCCAACTGATAAATTTTGCAACTTACATTGATACTGCACCATAAAATACCCACATCTGCCCAGTCTTTAAACATGTGCTTAACTTTGCAGCCTTGTGATTAAGGTTGTGGACTGGGACACTGAAGAGCTGGGTTCAGTTCCTGCTCTATTACAGTCATCCAGTGGGATACAGGGTAAGTCACTTAGGCCCCAATTTTTTTTGAGGTGTTTAGGTTTGTGTCTGCTCAGCTATGCCACATCTGCCTAATTAAGATCTAACATATCATTTACAGTAGCTCTGTATCAATTACTGTATCAATATACAGTTATATGATGTAAAAACTATGTATTGTTGGCTTTTAATTAATTGTATGATCAGATTTTTAATGATAGTGATGCCAAAGCTTCTCAGTTGCAATATCAATTGACTTCTATGTTGCAGAAATTTTGAGTGAATATTGGTGATCAATCACAGGTATTTAATGGTATTTGTCTTACATATTCTTAAGACAGATAGTACCCCTCATTTTGGAATGATTGTTGCTCTGTTCCTCAGTTTTCATCCCATTTTATTGTCAGATTTTATTTTTCTGTCTCTGCTGTCTCTTTTCCTAGTAGAAAGCAAGTCCTTTATATTCTTTCCATTATGTGTACATGGAAGATGAACCACAAGAGACACCAAAGTACTGAATGGGAATGTAGCTGCTACCTCAGTAAAAACAGTAGACACAGTAGTGTGCTGAAATGGGTAGATAGACCATGATGTTTGGCTCCATGAAGGGAGTATTGTAACCTCAAAACAGGTATATTTTTCAGAGCCTGGCATAGGTTTTGACCAAACGCTGCTCTGACAGTGTCATTGCATAGCATATTATCATGTCCTGAAAATAAAACATAGAAGCTACTTCACTGCTAACAGCCCATAGACTGTGAGGTACGTAAGATTAATATTCTTAGTCTGGTCCACCAGTAGTTTTTCATAGAATTGTCAAATGTTTTTGGTTGGAAGTGACCTTAAAGATTATCTAGTTCCAATTCGCCTGCCATGAGCAAGGAACCTTCCACTAGACCAGGTCACTCAGAGCCCCATCCAAGTTGGCCTTGAATGCTTCCAGGGATGGGGAATACACAGCCTTTCTGGGTAATCTGTTTCAGTGCCTCGCCAACCATATACTAAAGAATTTGTTACTAATATCTAATGTAAACCTACTGTCCTTCAGCTTAAGTCTGTTCCTCCTTGTCCTGTCACTACATGCACTTGTTAAAAGTTCCTCTCCAGCTCTCTTGTAGGCCCCCTTCAGGTACAGGAAGGCTGCTGTAAGGTCTCTCTGGAACCTTCTCCAGGCTGAATAACCCCAACTTTCTCAAGTCTGTCTTTCAGCCCTGCAATCAACTTGGGGTCTTGCCTCTGGACTCCTTCCAACAGGTCAATGTCTTGTGCTGGGGGCCCTAGTTTTTCATAGATTTTATTTCTTCCATCTTTTTTCCCCACTGGTCTTGGCCTCAAGACTGCAGGTACTCCATGCTTTGTATCTGTGTGATATATTTGTGATGGAAGTGGATGTCCAATTATTGCGTATTTCACGAAGAGCAAAATAGCAAGTAGACCTAAATAGGAACGGATGGTACCAAAACATCTGAGACCACCTTCCCTGAGCCTAGTGAAGTTTAAGTTTTCTAAAATAAACTCTATTCCATGAGATAAGCTGCCCACTAAGGATGTGAAAATGAGAGTGTATTGTGATAGACTCCTAAACAAGCCCTAGAAAGTCAACACTGGATAAATAAACTTGAAGTAAGACTTAGTTGGAGTTGAGGGTAAATGTCAGTTGGTTTCTGAACTTTGCTCAGCTTCTCTCTCATCACAGAGATGAACAGACTGATCGTACAAGTTAATAGCTTCTGTGGTCGTTAAATCTTTGCATTGTAGCTTGCTTTAACGTGCTGCAGTCTGCATCTCTCAAATGCTGTTCTTTACCGATGGTTGCAAACAGAAATTCTAAGCACTTTGAGTTAGTTGGCCAGCCAGCACAGTAGTCTATATTGCAGTATAAGAGCTGCATGTGAAAGTTGGGTGCCACATTGCTAAGTGCTGATGCCTACACGTTTTGTTAGCTCTAGTACTAAGTACTCCACAACACTAAGGAGGAAGTTAGGCTCTGAACTTTTCAGTGCACTTAGTGTATATTTGCTTGCAATTAGACTTACTGAAATAAATGGATATGCATCCTTTGGTTAGAATTGTGTATGCTCACTTCATGGGAATAAGACCTCCAAAATCAGGAATTGATTTTTACATATGTGTTTGCATAACAGTGAAGTAACAGTTGCATTTTTAAATATGCCTTGAAGGAGAGAGTTGGTAAGTACTGGAAGATCTGGATCTACAATACTCCATTTCACTTCCACTTCATATTTCTAGTTTGTCTGGAGCCTTGTAGCAACAGGCTGATACAGTTTTCTTGCTTAGCTGGGTAGAGTCATTATTCTGTACATTGGGAGAAATCTACAGATAAAGCTACTTGTGATTGGATGAAGTTCATAATGTTGTGTTTTCTCTATTTCCTTTATATTCAGTCCTACTGCTTTGTTACAAGTCAAGGTGTAAGGTTTTTTAAGAAATGTTGTCTCCTGATGGTTATTTTTCTAAAAAGTTTGATCAAATGCCCAGAATTTCATACAACAACTAGTTTTGATAATATCTCGCAGTAAGATTTGCCTCAAAAATTTTATGGTGCTTTAGAAATTCGGTGTCTCTGGGTTTTTAATACCTTACAAGATGTATGACCAAGGTTCCGGTAAAATTACTCTTTGCATGTGATCAAAAACTTTGCAGTGCAGGACAGTAATTCAACCTTGAAGCAATTAGGAGTTTTCACATTTGTTCTGTCAAATTATGACTCATTGATTTATACTTTGTTCCCTTCATAGGTGCCTATCTTGTGCCATACTTAATCTTGCTACTGATAATAGGGATTCCACTCTTTTTCTTGGAGCTTGCTGTGGGGCAGAGGATCCGCCGAGGGAGTATTGGTGTGTGGAATTATATCAGCCCCAAACTTGGAGGAATTGGATTTGCAAGCTGTGTAGTAAGTTTTTTAACATTATGTTTAACAGCTTTTAGGCTGCATGATTTAGACTTTGTTTGGCTGCAGGGAAATGCCATTGATTTGTAGCCGAGTGTCAAGGTCAGTTTACAATGATCTTAAAACTTGAATTGGTCCATTAAAAATGTTGATATACATATACATATATATATGTGTGTGTGCGTGTCTGTTAAACAAGTCAACTTGTGTTTTGTGGCTATTTTGAAATTAGGAACTATGGAATGGAGTAGTCTTCTGGAGAAAAAATGCCTATGAAAGTATAGGTTTAATGTGATAAAGACAGAGAAAAATGAAAATTTAGAAAATGTCAGATACTTAAATGGGACAAGCTATTCCCTTTTTATTCTGACTTAATTAAAATTAGGTTCAGTGGCTAATGTGCAGAACATGCAGAAGTTCAGCTTTAGAAATGTAACTTTTTGATTATTTTTTTTTTAATAGGTATGTTTCTTTGTGGCTCTGTACTACAATGTCATTATTGGATGGAGTCTGTTTTACTTTTCCCAGTCTTTTCAGCATCCACTACCGTGGGACCAGTGTCCTTTAGTTAAGAATTCATCTCATACTTGTAAGTCTATATTAATAAAAGGTTCTTAAAAATTATATAAACTGTATAAAGTTTGAGATTTTGAAACATAAAGGAGAAAAAATACAATTAAAAAAGGTGTTTGTGGATGAAAGTGTTGTATGCAAAGCTGGTTTTTCGTCTTAATAAGACATCACATTACAGTATTTGAAAAAATACAACAAAGAAACTTAATCTAAGAGAAATACACTGTAGTTGTAAAGAAACATCACTGTCAGCAGTATTTTAAACGGTCATTAGGAGAATGCTATTTAGTGTGCTTTTTTTTTTTCTAATATTGATACTACTTTTTATGCTTACTTGGTGAAAAACAAAGGTGGAAGGGTATTTTTACATTTCAATTAGTAGGATACTTCCCAGCAAAAAGTTGTTGTGTTACTAACAAAGGAGAAAATGGAAAACTGTAAACATCAATGAAATGAAAGTGGTAAAAACATTGTTTGCTTTGTAAATTAATATAGATGAGATAATTGATCATTGGGTTGTTGCTGTAATGGGATGATCTCTCATGGACATATTATATAATAGCATTAAAAGTTCCTTATTCCTTGAGTTCGGTTATCTTGTAACAGTTACACATTTCGCATTATTGTTGCAATTGAAATATGAATTATTTATTTTTGTCTCTTTTTATTTCAGATCCTAAATTTTCTTTAATTATCTTTTGTGGGTTTATTTACCACTTGAATAAAGAACATTATTAGGGACATTTGAAAAGTTATACCTTTCTATAGTGTCTTTTCCAGAGTTGCTTGCTTCAGTTATTTGAAATAGTATTTGTGAATGTTGACACACTGTCAAATTGACTGTATTCCACAAGCTGTTGTCCATTAATTGAGCCACAGTGGTTGTTTATGTACTCTTTATCCTGCCTAAATATTAAGATACAGTGTGTCAGCTAACTTCAGCAGAGGCCATCTGAACTAATCTTAGAAAAAGTTATTATATTTGAAAACATCATTTTTGATAGATTATTTCAGTGAAGATCTGACATCTGTTTCAGATTGCTTAAAATTCGTATATTTTTTCCTTTTTTTCCGTTAATTATCTTAACTCAGGACATACCTTAGATATATGCTTGATTGTTAGTTATAAATAATTTACAAAAAAAAATTTCTTTGAAGAAATCTTTTTATGTGTTATATCTCTATATACACAGTTTCTTAAACTGTTCGGAAACATGAATATAACAGAATTACAGAATAATAAAAAAATCACTTCTGGAATACACATAGCAACTTACATTTAACATAACTGTGTAGGAGCCATTTATTTCCTTTTCTCATCACTTTGGTATCATGTTATTATTTTATTACTTATAATAGTAATTAAGTCCCTGTTTATTTGAGTGTCATATCAAAGTGGATACAATTGAGGTTTTGTTTCCCATGTCTTCAAATTTGTGTTCATTTCAGAGATAGTTTTCATAGTATGTAAGTCATGGATAGATGATGTAATCTTATGTGTGATAAGTGGAATGTATGTCTTCATCTACGCCTGCCTACTATTTAGTAGTGAAGTGAGAAATAAATTCTGCCTTGGACTAGGATTAACCATAATGCAGAGGAATACATTAGCCCAAAGGGGTGTTTTAAAATATATACCCAGAACTCTTGACTGATAGCAGTCATTTTTTCTTTTAGAGAATGACTTAAGACTTTTTTGTGAGTTTAGTTTCTCAGTAAATGATGATGGCACAGTTACAAATATTGAGAATTGGTACGACATGGTTATGAAATATCTCTCCCAAACCCATTCTTTACTTGCTAACATCTCTTTGACAGTTGTGGAGCCAGAGTGTGAAAAAAGTTCTGCGACCACTTATTACTGGTACAGAGAAGCACTGAATATTTCCAGCTCTCTTTCGGAGAGTGGGGGTTTAAATTGGAAGATGACTATCTGCTTGCTGGCTGCCTGGGTCATGGTATGCTTAGCCATGATCAAAGGCATTCAGTCTTCCGGCAAAGTGAGTATACTGTTTACCTGCATGGCATTGTTTTATGTTGAAGCATTTCAGGATATTTCTGTTCACTAAACCCTCTGTTTAATCTCTTGAAATCTGTAGGAGCAGGTGAGGACTCACCCCAGTATTTGTATAACCTCAAGGAGAGGAATTTTAGTAGTTAAGCATTAGAATTACTGCAATTTTAGTGGGAATTGTACTAATGTAGTGGGAATTGAGATCTAAAGAAAAATTTTGCTTCTCATCAGCATAATTGTTGCAAGTAATTGTACCTCAGCTTTATCGTGCAGCATAAGTCTGTGTTTTGAGTGTCTAAGGAATTAGGTTTCCATGTGTACTCACAATATGATTGCAGTACACCCACGTATGCAAGCTCCTGTCATTAACACAGCTACTTCCCAGGATTCTGGATTGTTTCTTTCGACTAATGACTTACCATCCCTTTGCATCTGAGTACTCTCACCTTGTCTTCTTTCCTTTGCATGCAGCCAGCTGGATTGGATAGTGAATGATTTGCTATATCTGTTGATCTCAATGGGATTTTCAGAGGAAAAATAATTTGTTCCAATAGCAAAATTCTTTGCTGTTAGAAAGTTTGGCACTGATGTGGAAATTTCTGTGACCTGCTTGGAGCATTCCAGTTAAATAAATAAGTAGCAAGTTTAACCAGAGAATCGTTTTACTAAACTAAACAGAATAAGTTTTCTTTTCAGTGATGGGGAATGAAAGATCAGATTTGATGGCTATTTTTTGTTGTTTTGGCAGTAAACATTACTTAGTGATTGAATTCACTGGTTATGTACTTTCTATTGATTCTTTGTTTTCTTTCCTTCTGAAGACACAATGAGTTTTTATTCACACTGCATGTCTTTACCATCCTCAGTACTGGAGTCGAAGTGCATTTGTAAAGTGAAGCATTTGTGCAACAGTGTACTTCTGTCTCGTCATCTCATTGAATTCATACTGAATTTCCCCGGAAGCCCGGTGGTTCCTTATCAGTTAGTGAACACTGGCAACTGTATTATTTTAGTAAAGCACAGAATTTCTATTACAGTCATGTGATTTTGCTTTCTTCTGCAGAGACAAGGGGAATGGGAAGTGTTCTGCATATTTCTTGGAGCATATGATTGATTATCAATTCAGTCATGTATCCAAAGGATACTGAGTAGTGAATGAACTTATTGAAAATAAAGTCCACATTAAATGTCATGTTAAATTTCTTCTTAATGTTTTTCAGATCATGTATTTTAGTTCCCTTTTTCCTTATGTGGTACTTTTATGCTTTCTGATCAGAGGACTGCTCCTTAATGGGTCAGTGGATGGAATTCGTCACATGTTCACACCTAAGGTATGCGCTTAATTTCTGCTTGCGGAGTATTAAAGTTTCAGTGGCAATTTGACCATTTATGAATGCTCTCATTTAAGCTTATTGTCTTCATAGAATATTTGGCTGTGTTTCTGTTGGGTTAAATTACAAAATTGTTGTTTACCTTGGTGGCACAATATCAAGCCCTAAAGTCCAAAGGCCCTTAAGTATTCTGTCTATGTAAAGTTACCTCCCTGAGGTGAGGGTTCCTGAAGTTAGATGCCTCTACAAAGCAACTAAAAGTGCTATTTACAAGATTCAGAATGTTTAGAGAGCTCCAAATATGGAAGTGAATGTTCAATCTTGCCATTCTCTCGTATTGAAATGCCCAGTCCTGTGATGTCACGGTGCCTTACTTTGAGCTGTCACATGACATTACATAGTTATCTTGTCCCTTTTGAAAAAGAACATTTTTTTTTCCTTTTTGTAAATAAATTAACAATGTTTGCATAGGTACAGGAGACCTGTATTTAATAGCAGTGTAAGTACTCACCACTCAGTTTTCCTTATCTTGTTTTTTATGGTTGACATGCCAAGATAGCAGCAGTTCTAAGCATACATTTTGTACTGCCAATTTTTGTTACCAGGAGCATGCCTTACAGAGCTTTAAATTTTCTAACTACAGAGGTGATAAGGGATGTTATGAATCATTGTTTAGCTTGAAGATCTAAGTCCTACCCACACCCACCTCAAATGCTTGTAACTGTATCTATACTACAGGAACAGCATGTTTGAGTAGTCAGAGCCATACTCAGGAATGTACAATGCTGGGCTTCATATTGTATTATGAAATGCACTTTCCAACAGGTCCATTTTATAATACAGTTGGGAAGAACAGGACTAATGTTTCAAAAATGAAAGCTGAATAATATGATCAAAATCAATGCACATAGTGGCTAATGCCAGATAACAGGGTCTTGTCAGTTGTTTTGGTTCCAGGTGTTTTGAATCTAGAGAACTGTCATTCTATAAAAATGACCTTTGTTAGCCATCACCTTGATGCAGCTGTGCTCAACTTCACTTCGCTGTCACCACTTTAGAGAGTTGTGGTTCTGTAGGAACTTAGAGGCTGCTAAGGCAAGTTTGGGAAACCAGAAGAACAGAGAATTGTAATGCTTACTAATGAGAGGAAGTCTAGAGCAGAGGTGGAATACAGATGTCTTGAAGATAGAATTTGGTTTCTCAACCACAGTGTTAATCCTTTCTTTGACTGGAGAAGTACCACTAGATAGTGAAGGAATATAAATACAAAAAACTTCCCTTGAATACCAACACCTCTTCACTACTCATTATTTCATCTGAATTAGACTTAAAATAAGTTGCAGCAGATGCTTACTTTATTGTTATGTTATAGTTAATTATACAGTTGTTTCAAGTGTTCAGAGAAATGATCTCAAAAGAAAAATTCTTTTTAATTTATTTTGCTAGTTTCCAGTTCTGTATCCCAACATTTAAGTTGTGGTTTAAATTTTAGTTAGGAGACCTCCATGTCACATGTATTGTGTGTGAATGTAAACCTTCAAAGGTATTTTAATTATAATTTTCTGTACTTGGGCACTTATTTGGACTATAGGTTCATATGAGACTACCTGAAGAAATTCAGACTTGCCCCATCTGTTGTTCCATTTACTCCATTGTCCTAACAGTTTATTTGGATACACAGACTGTACAAAACTGTGCTAAACCAATATGGCTTGAAAATTATTCAGGTAGATAGAAGTTAGAGAGGAAGAGGAAACATCTTTTTCAGCCTCAGTTAGCTGAGCAAATCACCACATTTTGACCAGACAATCACAGCACGTTCCCACAAGACTTATGCCAGCATGGCAGAGAACCGGCACACATTGGTGCCCATGTGTGAGAGCCCAGGACTAATGTAGCAGGGGAGAATTTCTGTTTGACATGGTTGTCGAGCAAAGCAGAAATTCTAAATAATAATTTTAAATGAAAACCTAAAGAAAGATACATGAAATGCCCACTTCAATCAACTACTGTAGTTAAACTATAGGACTGAAGCTGAAATGCAGAGCCCCCAAAGTTTCACAAGCAGTATCTAATAAGAAATCAATTACAAGCTTATTTTGAAAGTCTAGGTGATGTGTATCTGAGAATGCAATACTTTTGATGGTACCAAATGATACATTGAGGAAAGCAGGAAGTTTTTTGATATTTCAACCATGTGGAGATTTGGTAGAATACAGCATATTCCTCGAGCTCCCTCTGGTGGAAAAACTCTGGCACAACTGTGATACAGGCAGGTTAAACTACTTGCAATAGCTACTTGTACATTGTAATTATAATAAAAATTGTAAGTCAGGAACAAGTTCATAGCCATAAACACCTTTTCTTTCCCCAAATATATTGTATTTTAGCTATATGTAAATAAATAAAGAGGCTGCTACCTATCTGTAATAAATAGTGTATCTTCATGGGAAACTGAAATTTTTTTCAAAATGTTACAACAATAGCAGATTTATTTTTCCTCAGAGTAAGACAGTCAGTCTGATGATGCTGTCATCTGTGTTGATGCTTTTTAGTTTTACTGTTATCAGTAAACCTAGGGTTTAAAAAAATTAAAAATCATATGCATTAATGGAGGCCCTGAATCAACTTGAGAAGATCTAATGTTTAAGTTTGACATCTAATTCTTTATTTCATTTTTTATGATTCAGTATCTAGAAGAATTTGAGGTAGACAGATGGTGACTTATAACTTAGTATCAAAGATATTTTTTTGAATGAGCAATGCAGTTCAATTTTTTTGGTAAAAATCTTCTTTGCCCTCAAATACATGACCCATTTAACACTGGGTTAAGTTCAAGGCATCTGACTTAAGGGAGATCTGACTTGTGGACTATACAGCTTGTGGTGGCCAGTGTTCATTTCATAGATTTCATTTTGCTTTACATATTTGCATGTAATAGAATTCCATATAAGAGTGTGTATCTTTATGTTCACTTTTTTTTGTTTGAAAAGTAACAATGAAGCAACTTTCATCATACTCATTGAATTTATAAGAGGGTTGATTATCCCAAAATACATCTTAGTTCTAACAAATGTCAATATATATACTGTAAATCAAAGACAGTAAAAGCTGTAAAAAAAAAAGTTCTCTCTCATTTCTCAGTGTAACTAGTATTTCAGTTACATAGCTCCAGTAGTGTGTCATTGTTGGGAACATAATGTATAGCATGTTTCTCTGACATTTAGATAATATAAAATCAATAGAAATTCTGGCCCATAAGTTTGCTCAAATTAGGTGTTTCATTCAGCTTTCATTTTATCATAATGAAAATACATTTGTAGTTGAGTATGAGCATTTTGTGATGTAGGTTGTCGTCCTGATCTTTTTTCTGTTGTTTTTTTATTCATATAATAGAAATGCATATTATAGCTGACATATATTATATCTAATTTCAAACAGCTTGAAATAATGCTGGAGCCCAAGGTCTGGAGAGAAGCTGCTACTCAGGTGTTCTTTGCCTTAGGGCTTGGATTTGGTGGAGTCATTGCCTTTTCAAGCTACAACAAGAGAGACAACAACTGCCATTTTGATGCTGTACTGGTGTCCTTCATCAATTTTTTCACTTCTGTGCTGGCAACTTTGGTGGTGTTTGCAGTTCTGGGCTTCAAAGCCAATATCATAAATGAAAAATGTGTTATCCAGTATGAATATCCATTTCTTTTTTTATATTATTTTTATGGTTTATTTCATTTATGAATTAACACAGAACACTGATTTTGATCTCTCTGTTTTATTGTGTTTTACAGGAATTCAGAGAAGATTTTAAAACTTTTGAAAATGGGCAATCTCAGCCAGGATATGATCCCACATCATATCAATTTCTCAAGCATTACAGCAGAAGATTACAATTTAGTTTATGACATTATACAGAAAGTTAAAGAAGAAGAGTTTGCTTCTCTTGGTCTGAAATCTTGTCAAATTGAAGATGAGCTTAACAAGGTGAGAGTGTTAAGTAAGTCTTGAATACAGAGATTATGAACAGGAGAATATTTTTAGGCCTGAAATGAATTGTGAAGTGTACCTACAGAGAGTATCAGTACAATGTACCTATGAGTTGTGCACCTATAAACACCTAGATGAAAACCAGGGTTGCATTCCAGCTCACGTGAGGACTTTTGGATCTGATGTCTTAATGTAGTCTTCACTTTTTTTTGATCATTTGATTGTTCTCCTCATGAGGTGAGAAGTTTTTTAAAGTTGTTTTTTAGAAGAATTGAGCATGAGGATTTTTCCAAAGACTAAACAGAGGTGTTACCTGTTCAATGCCTCAGACTGCAATGTCTTATAATGTTAAGATGCATCATAAGATATAAATACTACTATACTGAAAGTAAAAAATTATTCTTATTAAGTAATTGTTTAATAAATAGCATCCTGTTTTGAAATCTTACAGTAAGACAGATCTGAAAAAGAAATCATAGTTTTCTAGCCTTAGAGAGGGACTTGCATATTTAAACGCTGATCTCTATATAGTTGCACCAGGATCTGAAGATAAAATGTAAAATCTGTGACTTAGACTTTATAAGTTTCTGTACTATTCCTGCCATTTATATTTGAAACAAAGATGCAGAAATTAAGTCCTTTTTACACTTACTGGAGAAAACAGAGTGTATTTTGTAGCAGTTCTTTATAATAGCTCTCATGCAAAATCATCAGTGAAGAAGAGAAATAAGTTATGGCTGGACTCCAGAGGAAAATTTTTCATAATGAGAGCAATCAGCCATTGGGCTAATCTCTTCAGGGAACTGGTGGATTCCACAGCATGGGACACTTACATGGCTCAGCTGGACAGGGTGCTGGGCCATCTTTTCTGGACTACTTTTGCCAAGAAAGACTGGACCAAATGGTCTTTGAGATACCTTCCAACCTGGTATTCTATAATTCTGTGAAAGAACTGTGTTATTGTCAATCAACTTACAAATTCTCAGCCAAATCCAGTGTTTCACTAAATAGTATTAATTAAGTGGAAGAATTGCATATTAGATAGCAACTTCCCACTCTGCCTTCAAGATGTAATCAGTGACACTGTATGATTACAAAGTCAGACTGTCACACTACCAAACCAAAAAAAAAAGTTCAGGAACAATAACGTAGATTTTTTTTTTCTCACTGACAGGCAGTTCAAGGAACTGGTTTAGCTTTTATTGCCTTTACAGAAGCAATGACCCACTTCCCTGCTTCTCCCTTCTGGTCAGTCATGTTCTTCCTCATGTTAGTAAATCTGGGACTTGGAAGTATGTTTGGAACCATTGAAGGCATTATCACACCCATTGTTGATACCTTCAAAGTCAGGAAAGAAATTCTTACTGGTGAGTTACACGAACTTTCTTTTCTCCCTAGAGGAATAAACTAAATTTTTTTCAGAGTATGAAGTCTTTTTTTTTGACATGAAAGTTTACAGAGCATTTTATAGAGCAGTAAATCACTGTATTCCAGGCTGTACTTCCATACATAGGCACATTAATATATGCTAGTAACACATTTTCCTGAGTGTTACAGGAGCAGAAACACCCTAGGACTTAAATTTTAATGGAGTACTAATTTCTGTTACAAGTTTCTGTATGGTCAGTCCTTTTGGGCTCTTCCAGAATACTTTCCATTCCAGTCTGTATCACACATAAGAGAAACAAAGGAAAAGGAAAGAACAAAAATACATTGCAAATTACTGCAAATTATTTCTAAATAAGCTAAATGAAATCTTTATTTATGATGAAATTTTATTATGCTAAAATCAGGATAGTTGCTCTCTAGAGAGACATCCCTTCAAGTAGAAGCAAATGGAGCTAGTAGCCTGGAATTAGAGAGCCTGCACTCTGCCTCCAGAGTGATTGAGAAATATACATTAGTGATATCAATTGTGACATACCACAATGGTCTCTAGCACAGCTAATTCTCCCAGGTACTGAATACATCTTTCCATGGTGGTCCACTTGCCTGGGTCACATATAACATCTTACACGTCTTTCCTTCATGCCTGATAGGATCATATCTGGAGGCTGAGAACTTGTGTGCCTTTTCCAGTCACCTTGTCAATGGCCCCTTCCATAGAAAGTGATCCCAGCTGTTTGACTTTCCTACCCTGTAATTCCAGGCTACAAGCCCAGTTATCCCAGCACTGGAGCACTCAGGTGCTCATTTACACAGTGGCTGAAATATTTTGTATATCCCACAGCTCACTCAGGGATGGGGATCATCCTTAGCCTAAGTTTCCAGTGGGGAGAAAAAAGGGCCCCTTAACTGGAATAATTGGCCTGACTGATGCTCAGCCTACAATGGATTTCACAATTTATTGAAATTTGACTTACTTTGTCTACTTAAGCATTTTGTAATAATATTATTGACAAATTTAGTAGGAAAAAATTATATTGAGATCCATTATGCAGGATCAGGCATTAAAGAAATACATTTCAGGTTGTTCCTAAAGAAAAGAAGGGACAAAAATATTGTTGCCTAATGCCTAAATATGTTTAGACAGATCCTAATTGACCTTCATGCCATCAATGCTCTTTTAGGGGAAGTCTTATTCAGCTTTAATATTTTTTAGAATCACAGTCTGAAACTTTTTCACTATCTTTTTTCCATTTTTTCACTTCTAAGTTCTTTTCACTTCTGATTTTCAAAAAGTGAAGTTGTGACCAAGTCACATGATGTAAGATGTTTTGCTTACCAGTTCATTCTACCCTTGCATTCACATTACATTTAGTGAGAAATAGTCACTTGATTAATGTCTGCTGCTAAATCAGGACTGCTGTAATATGGCAAATTGAGTAATTCTAATTTCAGAACTTTTTCATTATGTAGGGAAGAGGTCGGATTCGTAATATTGTTAAAATTGAGACTCCCTAAAAAGTAAAATGTTATCAACTTCAATTATATGAAATAATGCATTTCTCTTTATTCCAGTCATATGCTGCTTGGTAGCATTTTTTATTGGCCTGATCTTTGTGCAGCGCTCTGGAAATTATTTTGTGACAATGTTTGATGACTACTCAGCTACTCTGCCACTGCTAATTGTGGTCATTTTGGAGAATATTGCAGTCATCCGAATTTATGGAATAGACAAGTAAGTAAAGGAAATGTATCTCCCTGTCCATATCAACAGTATTCGTTACAATAATTATTACTATTGTAGTTATATTTTGTGAAGTATTTGTGATGTACACAGAAATACAAGTAAGTAGAAACTGGTCAAGAATCTAGTCTGTTATTAAGAACAGGTTTGGAGCAACATTAATTACATCAGGACAGTGTACTGAAACCCAAAGAGGGATTGTAAGAGGTCCAAAGAGAGGAGAATAAAGTTAAAGAGGCAAAATTATAGAGTTAGAAAGGAGGCAGGATATAGAAGTATAAGGAATTTGTATCAAAAGAAGCCATCAAGAGAAAGATTTCAAGAAGTAATAGCTGTGGTCTAAGCAACAGATGAGAATGAGTATTCTGAACAGGTCTGCAGTATTCCAGGCAGCCTGAGAAAGGAACAAAGCAAACTTAATGGAAGTAACAACAAAAAAGTTTCAGTTTATGAACTAGATTTAGTTTGGGGTGTTTTAGCAGTTAATTGTTCTTTGCATTAGTTGTGAGAGAGGAAATAGAGGAAATGACAGCAAAGAACAAGGTCAAAACTTACTTTGAAGCAGAACAGTTGACCTAGCAGTGATGAGTGAAAAGACTATCAAGCCTCTCTTTTTTTTCTTTTTTCCTTCATTTTATGACCAAAATCAGCAGAATGTGTTCACTAAGCAAAATCGTGTGCCCCACTTAAGGTATAGAAGGATTGGTGTCAAAAATAACTTTTGCCATCCACAGGTCAAATAGAGTATGCTATACTAACATGTCAAAGTAATGAAAACATCTGTGATTTCTTTGCACAGGCAAAAAGTGTGACATAGAATGGGTGGTTTTTCATTTGACTTTTCACTTGTTTGATCAGAGTAATCAGCCGGTCTCTCATCATAGTGGAACAAAACTGTAATAAGAAAATTTAATTGTATGGTTCCCAGATATTGTTTCTGGTCTACGCAAGTAGGGCCTGGTCTACTTACTCAGACAGGAGAATTTTTACTTGGGCTGCGTGTATAATCCTCTAATCGATCACATAGACATAAAAACACCATGTATATGATTATACACATGCCAACAAAAGATGAAACAAATGACCTGGTTATCAGGTTGGTAATGTCCAAGTCAGAGGAGAATTGGAGATAGACATGCCAAAAGCCAGCAGCTTACCTGTGAGGAATTTGATGTTCAGGCATAGATAAAATATGGTAATCCTTTGCTTCTCACTCAGAGTGCAGGCGATTCGTGTTTTCAGAGGGGTACAGGATACGGTCTAAAGTTAATAGCCAAATTTCTCATTCATAATGGCAGCCAAGTATTCCCTCTGGAGTATTCCTAATATTTCTCCTGATGTATATTTCTCCATAATATCCTTAAGGAACCTGGCAGCTCTTCTTTGCAAAAACTGTCAGAATCAACAACCTCAGGTTATCATTGGCTGATAGTACCAAGAGTTCTTCGTAGATGAAGTTACATATATATGTCTTAGTAGACACACTGTCTTTGATCAGATAGTAAAAAACCAAAACATAGCATCCAAAGGGATTACAACCAAAGGATAGAAAAGAGACAACACATGAATCCCTGTAGCCAAGAAGGAAAATCTGGAATCAGTGCTAGAGGAGCCTAATAGCTTTTAGAAGAGCATAATTAGGATGGAGTCAATGAAAGATTTAAAGATAACAGATTTATGTTCAACTGGCTGCCAGAACTGGAGGTGTCAGAAAGAGGGCCATATGTAAATGGCACAATCCATTTATAAATTCAGCTTTTTTTTAATGATGTGCTTAATTTCAGTGTAAACAAACAATAGAATGGCCCAAGATGTGCAGTTGAAAAAAATGTTTTAAAGTCTGTATGGCAGAAACTTCATATGTGTAACTGCTTTGAAAACATATTTATTGCTATAAGAGCCTTTTCTAGATGCACATTTCAAAAGGGAATAGGACCACAAGGGTCGTTGCTCGTGAACATTCCTAAAAAGCTGTTTCTAAAAGTATTCGCTGTTTCTGCTGGCTCTGGAATACTCCGTCACAACTACAAAAATAGGTGTTTTGTTCATATTATAACTTAAAATTTTGAGGAACAAGGAGGCAGTTTTATAACTTGGCAAAGTTTTATTTAAGCAGCTTATGTGATGCAAACCATAGCTTATGCATAAAATTGGTTTTTTACACTGCAGCACACATGTGAGTTCAAAATTAATTTTGCAGAATCTGTAAGAGGTGCTGGTTGTATATGTCCTCAAAAGCAAATGACATATGCCTCAGTAAACAACTCAGTAGACAATACAAGAAGATATAAGAAAGAATCTTATACAAAAAAAGGTGCATTTAAATATCTTTCCAGCACAGTTCAGCAAGCAGCTTACTAAGTCACTGCACTGTGCAGCAATTCCTTTTGTTCATCTGTTCTGAAGAACTAGTAATACAAGCTCTCTTTTTCAGCCCATCAAGTAATTTAAACTGCAGCCATTTCTATATATGCATTTTTTCAGTGTGTTCCTCAAGTTAGGTGATGTGTATCAGAGTGCTCAAAATCTCAGTGTCTGCACTAACAATAACCTTTTAATCCCTTCACAGATTTATGGAAGACCTGAAGGATATGCTTGGGTTTTCTCCAAGCCAGTATTATTACTACATGTGGAAGTATGTTTCACCATTTGTACTCTTATGTTTGCTGGTAGCTAGCATTGTCCAAATGGGATTAAGTCCTCCTGGCTACAATGCTTGGATTGAAGATACGGTATGTAGATAGTATGTATGTGTATATATGTGGTATATATATATACATTATACCATCATCATCGTAATGATTGTATCTGAAGTATTTCAGAAATACGTGAACCGACAAAAAATTGGAATTAGAAATTCAAAATCAGTATAAATAATGGCATGTGGTTTTTTTGTCTCAAGTAACTTTGATGTAAAACCAACCATTTTTTAATTTTAGAGTAGTTCTGCTTTAAAATTTAACTGATTGACACAAACCTTCATGCTTTTGTTGACTTCTAGTTTGTTGATGTATGATTAAGAAATTCTTAAGTTTGGGAGCTGTTGTTCAGATTCATGAAGTCTTATTTTACTGCAGAAAAGAGTTGGGTGACACAGCACTGAATAAATCTTTTCAGATATCTCGTCAGGTTTTTTACGTGGCATTAAGAGATTTTGCCATATTGTAAATTTTCCCTTTGGAAACACATATCACAGTGTAGGTAAGAGCTGCATTAAAACCTTTTTCTGATAAGAGTATTGGATTTGAAAAAAAACTTACCAGGGTGAGCTGCAATGGTTCTGTGCATTGGCTCCAAGAAGAGATTCACTTAGGGTAACTCTGCTAGTTTTAGGCTCATCAGCCCACAGCTATTTCTACAGGCTTGTCATGCAAAATGTATAGAGATAGGCTTTACTATAGGTAGATGCCTGACAACTACTCGTTTCTTGTGATTCTCAGAACAATGCTCCTGTGGCGTTTGATTCTTGCCCTGAAAAATTAGAAAGAGAAATACCTTAGAATACCAAATGTACCATTCCTTTCCATATACGAAATTAGGCAAAGGAAGCCTGTTGGCCAGTGATGCATGGATGCAGTAGAGGTGTAAGGAATAGTCAGTGCCCCAGTAAATGCATTATAATTTACATGAAGTTTATACAAAATAGAATAATTGAGACGGTTCCCATGTAGACCAGTTATTAGCCTACAGAACAAAGACTTTTTTCCCAGGCATAGTTAACAGATAACACTGTACACTTGTCTGTTCTGAACATCCTTTAAAGGATCAGTGAACAACTAAGAGAAATGTAGCAGCCTAATGTGAAAATTTTGATTTGGTTGCCTCTAGAGTGCTCTGAACATCTGTGCAACAATTAGTCTTACTGGCAGACAGATAGAAATCGTACATCTCCATGAGTGTTCAAATTTGAGATATGTAGTGGTGCCCACATTGTGGGTGCAGGGTGACAAAGAGGTGAGTATGTGTTTGAAAGCTGCAAGCCTTGGTGAGGACTGCCTGTTCTTTTTTTGGTAAAGATGTATTAATAGTTTTTCTACTGTGTTTCTCAGGCTACAGAAGAGTTCCACAGCTATCCAACATGGGGAATGATTGTCTGTATATCTTTGATGGTGTTGGCCATACTGCCAGTCCCAATAGTCTTCATGGTGCGTCGTTGCAACCTTATCGATGACAGTTCTGGTAGTTTGGCATCTGTATCCTACAAAAGAGGTCGAATAATAAAGGAACCTGTTAATCTGGAGGGAGATAGTACAAGTCTAATTCATGGAAAGAGTCCAAGTGAAGTGCCGTCTCCAAATTTTGGCAAAAACATATATCGAAAACAGACTGGCTCACCAACTCTGGACACTGCTCCAAATGGACGTTATGGTATTGGGTACCTGATGGCAGATATGCCTGACATGCCCGAGTCGGATTTGTAACTACAGAAAAAAAATGGCTTTTTGTTTCTTCTCTCACTGATCATGGCTCTACTATGAGAAGTGGTCAGCTTCACTTACCAGAGTGTGATCTCAGGTGCTCCATAGTGACAGTCTTTTAAATGTCATGACTGTACATACAGGTTGAGAAAACTCCCTTTGGAGTCTCTAGGCTTTTATTTGCACTGAAGGAAACACATTGAAATTCAATGGCAGCCTACTCTGCCACAATAGCCAAGAATTTGATTTTTTTAATTAATTTCTAAATTTAAAGCTTTCTGTCTCTGAAGCCCAGGTCTCACTCAAATGATGAAATATTTCTGAGGTTAAAGAATTGAAGATCCCTTTTTTCAACTAAGTTCCAGGTTAACTCCCGAGTATTAAAGGTGCACTCAGTAGTAGTTCACCAAACTTGTGTTTGTATAAACACCTGTATATACGTTATGTAGATATGCTGTACTTATTTTGTTAGCACTGATAATTACTTAGGCCTTTAGCTGAGTAAAAAAACAAACCTGCAAACTATTTTCTTATGTAATAGCTGTATAGAGCAATAGTATTAGAAAATCAAGGAGTAGACTTACAGGAAAGTGATCAAAGATTCCCGGTTCACTGGGGACTGCATAAACTGTGGCTGTATATTTTGTGTAAAATATTTCTTTTTCAGTGTGAAAGCAATGTTAGAGTGAGTCACTCCAAGAATCTTAAAAGATTGTGCAGATTCTGCATTTTTTTCTATGCTGTGTGCCTAAAAAAGACCTTGATATTTATTGTGGTTACAAGATTACATATATATTATATTTATATAATATACTTGTAATGTAAATATGTATATTATTCTGTATGTAATTGTTTCAAAAGTCGAAGCAAGATGTCTTTTTTAATTAGTCTCCTTCAGTTTTGCTTCTGTTTTATGCAGATTTTTTTTTCAGTAAGTAATTGTTAAGAACTGTATGGCATTACATTTTAACCTATGAATAAAGAGATTGATAAGGTATTTCGCTGTGATTTCCTAGTACACTTACTATACATAACATAGGCTGCTTTTTCCTCATCTGGACTATCTGAAAGAATGACACTTACTGGCCAAATAGAGATGTCAAAAGAAATTGAAAACATAAACTGCTAAATCAGTCATCTTAATAAACTACCGGACAGTGTTTTATTCTTAGGGACATATACTGTTAATCCAGTAGTTCACATAACACTGTAAACTGACAGGATACTCTGGAGACTAGTACATGCTCTTACCTTAGAGAACTTTGAAGCTAGGCATAAATTCTCACTTAGCTACCTCTAATAAGCAAAGTGCAGAACCTAGTTACATTGTCCCAGCATCAAAGAACCAGATTAATTCATCTGAGATAAATGGAAGTCTCTGAAGCTCTGTGCCTCAAGAGTACAGTTTTGAGCATGTCAGTGTGGAAAGCTATGTCAAACAAATGAAAAGGAGCAAAATCCTAAACCAAAGCACTTCAGCAACTTGATAAAATTCCTTATGGATATCTCCTTTGTCACAGGAGAATAATCTCAGATAATTTTCCACTTCTAACCTGAGAGCTTTTGAAATATTTCCAATCATCTGAAATTGAGCTAGCTTTAGTTGACTAAAAGCTATATTTAATTATCAGGCTTATTTTATGTTTGATAAAAGTTGTGAACGTAAAATAGCATTTAAAGTAATCCTCTAAAATGTACTTATTTGTATATAAGGGGGAGAACTGGCATTGGTAAAGCAGGTTATTCTTTTATAACTGATCAGTTGGCAATTTTAATATGTTTGTAATGGATCACTATTAGAGACACAGGGCAAGCATGTACAAAATATTCTTGCTGTGGCAGAGCAGCAGCAAATTTCTAACATCATAAAACACCAGGCTTCTAAAGTGACTGTTCAGAGTACTTGTCATGTATCCCTCTGTGCCCAGTCCACAGAGTGCAGAAGTCTGTTCTTACAGGCTAGTTACCTGTAGTGACACATGCTTTTAATTATATAGACTCTGGTTTTAGATTTGAAGTCATGGCCAAATGTCTGCTGCTACAGAAGATCTGTTAAAATGAATGTAGCAAGATCTTCCTATTAAAGTGCAATAGCTACTTCTGTTTAAAGCATCACAAAGGGGATTAATGCTACTTTAGCAGACTGCTGAGGATTATTCTGCTGGGGAATATATGTCTTGTTTCTGCCGTTTTGCCGTTTCCTTGAACACTTTTAATGAGTATTAACATTTCCCACTCATTTAAACCACTACTTCTCATTTGGTTTCTTCCTATTAACTCCAGTTAGACATGTCTCACCTCAGCTTCATGAAATGTTTCAGACTTCAGAAAGCCCAGAATGTATATCCTGTCTACTGCCAGATGTTCGATTCATAATTTGATCATAACTATGAATGAACACCCTCAAGTGCAGAAGTTCTTTAACCTGTTTAGTATGATGGGCTTAAAAAGACACTTTCCAGCCTAAAGAAGCAGGACTGGTAAGAAAAAAAATAGCTAGATGTGAAGGTTTAAAAACATTAAAAATAATTACTATAAAGTGAGACATCCAAGTCCTTCCACATTAATGAAAGAACTGCTGAAGCAAAAGTATGAAATTGTGTGTACAGTTGTTAAAGTCAAGGAAATACACAACGCTTTGATACTTCAACTGTGGGAGCAAAGTAGTAAAAGAAGAGGGCGGGAGAGAGAGGTTTAATGTATTTATCTACTTAAAAGCCGGGGACCCCTGGTGGCCTAGCGGTTAAGATGCTGGTCTCTCAGCGCCATGGTCACAGGTTCGAATCCCGGCCCTGCTTCAGGGTCCCCCGGGCAGATGGAGCTCGTCAGCCCCTAAGGCCATCCATCTAAG
>JAWWLV010000045.1:41207969-41224157 GCA_035041135.1 Platyrinchus mystaceus | reverse complement strand
TGTGTCTCACCTAAAAAATCCATTGCGCAGGCTTGAAAGGTAAAAACACCTTTCCCAGATCTTCGTTCGCGAAGACTCGCCACTTTTACTTAAAAGCCAGAATGTATGTTGTGTCATTCATAAATAAATTTGCAGGGTTTTTTTTAAGGAAAAGATCATTGCGAAAGTCAACCATGCTTAAAGAAAATTCTCTTTGTGTCTTACACAATCAGAAATGGCCTAAGAACAAAATCATCCATGTGAAAAGTGAAAATAGATTTCCAGTATAATTTATTGCAGCAGGCCTAGGGGTCCTCTAACCAATATGCTGAGATCGGATTTCACTACAGAAATTTAACAGAATCAATCAGCATCAGTATGGCACAAATGAAGACCATCTCATTACCTCCATATTCTTCAGTGGAGGTTCTCAAATTCAGTGAAGTACAGGACAGACAGTCTTGATGCCTGGTTTTAGTCTTTTCTGATCTATCAAAATTTTATTGATACCTTATAGAGAATCATGCAGTGAAAAAAAAAAGAATAGGAAAAAAAAAAAAGAAAAGGAAGTAAGAATGAAAAAGGGAAAAAACCCGAGAACAAAACAAATGTTGAACAATTGTAACCCTACTCTTGGAGAGCAGCAGATACATGATAGGCTGTGAATCCTCATGCTGTCATAAGGAGAATAGTGATCTTGCCACACTAGGGAGAAATCAGTTATGACTTTGATAGCAGTAGCAGAGAAAAAATTATGTGTTTGCAAAAGGGTTTTAAGTATTCAGAAAATACTTGACTGTATTAACTACCATGGAATACTAAAATGGGTTCAGCTGAGATGCACTGTACTCAAAAAAAAAAGCTTTCTACTTCTACCACATCCTTGAGAGATTAGCAGAAATGTACTTAAGCCAGTTTAAAAAAAATGCAGGAATTTTAATATAAACACCTAAATGTCAAGTTAGATTCTGTGGTTTGGGGAAAAAGAAGGAAATCAACATATAAGCTGTAATTTACTTGCTTTGCCACTGGATGGTGCTCATATTTCATGTGTGTTGGTAAAATGGCAATTTCAGTTTTGAAAAGGGCAGAATAATGTACTTTAGTTCTCTACCAAGACAGAACTCTTTAGAATGATCATGGTGTTTCTAAAGCTCACAACTTTACTAATCTGTACCTTCTGCTGCTTTCATAATTGGGTTTTTATTTTCAAAAAAGAAAGACTAAGCAAATCTTTAATGCTAACAAAAGCAATAACATGCTATCAGTGTCCTGTTGCCATGTAGTACACTTTTGGTTCTTGATAGCTGAAAGTTGCAAGGAGGTAGATGAAAGTTGGGAGAGGGGGCAGCAAGGAGCCCTCAAAAGGGGCATCAGCAGAAGGACTGACTCAAGCCTGTAACTTTGCTTCTGAGGAAAGGAGCTACTGAGATGTCTGGTAGTGTTTTAAAAGTAGTACAGCTAGTAAAACATGCCTTGAGCAACTGTTTAACTATTTTGCTAAGGAAGGTGTAAAGTATTTCTCACTAGCTCTGACAGAGCCACCATGCCTTCCATTTATACTGTATACTCATCATTATTGCTAAATGAAAAATATTAAAAACGCTCTTGTCTGAAATCAGCATCAGTACGTGTCTTTGTTGATTTTTTCTCAACAAAGTGCACAGAATGGCAATGAAAGCTCCCATGGCATAGTCTATAAACTAGGATGTTAAGATAAATAATGTATTCAATGAAAAAACAGATATAAGCATTCTCCCTTTTTATTCAGTATGTTTTTTTCCTGTTTTGTGATGTCCTCTGAATGTCTCATGTCCGACGCAAACTCAACAGGTGGAAAAAGAAGAATGTGTTTTCCAACACTAGAAATTCAAGAACATGAACTACTCTCTTAAATAAGTTGAACTAATTGGTGAAAAGAAAATTGGTTTGAAAAGACAAAAGAAATTTCCTTCAAAGCAAGTCCCATTGATTTTCAGATTTTTGATTCAAGCAAAAAGGAAACATATGCAAAAGAAGAGTCAGGTTTGCGATCCCGCAAATACGGAATTAAGAAATATCAAAAGACTGATGAAGGGGACTGGAACTGAAATGGAGCACATTAAAAGAAGGGAGAATGAAAAAGATACTGCTTAAATAAGGCTCATTCATAAATGACAAAGTGTAAATGGAATAGGTAGTAGGTGATCAGAAAGATTAAGAGGTATAGGGGAAAAAAGGACTTCAGAAAGAAAACAGATTTTGATAGCTGTGTGAAGTATGGTGTAATCAAGCCTTCAGAAGAAATAGTCTTCAGTTAGATATAGCTGTTAAACAGAGGTATGAATCAAAGGTAGTTGCAGTTTTGTTAAGCATAGGAGAAGAAGAATGAATCAGGACAGGAGAATGCTGGGCTGGGAAGAAAAACTTGGACAGTGTAAGAATCAATTTACCTTCAAGTACTCAAATGCCTTTGACGTACTGAAAAGCTTAGTTTAAAGCATTTTGAGATGTTCTGGGGAAAGACGTTAAAGAAATGCAGCCTTCCAAAATTATTTCATTTTAGCTGTCTGATTTGAGGACAGGGTAACTATCAGGGTAAAATAGAAGCTAAATTGTGCCATAAATTTAAGGTTTAAGGAGAAAAATAATTACTTAAAAGCACAGAAAGCTCAATGTATGATGATATGAGGTGAAGAAAAGTGAGTTTCTGACTAAAAGCTCTGAGATGGAGACCACTGTATTTTACTGTGATTTAGCATTGTAGTAAATCTCCTGAGCATTTGCCTAGCATCAAGGATACGAATAGAACCCGCTATTACTCACAGACTTGAAATTAGCCAAAAACTCAAAGCACCTAAATAATATGCATTTTACTGCCTGGTCCCTGGAACGGAAACCAGATACCAAGCGTCCCATATGCAATGCATCTGGGCAGTGAAGTGTTCCAAAATGATATGCCTATAAATGGGCAACATTTGGTGTGAGACTTAAGTGTGACAACCCCTTGTTATCACAAAAGAAGAAACTGAGGCACTCTGGAGAAACTGCCAGATGGAGAGGTGAGACATTAATGTCTGTGCATCACTACAGAAATTGAATGTTCAACTCTGTTCAAGTATGAAATATTTTGAATAAATCTGTGTCTAATTACACAGATATTGTATATAATAAAGTTGTCATGAATGTTCTGCTCTCCCATAGGCAGCAAAAACATAAAAGACCAACTGCTTACCTGGCACAGAAAAATAGAGTGGCTTGTGAAAATGTTGCAAACATTATATGTACACATTCCTTGTATCTATACGTATACATAAACATATATCTAGCTACAATTCACCTTACTTTCTGAGAGAAGAGTGAAAAGGGGATAGAAGAGTTGGCAGTTAAGGATCTGTCTTTACTCCTCAGGAAGGTTTACTTTCAAATAAGTTTAATATTATTTCATAAAGAATCTTCAAAGCAGCGAAAGGCAAAAAGCAAGGTCAATAGATAAAGAGGTTTTGAATTAAAAAAACAAGAAGGTTCTTTAGACTCATTTTGAAATTTCATAAGAGACTCTAAAATTTTCCCCAGACCTCAGATCCTCTAGGGTCAGCTTAAGAAGGCCTCCACAGACCTTGTAGATGTTGCAATGCAAAGTCAGCCTCTCATACATCTCAATTCACACATTGTTATAAGTTTCCTTTTGATTTTGATTCCCCTCTGCTGCCCCAGGATTTCTCAGATGTTTCCCATTTTCACCACAGGCTGCAAAAAAAAGCTGTGCTGACACAATGGATGTGGTGCTGTGGACAAAGGAAGGCAAGGCTGAGAGCAGAAATTGCTTAGACGTTCACTGCCACCAAGGAAAGATACATGGAATTTTGGTTTCAGCTTTAGAAATGTTCAGTACTCTGTATGAAAACTATGTTATGAACAAATAAACAATAGCAAAAATAGCCAGTCTCTTAAGGGTTTTAGATAATTTGGAGTTGTCAGGTAGTTGAAAATTAGACAACACATGGCCATATAAAAAGCACTGGTGGCACTAAATCATGACTTCATAACAATCACTAAATAATGACAGAATGGACTGAATTGGAATTCTCAAGCTCCTTTACACAGCCTTTTTCTTCTGTTTTCAGGGATAACTTTTTCTAGCCTTCCATGTCTGTCTTTTACTCATTACAGAATCAGCAACCTTCAGGACTCAACAGTTTGTTGAAGTACCTGGAGCTTGCAGAAGCAACTTAACAGCATTTATCACACACACATACAAATGACTTTCAAATTATGTACATTTGTTTTCTTCATTGCCTTTGCAGCTTGAATGCAGAGAAGCTGAGTCTGTATTGCTGTGCTGGACAGAAAACACTTGTGCCAGCACTGCACAGGTCAGAAGGAGTCTGGTCCAGATCACAGTATGACTGTGTACACATGCTGCTTCTCTTGTATTGTCTGTGTAAAGGACACAGGGATCTAATTCTTATTCTCTGAAATGCTTCAAACCATTCTTAGATGGAGCACCTGTTGTGGGATGTGCTGAACAAGCAACTGAACAAATCTAGCAATTTAGTGAGGAGGAGGAGGAGGTTGCTTTTTATCTTCCTACTCTTACTCCTCCCCACTTTGGCATTCATCAGCCCTTCACAGACAGAGCCATTTCATTAGCCCAGCAAACTGCTTCACTTTTTATTCCAATTTATCTTTTGTTAAGCTGTGAATCAAAGTGATTGCTCACAAGGGTGTAATGAGTGCAAGCACAGATGCAGGAGAAAGGAGGTGCTGTACAGTCAGGAAAGGAACAGACAGTTGGAGTGGGATAGGGTATGGACCTCTCTCTTTTAGTACTAATAAAATTATTATATGTACTCAATCATGTAACATTAGATGAAGACAGAGATGTATGACTAATAATCTAAATTTTGGCCTAGTAGGAGCAAACCTTCTATATAATTAAAAAGCCTATCTTATGTGTACATGAACTTTCACACTATATATTGAATTGGTAAAACACATTCTTATTAAAGCATGTTATTAGTTTCTGAAACGAGTTGTGAGGGACATATTAGTGCCTTGTCATGTCTTCAAAGTGAATATAATAATTTGCCACTTCAGTTTTTAACTCTGCTTGCTTGCTGCTGCTGAACTGACTCAATAAATTTCCCTGTTTTGCAGTGTGATTGAGTGTGCTGTTGACCTTTCATCATCACAGCCATAATACTGAGTAGTTAATTTTATTTAACAGTATAGCATTACTTAGCTATGGGAAGCCATTTCTTTTAAGACTGCAAATGTGTCTAAAATCAGATCTGAGATTTGACTCCTAGCACATTTACAGACATATATGAAGTTTTGAGTGCTGCACAGGCAAAATACTTTAGCAACTCAGCATGTGGTATAACAAATTTTAAGACTCTGTCTAGAAATGAAGAAAAATGGGTTTTTCTTCAGGCAAGGTACTGACAGACAGTGGTATAGGTAAACATATTCAGTGGGAGATACTGTTCCCTCAAGACAGCGTTTTACTGAGCTAGTAGAAATGAGTACTCAGCTTCAGTGAGACCTAGATGTAAGTCTTTAATATAAATAGAACAAAAGCCAATGAAACCTCATCTGGTCTCAGATATTTTGAGCAGTCTTACAACTGCTTTTTATGACAGAAGCGAATTGTGGGGTAGCATCACTCTGTCCCCTGAGTCTGCATCTTCCTAACCCCAGAAGATTTATGACAATTGTTAAAACAGGGAGAAAAATGCAGAAGTAACAAAATGAGTCACTAAATGAGATGCTCAGTTATATTCCTCTCCACTTTCCTTTTTCAACAGACAAAATACAGTAGTAAACCCCTCCAAAACTGAGAAATAATGCCTCCTTTCAGTTTTTTTGTTTACATGATGTTGAGGAGGTGAGTCAGGTGCTGCATAATAAACCAAATGGATTAAACTTGTTTCCTGCAAGTTAATCTTAAGGGGAAAATGTGATATTCATGATCTGTATATACTAAATAGAGGAAGGTCTTGAAAGTGGGACAGAAGATTTAAGCTTTGAACTTCTGTTTACTTTAATGGGTGTCATGCAGCTTAACCCTGTGAAAACATGTCCTTACACAACCATTAAGGATGAAGATTTTGATTTTTAAATCTTTCATGTACTACACATCCTGGCTTGCATGTCAAATAATTGTGCCAAACTGTGCAGTGTGTGCCAGTATCTTTTTCATTTTCAGTGCTCTGGCCCCTAATTTGTGTTGACAATTT
Source organism: Platyrinchus mystaceus (assembly GCA_035041135.1). Lineage (NCBI taxonomy): Eukaryota > Metazoa > Chordata > Aves > Passeriformes > Tyrannidae > Platyrinchus > Platyrinchus mystaceus. The sequence goes on along the minus strand of JAWWLV010000045.1, from coordinate 41,217,957 downwards.
ATTCTTGAACTAATATAGCTGCATCATCACCAGCATTAGAAAAAAATCATCTGTGCTGGCAAGTGCTTCCTTTCCACATGGAGGAGACAGTTCTACTCATTGATAGGTGCCATTAAGACTAAATTATTCTAATTGTAAAAAAATCTTTTGCCAAGACAATATCTTACATGGGAGAGAAGAGTATACTTGTAGGTCACTGTATATGTGATATTTCCCCATCTTTAACTTTTCATCTCTATCTTTCTATTAAAAAAAAATAAAACGAATAAAAAAAGATTTGGGAATTGATTTTAGTGAGGCCAGATTTTTACCAAACCTTTGAAATTGTCATCTTTGTAGTGAGTAATGTTTGGTAATATTGTAAAACCCTCTAAATCAGCATGAGTGAGGATTCTTCTGGTGCAGACAGAGCTGTGCAATTTCCATGAGATACATCTCCTTCCCCTGACCCTGGAAAGGGGCCAGATGACAACCTAGAGGAGTCAGGACACTGCCAGCAACTGGGAATGAAGGAATAAGTGTTGTTACTGCTGCTGGAAACAACAGGCAGTGCACAGGGTGTTGCACAACCTATACAGGTCTTCCCTCTTTGCTGAAGTTGAAATGTTGACTCCCCAGCAATTTAAACCTATGAAAACACAAGAATAATTTAATCATTTTAACCCCTTCCCAGAACTGTGAGACCCATGGTGCAGATTTTCTGATTTTTTTTCCTTATTTTTTAGTTTACATCTGTACTTGTACAAAGATCCCATGAAATAGGATGTTTGATCTTCATTTTACAGGGAAGAAAAAGACTAGAAAAACTATAAATGATGTTTGTGACAGGTTTAGAAATAAAGATCAGATCATGTTCATTGGAAAGGACAGAAAGAAGCTGACACTTTCCTTATGAAGCCAAACAAAGAAATATGTTCTTACTTCCAAATGGATTTTGTGAGTTTAGGAGACACTGGATACTTATACAATTTCACATGCCTAGTGCAGGGCTGACTGCTACTATAACCCTTGGAAAATGTGTTTGCTATAGGTTTTTATAGCAGTTTTTGAACTAACAGAAGGAGCAGGCAGTTACCTAGTTTAATTGAGGGGTTTAGCTATCTTTTTTCCCCCAGTAATTTTTCTTTTAAGATGGAAATAAACTAATTGAGGATTTTTGCTTTGGAAGTAGAACATTTAAATGCATGTTGACATTTCCTGATGGTGTGCAGTTAAATATAGCACCTGACTGTCCTTTGGGAGAATAAGATTGTGTTGAGAATAAGGTGCTGTACAGACAAGGCACATGTGGCGCTGTGATATTCTGTGCTCAAATGTCCAAACAGCTGAGCACCAAAAATGTCAGGACAGGTATAGAATGCAAGCAAGCTTGAAGCCTGTTCCACACATGCAACAAGTATCTACAAACAATTGCTATAAATAGCTGACAGAAGAGAATTATTAAGGTCTGAGTACAGAATTATGGAATTATGCATCAGGGAATACCAGTTCTAAACCTAACTTTGACAGAGATTTCTTGTGTGACTATATTCCATCTATCTTCTATCTGTCATTTTCTGCATAAAGTATGAATATGTTGCAACACTGATCTTAATATTCCCATAACAATAAATTTTTCACTGATACATTGAAGACTGAAAATAGGAGAGTGAGTATTCTTTTTTTAGTTAATAAAAGTTTTCTGGTTTTATATAGTTTCTTTCCAAGAAGGCATAAGGAATTCTAGCTGCACTTCAGTGAAGGAAAGTTATATCAGATCAGCAGTGATAAAGTGCTAGGTCTCTTGAAGTTAGTATTGGATTCAGACAGCTCTGCTTGCAGTCAAGAATCCCTTGACAGGCCTGTAGTTTCCACGGTCCTCCTTCTTGCCCTTCTTGCCTTTTTCTGATCTCATCGGTTGTCTGGCCTTCTAGTTGCAGAGCCTCATACCTGTTGTAGAAGGTGCCAATCCTACCTGTCAAATTCTGAGAAGGAGGAGGAATTTTCCTCCTGGAACATGCAGTGACCTGCTTCCAATCTTCGTCTGTAACAGACCCTTCACTAACAGTTCTCTGACTAATTACCCTGCAGGGTTCAGAGTCCACCTACTTCTCCACCACAGTGGAGGTTCGAGATTACCAAGAGTCTTGAGACTGTAGTGTCTCTGAAAACAATCAGTCTCTCTCTTGCTTGTTTGCTCAAATTCTACAAAGCCTGTTCACTTCCAGCTTCTGTAGCTCCTTCACCTGGTGACACGGCTCTTCAACCACAGCACACCCTCTGCAAAAGAACTGCTTGTCGGCCCCATCTTCCTTCAGGTCTGGCTGGCTGGAGGCCTCTGATAAGGATGGTACAGTGACTCTTGCAGCTGCAGGGGCTAAAGTTATGGAGAAGATTATGCTGGGAGACATTGAAAAACATCTGAAAGAAAACTCAGTCATTGGTCACAGCCAGCACGGCTTCATGAGAAGAAAGTCCTGCTTAACCAACCTGATTTCCTTTTATGACAAGGTTACCCACTTAGATGACCAAGGGAGGCCAGTTGATGTAATCTTTCTGGATTTCAGTAAAGCTTTCAGTACTGTCTCTCACAGAATCCTTCTGGACAAAATGTCCACCTCACAGCTGGATAAACAAATCATGTGGTGGGTGAGCAATTGGCTCATGGGTCAAGCACAGAGGGTGATAGTGAATGGGGTGACATCAGACTGGTGACCTGTCACTAGTGGGGTTCCACAGGGCTCCATCTCAGGCCCTGTGCTCTTCAACATCTTCAGAAATGACTTGAACATAGGACTGCAAGGGATACTAAGCAGGTTTGCAGATAACACAAAACTGGGAGGAGCTGTTGAATCCCTCAAAGGCAGATAGGCCCTGCAGAGAGACCTCAACAAATTAGAGGACTGGGCAATCACCAACCATATGAAGTTCAACAAGGGAAAGTGCTGAATTCTGAACCTGGAATGGGGCAACCCCGGATGTCCATACAGACTGGGGAATGAAAGGCTGGAAAGCAATGCTGTGGAAAGGGACCTGGAGGTCCTGGTCAACAGCAAGTTGAAAATGAATCAGCAGTGCCCTGGCAGCCAGGAGGGCCAACCGTGTCCTGGGGGGCATCAGGCAAAGCGTTGCCAGCTGGTCAAGGGAGGGGATTGTCCTGCTCTGCTCTGCACTGGTGTGGCCTCACCTTGAATATTGTGTGCAGTTTTGGGCACCAGAATATAAGATATTAAGCTATTAGAGGGTGTCCAAAGGAGGGCAATGAAGATGGTGAAGGGCCTTGAGGGGAAGCCGTATGAGGAGCAGCTGAGGTCACTTAGCTTGTTCATCCTGGAGGAGACTGAGGAGAGACCTCATTGCAGTCTACAACTTCCTTGTGAGGGGAAGAGGAGCCATAGACACTGATCTCTTCTCTGTGGTGACCAGTGACAGAACCCAAGGGAATGGCCTTGGGGAGGTTTAGGTTGGATATTAGAAAGAGGTTCTTCAACCCAGACGGTGGTTGGGCACTGGAAGAGGCTTCCCAGGGAAGTGGTCACAGCACCAAACCTACCAGAGTCCAGGAAGTGTTTGGACAATACTCTCAGGCACATGGTATTACTCTTGGAGTTGGTCCTCTACAGGGTTGAGTTGGACTCTATGGTCCTTGTGAGTCCCCTCTAACTCAGCATATTCTGTGATTCTGTGGCTTTTGCTCTCCACTACAAATATTCACCACCATCTAAGTTGGCCAAAACATAGATTTTTCATAGCCTGGGATCTAAGGTAATGCTCAGGTTGCTTATATCTTAAGACACTTGCAGACGTAAATATAGGCTTGCTCTTTCTGTGAAGGAAACTGGCTTTACACTTCTGTAATTAGGTGCATAAGTAATTTCACTTTCCTTTTTAATTAGTACATGGCTGCTCAGAACAGAAATTGTCTTTGTAAGGGGCAGGAGTCATTGATCTACTGTTCAAATTTTCTACCAGTATCACCACACTGGGATTAAAATAGTACATCCATGAAGCTGATCATTGTTATAACAATAAGAATGACCTGATCTGCAGAACAGTGAAATTATGCCCCTCCCTCCCCTCATTAGGCAAAATGAGATTCAGATAAATGAGATTCAGGTAAATGAAATTAATTTTTTAACCTTTCAGTGAACAGTTTGTTTGCAAATGCAAAGTAAAATGCTAAAATGCAAAGTGAGATTAACAGATTTGTAAACAAATGTAGATTTTCATTTCTTGTTGGTCCATCATGGTATACTGTTAAAGTGCTTTGGGTCCAAAGATTTGCTGATAAGAGCACAGATTTCAATCTGTGCAACAGATCTGGAGAAACACTGCATATCTCTTGGGAAACAGATTAATGAAGACAGAAATACGGATTGGTACAGAGACAGATAGATCAGTCAATCCTCATGAGAACCATTCTTCTCAGTTTCAGAAATGCCTAAGAGTTGCCTGTGACACTGAACTGTTTCCTCCATTACGGTAGTATAAAGCACTATATTCTGGGCAGAGTGTCTACCCATTTCATTTTCAAGTGTAGTCATAAGTGTGCCTCCAGCCCATTCAATACAGTGTGGTGCATAATATTTCAGTGTTATGGAAACAGGCTTGAGGTAATCAAGTATGATGTGGGTTAGACAGAATGATGCATAGTGCTGTCCCCATACAGAATGGAACTTGAAAAAACATCCAGCAGCAGCATTAGCTGTAGCTCTTCTCAAGAAGTTTAACACCATAATTTAGCAGCGTTAGTCCAAGTTTGCTCTAGTCACGCCACATAAAGGGGAATGTAGGCAAGGCTGTTTTTATTCAGAGAACTGCAGGACAAAAAGAATAATTTATGTGCAGGTTTAAAGGAGGGTCTGGGATTTTGTAATCATTTTGCAAAGTTGAGAAGCTGAAGTTGGTAGTTGCTTGGAAATTCTTTTTAGAAGAAAGATGCTAATTTGGTACTGAAATTTTCTTGAAAATATGACAGTTTCCCCAATTATTTCTGGTAAGAAAAATAAAATACAAAGAAACAGGGTGAGATTATCACATTTTGAAACCTTTTATTAAGGACTGGTTTTATTTCTAATGGAAGGATATATTTATCTTTTTTTAGAAAAACTATACCATGTATAGACTGGTACAAGCAGTTTTGGTGGCATTTGCATTAGGTGAAATACCTCTGTAGCTAATGTACGTGCAGATGTTAAGACTTTGTTAGAGCAGCTCTTACTAGAAATTCAGGCCATATCAGGCCTGGATTTCTTATTAGAAGTATTGTGTGATGGGGAATTCCTCAAAAAATCAAAGCAGTTGTTTTCTCCACAGTGTTGTGGCTAATTGTCATATTTAGACTCTGGCAGGTTATATAGTCATAAAAATGAGGCTATTTTTGGCAGCAGGGACATTCTGATGCTTGTGGGAATGAGGTGTTTTGTTGATAGTTTTCCTCAACCCACTGCAGAAACTGCTGGTGGTGAATAGGTCAGCCAACTGGGGACACTTGCCAGAGCTGTGGATTTCATGAGGCTAAATTTCATTTCAAAGTCTTCCCTGTCCTCATAAAATATGTTTGGTCTTCAGAATGATTTCATTCTAACAGATAGGCTTGGACTTCAAATAAAAGTATCAGTGTATTAGTAATATCCTTGCAGATGACTTGTGTAAGTTGTCAAGTGACCACCCACACAAAGTACTAAGAGTAAGAAGTCATGGTTCACATTATCATGAACCACAGAAGATATTGCAGGTTACCATTTCTGCTGTGTGTGCATTTTAATAGTTTCTTTGAATCAGACTTCTGAGCTTTGGAAACATACAGCTCATCGGCACAAAAAGACACAGTACAGCACAGGCGTGTAGCTGCTGAAAATGTACAGTACTGCCAGCCAAGTAAGTTAAGCAGAAAATAAATTACATGTCGTGCTGTTGGGTTCATTATATCTAGTTACAACAGACTAGGGAAACCTCTCAAGATGCAGAAAAAGCCAGTTATCAGTAGATCTTCAATTTATTTTCTCCATATACAGACTATAAATTTAATTTTAAAACATGAAGGGAGACATATTTCTAAAGGTAAACAACACCCCCACTTTGAGAACTTTGCCCTTTTTTGTTTCAAGTATAAGCCAGGAAGAGATTTCATTCCCTTTGCTGCTGTAGAGGAATTCATACTTACAACTAGTCACATTTTACTATGACCAAACCCCAATTTTCCTAAATCAACCATGCAATCTGTTTTGCAACATTTCCAGGAGGGAGATGAATGATTTGATATAAAAATGGTCCAGTTTTCGCACTGGGAAAGTACTTTTTATCCTCATTTAAAACAGAAACCAAATAATAACTTGAAACTTGAAACCAATTCACTGCTTCATATTTTCATAAAACTGCACAATGAGAACATTGGTGTATCTTTTCAAATTTCACAAGGAATGATATACTTTCTCCCAGTGTGTCACACATAGTCAACAGCCAGTAATCACAGCAAATGCATATATAAGAGTTTTCTTTTCTTTTTTTTTTTTTTTTTTTTTTTTTGGACAGGTAAAGTATAGTGGAAATCAGCTGATATATATTATGAATGATAAAAGATTTCATGATGATGTAGGATTCTGTTTGGTGAATGTGTTTTACAGGGTAAACATTGTCTAGAATCAGGATATAATATTCAAATATGTCAGTGGCTGCCACTCCACTCCTGCATAAGGAAAATATCAGCTCCACTTGTTAAAAGTAATCCCTATTATCTAAGGGATTCAAGGATGGGGATTCGGTGCCAGGTAAATAAGAGACAGAACTAGTAGGGTCCACAAGAAGAGGGAGAATCAAGGGATACTTATAAAATTATTTCAAACTCTGCCTATATTTGAATCTACATTACTGTGGTTTAGCACAATGCCTTTTCCCAGCAGTCAAGGAGAAAATGAAAAAAAAGGTTAGAGTTGCTGCATCTTAGTTTAGTACAGGAAGACATCCTAATCAGTATCTAGCTCTGCCTCTTCTTAAAAGACCATCCAAAATCCATTTAACAAAGGCTCTAAGAACATTTGAGCTGTCATCCTCAGTTCTGAGAAAGGAGAACTGCTCCAGGAAACCTTTGTTCTGGTGTGGAGGTGTAAAATGAACTGCCTCTGAATGCCATCCAGAAAAGGAGAGAACACAGTTTGCCTGGACCAGGTAGACTGCTAATAGCTGGGAGAACAATCAAATCAGAACTGAAAATGGACTTGATACCCACTAACTTGCACTATATGTGACTTCCAAATCTGAACAGCCCTCACAGAACTGGGAAAACACTAATTTCTATTTGTCAGACTAGGAAGTGCATAGCAGGAGGTTGAAAGAAAGATTCACTAAAACTTCAGACGTTGCTTTTCCACAATATACACTGTCCTTAAAAGAAAGGGGAACCATTCTGATCAACTTGGTCTGCTCTGTGACAGACTAGTGATATGCAGCTCTTGTGTGCACAGGTGTTATGTGAAAAGTTTGGCCTTCTTTTGGCAGCTTTCCTTGCTATTCCTACTGGGTAAAAGCAATTTTAGAGGGATGTAGAACAAAGCTGTTGGCAGTAAAGCCTGCAGTTAAATTGAATCATAGCAAGAACCACATGGTAAAGTATGGTACAATGGCAAATCAGCATTTATCACTCTTTTTTTCTGGAGCAGAGCACTATTGTTAATAACAGCATATGGTTACTCTGATGGGATAAGTAGACTGGAAAGCAAGAAACCATTTGCATGGTGTCAGACATACCAGTCTATTAGGGTTATTTGCTTAATTGCAAATTTGCCTCAGGTTTAATGGTAGACACCTTTTTTTTTTGCTGGTTTCTCCTGCTGTCACAACTGCATAAAAGTCAGCTTCTTGTTGACTAAAAGTTCAGGAAGAAATACTTTCCTAGTTATTCCAAGCTGGATACATTTATGAGCAATTTCTTCTGTAGCTACTCCAAGCATTCTCTAAACACCTCCAAAAATTGGTGAGTGTCAGCCTGAATGGAGGTATGTGGCTATCTGCAGTCATAACAAACGATCTGTGACTATATATGCAATATGGTTTGTGATAAGCATCTGGCTTCACCCTATTTTAGAGCTGTTTCTTCAGTAAAGATCACTTGAATTAGGAAAATTGAAAACATCCCAAATCTGGATGTGCTGAAATACTAGTGATTTTACTTTTAAACCAGGTTTGTGTAGGGGTAAATATGCAGAAAGATGAGCATCCTGCACCATGTTATCTTTACTTTCTTTGCCATTTTAACCCACTGACTAAAATGCTACCCTTCAGGCATTAAATGTACATAATTAAATTCAAATGCCACTATAAAAAGCAACTCTGTCCTATGGAATTGTTGATTTTCTCAAAATCTTTCTAGTTTGTCTTATAAGCTAACACATTTAGTAAAATACATTAAAAGGAGATCATTAGTCATGCATTGAATCCACATATTTTGTTTAGATACAGACCTTTGTGTTTAGAAAACAAGTCTGTGTTTGCCTTTTTCACCTCTGCAAGCGCCTCACTGTAAATTTGTGCCTAGCTTTTCTTGGTGTTTTTGGCAATTGCTGTCACTCACATTTAATATCTCTCTTAAGAATTAGCACAGATTTCAAGTCTGCAAAGAATCGTCTTAGCTTGACCTGCTTGTAGAAGCTGTAGACTTTAAACTGGTGCCGTATTCGGTCTGCAACTTCTGAGCTAGAGATTTTTTAGAAGAATTATCTAAGCTTTATTTAAAGACTGCAGATGATGAAAAATCCAGTGCCTCACTAGAAAAGCTATCTCAATCGTTAGATACTCTGTGTTAAAAAATGTCTTCCTCAATATTTGTCTGAATTTGTCTTACATTAGCCTCCAGCCATTGCATACTGTGACGTTTCTGCCTGTTAAAGATGGTCATACTTTAGGAAATTTATTCCACACTTAACTACAGAAAGTAATGCAATCACCTTATTTTTCTCTTGAATAAACACCAGATGTGGACATCATCATCAAATAATGATTTCACAAATGTCATGCAGAGAAAAGCAGTAGGAAATGACAGTATCTACACTTGCACCTTTCAATCCTTATGTTCTGCTTACACATAAGAGATTCACCATAACATTCCCAAAAATTACATTTACCAGAAGGCAATTTCAACCAATTATCATACAGATAACTGTCGCAGTCCCTTTTTCTTAGTCACTGTTTCTTAAAAATCACTCTGTGTAGCTTATTGACCTTATTTTTATCTGCACAAATTTTGCACAGAACATGGATATTGAAAAGAGCTAATCTTTCATTATTCAATACTGCAGTGGGTTGACCTTGGCTGACTGCTAAGTCACCACCCAGCCAACTTCTCTCTTCTGCTCCTCAGCAGAACAAGGGAACAATGTAAGATGAAAAGTCAGTGTGAGTGAGTGAGGCAGATCTTTCACCAATTGCTGTCACAGGCAAAACATATTCAACTTGAGAAATATTAATTTAGTTTATTGGCAAATAAAAATAGAGTAGAATAGTGAGAAACAGAACCAAAACTAAACACACCTTCTCTCCACTTGCACTTCTTTCCAGGCTCAAATTCTTCTGACTCCTCTACCTCTGTCCCCCCACTCCAGAGTGGTGAATTGAGATGGGTAATGAGGTTGTGGTCTATTCATAATGCTTTGGGTCTGCTGCTCATTCCTCCTCATGCTCTTCCCCTGTTCGTTGTGGGGTCCTTCCCATGGACTGCAGCTCTTTCAGAACTGCAACAGTGGGGTTCCCCCACAGGCTGCAGTTTCCTCCAGTTGCAACTATTCTGCTGTGGCATCAGGTCCTTCGTGGGATGCAGAATGGATTTCTGCTCTAATGTGGTCTTTTATGGGCTGCTGGGGGACAGCCTGCCCCACCATAATCTTCTTCATTGATTGCAGGGGAATCTCAGCTCTAGCATCTGAAGTACCTCCTCCCCTTCTTTCTTCCCTGACCTTGGTGCCTGCACATCTGTTTCTCTCACATTTCTTTCACTCCTCTCTGCCAGCTGCCATGT
>JAWWLV010000045.1:41178258-41190195 GCA_035041135.1 Platyrinchus mystaceus | reverse complement strand
ATATAAACTACTAGAATTAAATATTTTTTGTGTATTAAACAAAAAGTCAGACCAACACAGATAGAAAATTAAGTGACTATCAGCAAAAAATTGATTTTAGTTATTCTGACATAATTTTTTTTCTTTTACAAAACCAAAATTTTCACACATTAAAAATTTTCAATTTAGATTAAACACATTTCAGTTAGAAGAATGGTTCAACGGGTTTCCAACTTGTTCCAAGCACAGTAACAACTTCCCCTGCACCAGAGAAATCATTGTTTCTGGAGTCAGCTCGTGTCTGGGAGCAGCACAGCTGCTGCTCCACACAGTCCAGTACTTTTGCTGGCTGCCCAATGTTTGAGCTGGCTCACTTAAGGGCTCTTTGCTATCTGTGTGTAGGTGTTTCACTACACTATGCAGACGTACCATTGCCTAGTAAATCTTTGTAATTAATTTGATCCCTTTTCTTTGGGACCAGCATGAAAGCAAGCTGTGTTCCAAGATCCTTTTGATTAGTTTTCCATACAAGAGCTTATGAAGAAATTACACTTGCAAAATTCAAGCCTTCAAATTATTTCTCTTTTTGGAACATATTCTAATCAAAGCACGTTCTACTTTTGCTTGACTGCTATGCAAAGGTATTTCTGACCAAAGCACAAGAATCCTACTATAGCTTTTTGTATTTATTGCAAGGCAGCTACTGGTAGAAGATAACTGAGCCAAAAATGTATGCAAGCTTGAAAATCCAACCTCTCATGTCATATGCCCAGGTCCAGAACCAAACCAGAAAATCAATATCTAGACTCCTATTGAATTTGATGAGCTTGGAAGTCCAGATGCTTGCAAGGATTATTGTTTTCATTTTAGAAAATAGACACGTGGATATGCATTTGATAGGCATAAGTTTAGACATCTAACTTTAATTTAAGGAAAAGGTAGATCATAGAACAGCACTCCAGTATATGAAATAAATGTATTTGACTCATTCTATTGCCAATTGACTAAGTCTGTATCAGTTTCTGAATATTCAGTGACAAACACAGTATTAGGGAGAAGGTACTGCTGATGCATTTTTTAATATTCCAACTTATAAACAGATTCATGCCTATGAAATGATTCCCACTAGGTGTCTTAATTTTGGCACAGAAATTTTAAGGTTTACCGTGTGGCATCTATATGAAAGAAGACATTCAACTGATGCTGTGTTTTACAATTTATGCAAATGCATAAATTTATTTAAATGCAAAAATCCCTCACATTCATAAGGACATTAAATTTTATTGGGAAAGAAAAATCAAGAATGGCCACTTGAGGTAAACTTTAACAGCCCTACCTGTCTTTAAAGAAATATCCCCTCTCCCCTTGTAGGCATATCTGTTCTCTCTAGATAATTATATTTCAATAACATTTGTACTAAAGCATCAAATCCATATTATGGGGCATAAGGTCATTGGCGATAAAGCAACAGGATAAATATGTTACAAAAATTAAGCATTTGTGTGGGAAGTCTTATTGTCACAAAGGAAACGAACATAGTCACTTTTGCGACTAAATTGAAACATTCTTCTTCAAATGACCATGCCACAATTTATCATGTTGTAATTAGTTAAATATTATGCACTCTCTGCTTCCTTATCATGTTGTCATAAGATATGTATACAGATTATCATGCTGTGCTTTAGATATTCAGGATTTGATCCACTCTAAATTTTTCAGTATTCCAGGGAAAAAAAAATCCTTAGGTATAAATATAGTTTTATATGTATAAATATAGTTTTATAGGTATAAATATAGTTTTATATATACATATGTACTTACAGCACATACAGAATCTCTAAAAGTCTCATTTTGTTTTTCTGCTAGGTGCTATAGGATATCCAAAGCCATGCAGGTCAAATAAGATTCTGGGCTTGAACCTATGTATAACATATAGAATTTTTTACAGAGGCGAAACCAAGCCTGACTCCGCTCAGAAGAACATGCAAGACTTCTCTCCTAAAAGCAGCATCAGCATAAGAACTGTCATGGGATGTTATGTGTCTGCCTCCAGTCAGTATATAGTTTGAGCCAAGAAGCTCTGTAGAGAATTTCACAATTGTTTCAGAAAATCATTTGTTTACAAAAATCCTGTATGGCCAACTAGTATTGGCACACATCTATCTCGCAATCAAAACTTGCTTCTAGGCTTAAGTTAAAAAAGCCTTTCAAGACAGTGATTGCTGGAAATGCACTATAGCAATGTCATTCTTCAGAATGAGATCGTGTAATTAATGCTATTATTTTCTTACTTAATAAAGAATCATATTTTTCTTGGGACTTTTAAAGGATGGTCTAGTCTCGCCTCTTATATCTCTTACAATGGGGACTAATAGAAAAGTGCAAGGACAGATTCTTTTGACCTTACTGTTGCAATTCTTAGGAGATGAATGATGGCCTGTGTCAGATGACTAGGCTGTGTTCTGAAAATAGAGCAATTAGGTTCTTTAGCACTACAGTGATTTTAATTGGAGTACATTTGTTTGTGTATGTGTGTGTGTATGAAACCTGGAAGGAGAAAAGAGAGATTAAATATATATAAAAAGACAACCAGGGTGACAATAAGGAAATGTCAGCTGGCCTGGACGATGTCCAGGTATGAGGAGCATGAATTTAGATGAAGCTAATAATTTTCAGATATCTTCTAATCCTAAAAGAGAAGAGCTTTAAAAAGGAATTTTAAGGGGAAATTGGGATAGTTTTATGAATGTTTACAGGAAATTAATCCCAAGAATATCAAGCAGAAAATATATGCTTAAAAAATCCATCAACAGTGATGGAAGCAAAGTTTAATGACCAGCTGAAAGATATTTGCCTTCTAAAACTGAAAAAAAGACAACAGCAAGAACACAAAGCTTTCTCATTTTAATTACAGAGGCCAGCAGAATATACTAGAGGCCATAAAGAGGGTAAGGACAGTGACTGGATTCAATAAGAAGAATGATATAAGTAGGCATATTTTTCACCAAACCAGTCTCCCCCAATATTAGGAAGACAGCAGATTCTGAAATAATGCTAGTGGAACACTGAAACATGTTCTTATGATGGATGTAGTTGTTTTCAGAATGATGTATTTTAGTGCAAAAGCAATTAGGTTCATTTGAGATTTGCGTGTGGTACACTGGCTCTGCCTTTTCCTCACCTTTCGTACTGTGATGTATCCCACAAAGCTCAATTTTAAATGAAATACAAGTGAAATCCACACAAGGACCAGAATATAGAACACTTTCATATCTGAATTTATGTGCAAAACCTGCTCCAAAGCCCCATCTCTGTTCTGGTAAATATCTGATGCATTTAAACACGAACTTTTAAGAAGGAACTGCTACAAGGTCTTTTCTTCATCTCTTTCTGTTTGTTGTTTTCTTTTCCTTTTCACAAGTCTCATTGCAAACCACCTCCCTCACAATTATGAGCACTGCTTAAAATCTCTGAGGGGATCTGAGTCTAGGCCAGAAACCCAAGCCAATATTTCTGAAGTTGGAGGGAGATTCACTCAGTAACACAGGAGTTGTAGACCCCTCTGAACCTTCTTAGATACTGAATTTTGTAACAGAAAGGCAACAGATGGGATGATTTGCAAGGACAATTTGATTGGAAGGTGATAAACTAGAAAACAGCAGCTTGGCATTAGGAAGATGTTAGGGGGAAGATAAGAACATGATTATGGACTTCCAGGGAATATAACCACTGTGTGAAAATTTAAGATAGTTGTCTGGGAGCATGTTCAGTAACTAAGAAAGGAAAGAAGCTGGTAAATCGGGGATGAGAGAGGACTGGCCTGGGAACTGCTTGTAAAATTAATTATCATACTGTCCTAAATCATGTCACAATCCAGAAGTGATGAAAGACAGCCTGAAAAATGCTGCCAGGCCACCAAAGCCTTTTGTCTGTGTTCTAGTTTCCTCAGTCTCAGGAAGAATAAGAAGACCCTAGGTAGTACCCCTACTAAAGTCACAGGGCTGTAATATGAAGTGAAAAATATATATTTCAAAAGGATTACTTGGTGAGATCTGCTAGAAAAGGAAGAAAGAACCAACCAGTACAAAATGTACTTGTTTTGAGTAGTTTAAATATATATATATAGTAACTTTTATATTATTGCCTTTTCTTCACATGATGTTACTTTTGTATATTTTTACTAATTAAATTTAGTCTTAGGTGGGGTAAAGATGCAGAACTTTTGTTTCTAAAGCTATTTTCACATGTTTAAATTTTATAAGACAATGTTATTGAAAGTTTTTACAGTTCATAAAATATATATTCAGAGACTCTTACTGAAACATATAATATCTTATTTGTTTTAACATTATGGTTTAAGAGACTACTGTTTATATAGGAATGGAATTAATCCAGTCATCAGTTTTGTAGCAAGTTCGGATTTTTTTCCTTTCTGGGAGAGTATCATTACCAGAGTAAATTCATGGGATATTTTCAGAACCCAATTGAATAAAGCCCTGAGCATCTTATTTTGACTTTAGAGCTGATCCTGCTTTGAATAGGAGATTGGACTAAAGACCTCCTGAGGTTCTTTTCAACCTGAATTACTCTATGATTATATGACCAAAGAGAAATTCAAATGATAGTACTGTGGACATTTTAATCCATTATCACTTAAGGGTCTTAAAAAAGGGCAAGAACAGTAGGTATAGTCCATAAAAGACATTACAAGAATCTGGGACACTGAAATGAGAAAAAAAATCTCTTCACATCAGCAAAACTAAGGAAAAACAACAAAATTTAAAAAAAAAAATCTTTATATTTGCTTATTGTGTGCAATTTGATACATACACATCTTAACAACCTGAATGATGAGACATAACATATTCCCAGCAAGTTCTTTGATGGTAAAAAGCTAAGAGAAAAAGCTAGTACCCTTCAGGGCACTGCTGCTATCAGAAATCCCTCTGCAAGTTGGTGAAGTGGGCTGACAGACGTTTCATGACGTTCAGTGAGATATGTATGCACCTGTGATGGAGTAACCACATGCAGCAGTTCAGGTTGGATCTGTCTGGGAGACAGCAGATCTTCAGAAAGTAGTTGGAGGTCCTGCTAGACAGCAAATTGAACATAAGCCATTAGTGTGCCTTTGCAGAAGAATCCAATGGCCTCCAGACCTCTATTCAGGTCTGGAGACTGGACTTCCCTCTATTCACCGCTTGTGAGGACATATCTGGAGGACTGTGTCCCATTTGGGCCTCTCCAGTACAAGAAAGACATCGACAGAATGGAGCAATTTCAACAGAGGATCACCAGGATGGCTGAAGAACACAAGTGTTTGAAGGGGCTGAGAGTGGGGCTTGCTCAGCCTGCAAAGGAGAGAGACTCTGTTGCTGTCCTTGGCTGTGTATTGTAGGGTGTGGAGATGATGGAATCAGACTGTTTTTAAAATGCATTAATTAGGTAGAAAGAAAACCTTATTCTCTGTGAGGGTGGGGTCTCTATCCTTGGAAATACTCAAAACTTACATGGAAAAAGATTGAGTTGCCTTATCTAAGTGAATCTGCTTTGAGCTGATCTCCCTTTTTCAATGTAAGTGATTTTATCTTTCTAAAAAGTAAGAATGCTGTTCCTTTCCCCTTCCCTTCATTTCCCTTTTTAGTGTAGGCAGCATCTAACATTGTGGGATCCTCATTCAAGATCTGAGCTTTCTAGCTGTTTGGTAACATAAGTAAAATGAATTCTTGTAACTAATTCTATCCAAAATAAGCAATGTATGACACACACAAACTGCAACTTCTGCCAGCTTCTTGGACTATCTCAGCATCTAAATGGTCAGACCAAAATGCGCTAATAACAAACAAATGTTAATGCACTCTATAGGTTCTCCTATTTATGGCAGAAAGAAGACTTTAAAACTGACTTGTGTAATGAATGCATTACCACATTGCTTAGTTTCATGAACTGTGATGAAAAGAATGCATCAGCTCAGAGCACTTGTGGTCAGATTTCAAATTCCCTTATACATGTACTGAACCCTATAATCAGCATTGAAGTAATGGTGTTTCAAATGGAATACAACATGAATTGCATTTTGAAATTGTAGACAGTTCTTTAATTATGTCCTCTGAAATTATTGCAATGAGCATGGATTTTGGTTTCAAAAGAGAGAAAGGTGTTTTGTTAGTAGCAGCTACAAAGCAATCTGATAAACAGCAGAAAACTAAAGTGATTTTTTTTAACATTGCTAAAAAATTAAAAATATCTATACATTCCAAAATTTTTTCCAGAAATCTTAGTACTGATCTCATCAGCTTGAAACTGTTTGACAGAGCCAAGGTATCTGATGGTAAGAGAATAAGCCATCTCTCCATAAAGTCAGAGAAATTATAATTGGTTATATCATGAGGATATTTATAGGAGAACAAATGCTTGTGGTTGCAGCACGTTTTGTCTCATCAGCATTCAATGTCATAGAAAAAATATATCCTGCTTTTTATGGTTTCTTGCAAAAGACTTGCAGAATGTAACCAAAGTATAGCCAATGCACATCACTTCATTCATCATACCCTTCCTTCTTAGATAAAGTAGATGGAATGAAGAGTTGAAAAATTAGAATTCCTATTTTCCTTCAAAGGAAATAAGCAATCCTTCACAGTGATTTCCAACACATTCTGCCTCACTTGCATTTTGAACAGCTCTCCAAAAGTACAAAGAATGCTGGTGTCTTGCTCTCTGAACAAAATATGTGCCTTTGACCGGAACTGAGGCAGAAATTCTTCAGATTTTTACTTCTATCCAGAGTTTTCACGCAGAAATCTGTTTGGTCCCCCTCCACCCTCCTCATACTATTGAATAAGTTTCCAATTAATTACACACCACTAATGGTCTTAAAGAAAAATTATGTAAAGCTGTCTTAAGTTCCAAACCACAGCATCCCAAGTGAACAGGAACCATCTACTTTAGGAGTCTTATGAAACAGTGCTCTTTCTTTCTCTACTAAGTTTGAAGGTTAGGGGAAACAGTAACCTGAGAATACCCAAGAAGGATAATTTTAGGATAGAAAGCATAACTTTTCAAGGATAGGATGCATTAATTTCTAACTTTGAGTTGCAGCTTTTAGTTATGATAGCAAGATTTCCTGACTTCCTATATAATTCCTGCATTCATTCTCATACTTCATTCTCAACTGCATTTGTGAATGGAGCCATTACATCCGTTTTCAGATAGAAATCCTTAACCCTGCAGGTTAAAATATGTTTTCTTTGTTATGAAGATCATATAATTCCTCTAGCCTTAACAACTGTAACAATGAGATTAGGAGAATAAAATGAGATGAACTTTATCTTCCTCCACCACAGTTATATTCTTCAAAATATATTTCATCTCCTGGGAAAGCATACCTGAAAACCTGTTTCCTATAAAAATTAATTCAGCAGGAAAATAGACATAAAAATGATGTTTCAAATTCATCATAATTTCCTTCCTTACAAAGGAAGCTGTTGTTTTGTGTAATGGGACTTAAATTGCTGCATCAGATTGATGACACATTTCTGTTGGAAAATGTTGACAGTATTTACATGTTTACCTTGTAGCATATTACCATTAAAACCCCTTGTGTCAAGGAACAGTTAGAATAAAATTTGGTCAGTAGGTTAAGTAGTGATAAAAATTGTATTGAAAATGGAAGAGTTTAATCATTAAGTCCTGGGTGACCCAACCACACTAAAATGGGAATCATTCAACTATACCCTGGATTTGTTGGACAGGTTGACTGCTGATAGTGATTCAGACTATCATAAAGTTAAACACATTCTTATGGGAAGCAAATCCTGGCTCTGTCATATATTGATGGGTACTGATGTATATTCCAATTCCTTGGTGCTAAGAAGTTAGGTAAGAAGAAAGCAGGGTTTGAAATGCTGACTGTCTCTGCAATCTGTTTTGCCTTTTGTGTTGCTTTAATCTTGACAAAGTGGTGACTGAATATGCCTTTGTATTCAGCCTGAGTAAAACTAAAGAGAAAATTAAATTCCCGTAAGTATCTGCTTGTGACTTTTAGAGAGGGTTCTTTTCTTACACCCACAGACACTTTTGTATGAAAGTCTCCGCCCAAAAATCAGAGACTTAGACTATGCAATCACATTTTAGGACAGATTCTGACATGCCTTGTCTCCCAGAACATTTCAACAGAAAACCACTGGATGCAAAACTGTATATAAAGGAAAGAAGTCACTTATTTTATGACAAGACATTGTCATACAATTAATTTTTTGTGTATTTAGTAATAAAATTTAGTTACAAAAATATTTGCACAAATAAATAACTATGAGAATCTTAAGAATAATATTTTCTGGTAATGAAAAAGTATAAGAAAAAAATATAAGAAACCTTAAGTAAGATTTGAAATAATTTTAAATACTATGAAACTTTCCATCTTAGAACAGTGAGAATGTTAATCTTAGCAGTGAGAATGTTAATACATGAGAAATGTTATTTACCCATGAGTAGACAGGCATGCAAATTATGTGAAGATCACACCATACATTTTCTCAGGAATTTAAATGTTTGTGATTAAAGCGGTTTATATGACAAAGGCTGTAAAAAGCTCAATTCTTATATGTCTGTCATGATTAAAACAGTGCAGCAAAAAGATGATCTTTACCAGGACTAATTGGCAGGAAAAGTATAGCACTGAAGAAATACAAATTGCTGCAACAGTTGCTTTTCTTCATCCAGTGGTTACTTCCCCCCTCCATACCTCACATACTTCCTCCCACACTTGTACATTTGTGTACAGTTAGAGCTTTGTAAATTTAAGCACTGCATGATCTGAGATGATATGGGGACAAGGGTACAGTCTAAAAACTTGCAGAAACAATGTAGCTCAAAAAACAAGTGCCAAAAAGAAAGTGGATGACAGGTAAGAAGAGAGGACTCTACAACAAAAATGGTTCTCACAGATTTTTGCAAGTTAAATTACCTCAAAGAAACTACCAGAAGAACACCTTGTTAAAAGAAGGATCAAATTCTCATCTAGATGAAGCAGTTATTCCCACAGAGGTCAGTAGGTGCCTCCAAATTGCTTAGATTCATTGTCAGGAGACCATGGTAGGTGGAAGCATAGAGCTGGATAGATACCAATAAGATGAACATATTCCTTTTCCCACAATAGTATGACACTAAACAGGGAGATGGAAATAAGTTATGAGCAGTGAAATTATTAGGAAAATCATGTAACTATTCAGAAAAAGACAAAAAAAAAAAGTGCACTCATCAGACTGTAAACAAAAGCAATTCAATTTTCCAGAAGAAAAATGCTCTTTGTGAATAAGCAGCAAAAATGATCTCACAGATTTTCTAATTCGTACCTGTCTCAGTTTAATGAGACACAACTGTTTTGCTGAGGATGAGTTATGAGGAAGACTCAAACTCCTCCCTCTAAGCAATTGTAAATCCGAAATTAAGAGGCTCCAATTGAGAAAGTGTGGAAAAAATAACAGCCCTTTATTAAAAGATATATGTGTATTGGTAAAACAATGAAAATACACAAATAAAACAACCAAACAATAATCCTATACCCAAAAATAATCCCCTTCAAAACAAACAAACAAACAAGTAAACAGTTCAGTTTGTGTCCTTTAGTGCAATTCTAACCACAGTCAGCAGGGGGTGCTGTTGGATCAATGGTGGTCTCCACGTGGGGGGCCCCCAGGTGACTGGAGCAGCCAAAAATGGAGAACTTCCCTCCCCCTCACCGGGAAAGGGGAAAGAGGAGGGAAAGAAAAAAAAGTTCTTTTGAATGGGAACTCACTCTGTCTGCAACTGGAGTGTATGCTTTCCCCTCTCCTTTGATGTGCACAAGAACCGCTGGCAAAAAACCCCACAGGAATGGAGGAGGGAAAGAAAGTGATCTCCTTCCCAAATAGTTCCTCTCCAATGAAAATCCAAGTGGGTTCCAGGCTGTGTAGAAAACAGGGTGCAGGTGAACTGGGGCCAGGAGAGAAAGAAAAAAACCAAAAACAAAATCAAAACCTGCCAGGCAGCCAGGCTGAGAACAAAGCCATACCGGAGCTCCTGCCACCCAGACCTTGTCCCAGCTCAGTCAACAATGAAGTCCATGCCGTTTCCCGGGAGAGGAGAAAAAAGGTAAAGAAAACTCCTCACCCTTCCCCGCAGACTCTTGAGGACCATCAGCTTGGAATGTGGCTCTGCTAGCCACTTCTTTAGTGTTAGTCAATTGCCCAAGGCACAGCCAACCTGCCCATTCAACATCCCTTTCACACAGTGGGCAGGGAGAAGGGAAAATTCCTGCTTAGTTTCCCAGAACAACCAAAACCGTGACAGTACCTAGGGCAATATCTTCCCAAGGAAAGTATCTGTCTAAGCCCACAAGAAATAAACTAAATGCCTGGCACTGGAAAATGATGAAAATAAAGATGCTGACTAATCCAACTTTAAACACACAAACAAGCAAGTAGTTCTGCTAGGCAGGTGCTGCTTTAAAGCCCTGAATTATGGGTTCCTGTGAGGAAAAGAAATCCTGTACCTGATTGAAATTTACCTCATTGCATATGGAATCAACAGATATAATTTTCACATGATTTGAAATCTTGTCCAGGCAAGACATATTCATTGCTGCTGGTGACCCTTTTGAATTTTCCAGCGATTTTAAACATGCTCAACAGGCAGTTAAAGTTTTCAAAAATTCAAATTTTATTTCACTGCTTTAACCCTGCATCAGGTACACACCAGGAGTAACTTACAGAACTAGTGTGTCATAGGAGTTCGAAGATAAAACCTTATATGCCTGAAAATTCAGAAGAAAATATAAAGATAATAAGAAAAAAATGGAGATGGGCTACATTTTAAATTGCGTGTATGAAAACAATTGAAAACATAAATGTTCTAACAAAATGTACGCAGCCAAGTGTGTGATAGTAAAAGCTTATTGCTAGTTTTGTGTGATGTCCCTGCCTCTCTTTGGAGAAAAAAAACAAAACAAAACAAAACAATAAAAAAAAGTCGTGGATACCTCTGTATTAAAGGCAATCTTTAAACCTAACCCCTGACTTTTGTAGGGTGACATATTTCACAAAATATTTACCTTGAACTAGATGCAATCTAACAGAGCACATCCATTTTATATACCCTATTGCCATATTCTGTCTTTCTTCCATGTTGCTAGCCTTCAGAACAACCTGATGGATTTGACTGTGAGAAGGGATAGGATTTATCCTAGACTTGGCTAGCAAAATATATCTCAAAACTCACAAAGCCATTTTTGTTCATTTCTCCAAACCCTGTGGTTAAAAAAATGCTTTCTCATAAAACTATTTTTAAAGTACATCTCTTCATATTTAGCCATGAAATTAGTTGCAGTTTAAACCAGCTGCTGGGTGACTGGAATAAAGATTCTCTCCCTTCATTTTCATTTCTGGCTGCTGTTGCACCCCTTGCTGTGGTGACTTCTCAGATAAATTTACTCCAAGAAGGAATTGTATTTTTATGTAAAATTATTCCCCATCAGTGGCTTAACTATTTATCTTCTTTGTTTGAGGCATGGTGCATTATCTATAGAAATAACATGTACGTATCTAACATTATGTATAGACATAAATTCATACAGGTTAGTAGGAACCTCTGGAAGTTGTCTGGTCCTACCTCTTGGTCAAAGCAGGGGTAATTTATTTTAGGTTGCTCAAGGTTTGGACCATCCAGAAATTATTATATGTACGTTTTCTTATAGTTTTGGGATATATGTCCACATTAGTTCTTGAAAAAGAGTAACTCTTGAGTTGCAGCAGCCTCTATCTATTCTCCAGCAGATTGTGATGGATTCAGGGAAAAATAATTAATCAGAAGAGATTATATGAAAAGTATTTCAACAGTTGTGATAAATTCAGCCTGACCTCAGTGCCTGGCAAGGTCATGGAGCAGATCATCCTGAGTGCAATCACACAGCACCTACAGGATGGA
>JAWWLV010000045.1:41146956-41177923 GCA_035041135.1 Platyrinchus mystaceus | reverse complement strand
GTTGGATCAAGGGTTGGACTTGATGATCTCGGAGGTCTCTTCCAACCCAGTTAATTCTATGATTCTATGATTCTATTAACACTGTCTCCACTAATCATATTCAGGGTTACCTTGGAGAGATAAAAGGTGACACTTTCTGTTTTGCATAAAAGCTTAAAATTCAATTGTTAAGAGATAATTAAAAAGAAAGAGTTGGGTTTGATATCAATTTATGAAACATTAAAGGAGGAACGTCCAGAATGCTACATGCAAAAGTACTTAAAAAGTTACACTCCTGTCTCACTGCTGAGAGCAACTGACTGTTGACACCCAAGCATACACACGACCTGCTTCATTGGCATATTTCTTGAGTTGAAAGAAAATCTCATGAAGGAGCCCTTTTCTCAAGAATACCATCTGAAAACTGCTGTCTGCTTGAAATGTTGACTGTTGGTAGGTCAGGGGAGGATGAAGGGTGGGCAGTGAGAGAGGGGACATTGAGCAATGATTGAGATACATGGAGGAACAGAGGAACCCTACAGTGATTGCCAGCAAGAATATATTCTTTCAGGTGTGAAGAGATACGGGATTCATAATATAATACATACTGTTCTTGCTCTTTAGGCTTTAAAGGTATTTTTAAAGTTACTTTTCAGTCACTGAACAGTTTTAGATGAAATACCATAGAAGGAATCCTCCAGTTTCTGTACAGCTGTAGTCTAACTTTCTTTTTTAGCTGCTGAAAGGTTTTTAAGTGTTAAATATTATTAAAAGTGCTATCTCTGTATCTGTTAATAGCCCATTAACATAAATTACTAAAGGCAGATGCTCTTTCTAATAATTGATTATTTTTTCTAAGTATTCTATTAAAATAATTTTTTTTCACTATTAATGAACACTGAATTATTAACAAGAAAACCCCAAACCAAACTTTTAGTAAAAGGATAAAATTTAACTGTACTGTTTTAGATGGCTTTTACTGTTTAGTCCGTTCAAGATTTACTGAAACATTTGTTTTTTATTCACTGTGAAGTTCAATACTTCCCAAACTACATTGCAGGATAAAACATTTTTCATTAGAAGATTTTTTTTTTCACATCCTGTGTAATTTTCTATATTAAATATTAAGACAAGTTAGTATTTGTCTAGTCTCTTTTGGTACTGAACACAGTTTTCTGACAGATGGTTCCAAAAGTTGCTGAACTTGCTTACTTTTGAACTACTGTGTGATGAACTATTGCAGACAGTCCTGTAAATTTTTATGATTAGCCAAAGAAAAAAAATAGAACATTTTCACAGACAATCACAACAAAAGAAACTTATTAAAGTAAATTTTTTTTGTGTGTAGTACCTGAAATTTTTGTGATTTTATCACTTGCAATTGAATTTGGTCAATTGTCTTGCAATATTTTGAAACTTGCAAATAAAACTGCTTATTTATTAATGATTGCTTAGCTATGTGGTGTTTTACCTAATATGAGAACATCTGAGAAAAGGTTTCTTTTTTTTTTCCTTTTTTTATCCTTTTATTTTTATTATCCTTTTATTCTATAACTTTATAACAGGTATTTTTCATAATCCAGCCAAAAATGTGCTTTTGTTCTGCTTCACACTCTGTAAATTACATGAAGTAACACTGGATTATAGTATTCCCCAAACATCCCATAGCGATGACACATGAACAGTGAAGGAAAAGTACCGATCATAAAGGAAGAGGAAAGTCTGCAAACTTTGTGAAAGCCACATACCTGTGTTTTAAGAGAGCAGCAGTATGTGAGGTAGTCATGGGAAGGCTATTATTTAACTGACCTGAGGAAGCCCCAACTGGAAAAAGAAATAGGAATTAAAAGAAAAAAAGTAGATAAGCAAGTCAGGAATCGGACATAATATGAAAATGTGTAAAGACTGGTGTGAACAAACAGGAAAGGAAAGTTTAAAACAATAAATCAAATAATAAACAGAATATATAAACAGAAAAGCTAATCTTCAGCTTTAATTTTTATTGTTTCTTTTTGAAAATATATTCATGATGCCATGAGATATAATTAATTTTTTATGGATCTGGCATGTAAAAACATAGTTTAAACTCTGAGGGACTGATTAGAAAATGGAGGTTATGTTGCAAATCAGCTAGCATTATAAATAATAAACAAAGCCACATCTTTAAGTTAAAATGGATTAAATAACTATAATTATTTGCTTCAGGCAGCTCTAAGATCACCTGTTGGAAAAGTAACATTTCAATTCCCTGTACTGGGTCTAGAATGTGTCTGTGTTCTGTGGTCTACTAGATCTGTTAAACAAAATAAAGATTGATGAGGGTGGCAGAGGGTGTTATGTTTGTACTATCATGAAGTATCTGGTATCTAACTAAAAAGACCTCAAAGACTCTGCATTATGGAATTTATGTAATGGAGAATGCATAAAAATTACCTTTGATTTTCATGCATTGAACTTTGTCCTTTCGTTACTGTTCTTTGCCTAAGCACAAAAATACACTTCTAAATGCATGATTCACTAAAAATAATATGGAGATTTGGAAAAGAAAGGCAAAGCCTAAAGAAGACTACAAAGCTACAATAACCTTTGGCTGGAATTGTATTGGTGGTAATCTTCAAATAAAAGGAAATATGATAAAATGGGGCTTTCTTTAATGTACTGCAAATGCAATAGTGGAATAAATATAAAAAACCCCCTATAACATATTTTGAGCAAACCCTCAGGATGGCTCTATGCTTTCACAGTCACTATGTTCCTCAGAAATGTAAGGGGCAGTTCTAAGGAACATAGTTAAACATAAGTAAATAAAAGCAAGTGTAACTCATATTGCCTGTCACTGCAGGTGTTTACAAGGACAAACTCTGCTTTGTACGTGAAAGGGATCATGCCAAATACCTCCTACATTTTGCTGTTTAAAATTCTATTAGTTTTGTCTGAATGTCTTACTGATATCTTCTAAAATGCACAGTGTTAGCATTAATGTTTGGATTGTTCTGTAAGCATCTCTATAATTTGATTTAGATTTTCTTGTAAAAATGACTGCTCATAGGATTTTCTCTACTTTCAAAGTGCTTTTTTGGTAACTTAATTGTCTTCTGGAAAAAATAAAAATTCAGTGAGTTATGAAGACATTCAAGCTTATAAAGCTTTAGAAAAAAAATTTACTTAGACAACTGAAAAACCCCAGGAAAAAATCCCCAGTTAAATAAATTATTTTCTAGGAGTTACATACCACTTCTGTACAGTCACTGCTTTCATGCACAGTCATGAAAGCCTTCCTGTAACTTCAACACAGTTCAGTCTGTAAAGGATGACACTACAGTCTGTGGTAAACCTCAGATACAAACTGTAGACAAGAACATTATGAAATCTTTCCTTGGCTAATAATAGCTGGTTAGGACTGGCGCCATTGAATTGATGGGCACACAGTAGAAAATTCATCAGGTCCATCTACTTTTCCTCCTTGCCAGAGTAAACACTGAAAATTATTTCATCCATTTCTCATTCAAGAGACAGAAAAACCTACCTAATATAAACAAAGCAAGCAAAACCACATTTTTAACAACACGCTACAGCACTAGCTTTGGGCCTTTCTATTATCCTAAAGAAGTGTCTAACCCATTAAGAGAAAAACCCCCAAACATAATTTTCTACATATTTGCTATTTTTTTTCAGAAACATGAGGTTTCCTAGTATCTGTTGAATTTTTCACTTCAGTTAATTAATGGTGTCTTCTAGAAATCTCTGTGGTCAAGGTGTTCAGTTTATTTATAAACAACAACCATAGGATTCAACATGACACAGCATTTCTACTGAAAAAAGAAAAACAAATTATGAGTAGACTTTCAAGCCAGAGTTTAAAGGTCCTGGTTTCTTTTTGTTCATATTAATAAGACTTTCTCATAAGTAACTCAAATAACATCTTCCAGTTTTCTTGGATAATTTATTTATTTATTTATTTATTTATTTATTTATTTATTTATATATGTGTATACTCTTGGTTTTTGACCAGGACAGAATTAATTTTTTCACAGTATCCATGAGGGGGCAGAGCCTGGAGACCTCTGTGTGTGTGTGTGTGTGTGTGTGCACACGTGTGTGTGTGTGTGTCTAGCTTATTATTCTGTATCACCTTACACCATGGCTTGGGGGTGAAAGGGATTCCCACTTCCCAGAAGGAGGGGTAAGAAGAAAGTGGGGTGAGGAGGGTTGAACACCAGTTAGTTCTTTTTCTTGGAGGTCACATGGTGCTGGGTCAGTCAGTCCCTGAGCATTTTTTGCATGTAAATCACCCTCTTTTTGTATACTTTTGTTATTAATATTGTTCTTGTCACTGTTAATTTTCTTATCTCATTTCTATTTCCAGTAAATTCTTATCTCAACTTGGGATCTTTACCTTTTATCTCTCTCACTGGAGAGAGTGAGGGATGAGGAGCAGCTTGTGGTTTCCATTTTAGAGGGAGCACTAAATTAGGGAATACCATTTCTAAACCATGACAGCTATGCATACTATTGTGACTTTAAAGCATGAAATCTTCAGTGATAGCTGCATTAGCATAAGCCTTTATTCTCCTGCAGTGTCTTCTTCCTCCATTTTCCTTCCTTTACTCCCATGAAATACTTTATCTTTACCCTCTTCCAAAACTTCATTGTGAATCTGTGACAAGTAGGGAAATAAAGTGAGATAGTTATCTTCTCCTTTGCCTTGTCCCTGAGAGAAAAAGTGCTTTCAGTAGTTGAGATTGTACAAAAAGTGGGTGGAAGTCAAATTGCCTCTTATTCTGCTTTTTACTTTTGCCGAGCACCATAACCCCATCTGGCAAACAGAGACAGCTCCACTTTTATGACTTTTGAAGAGAATGAAAGCCTCAATAAAACCCAAAGCTAGGCCTGGGTGGCTGTGGCAGAGATCAAGAATATTCTGAAGAAAAATATGAAGTCATTGAAGACACTTACGGGACAAAGAAACTTAATTAACTTGCACTTTGAAAAACAACAGGATTTAGATGAGCAGGAATTGGAATAGACTGGGCAAGATCTGGATTTTCCATTTCATAAAATTTTCCATGGTTTTTATATCTTCTCTTGTTCCAAATCAAGTCAGAAACCTTTTAAAAATCCTTCAAAGCAAATTATAACCCAAATAGGTCCAAGCTTATCAAATCAACACATTTTGGTAATTCTGAAGATTTTAATTCCATTTTTATGATTTTTAAACCCAATTTTAGACCTACAGATAGACAATTCAATTTTTGAAATATGTATAACAGAAAAAAACTCTAAAACATATCCTATTTATACAGTGGGGAATAATGAAAATTACATTATTTGTGCAAGAAAAATTTGAAATATTTCTGATCATTTCTATCCTGATATAAACAGATACTTGTGTCAGTAGAACTGAAGAGATCTTTAGTGGATTATTTTGTAATTCAGCATATGAAGACAGTATTTTTCCCACTTGGATTGAATCACACATGGAAATATTTTGGACATAGTAATGTTGGTACATGGTTTTAATAATACATTGCTGCAGCTTTCCTTGAGTAGATGCAAGTAGAAGTGGATGACATATGATAGACTAGGAGCTATTGGGGAAACAGAAGTCTTCCTTTAAACACCTCCACCGCTACACACATTTCTTTTCCCTGCCACATCTCACTTGCAAGGGTATCTGATTTCCTTAACATAGGAATAACAGTTATGTGTCAAACCATATATTCCATTTTTCAAATGGCCAAGATTAATAGAAAAAAACCCACATTGTGTTTTAACTACGTAAATTTAGAAATTAAATGTCAGGAAGAGTAATAACATTTCAGTTTCTGCCATTTCTTAGGGGTTTTTGATTGCTTTTAACTGTGTTGAAAATTGTAACACCAAAATGCTTACATCCTTGAAGTATATGTTTATGAAAAAAGCTGAAATAAAGAAATAAAAATGCTTGTGAAGAAATAAATCTGATCAATCTGTCAACCAATTTACCTAGTCTTTATTAGTCCTATGCACTGTGGGATCCCAGGTGTGCCTCTCAAATCCTGAAGTAGGCATATGGCTTATCTGTGACCTGATTGCATTAGAAGTTAAAACTGAGGAGCATACTCCTTCCCTTCTTTATTAGATCTGAATTTCTATGGGAGTAAAATCTAGCTGTGTAGGCTAGAAGCTAGATGAGCCCTGCTCAATAAATTCTCCGATTTCCATAATCTGAGGCACAGGATGGGAAAGCATGACTGACCAAACCTGCTGCACAGCACATATTCTTTGATTGTTTTGGTTTAAATGTGGTTAGTATGATCTGCAAAACTGACTGACATACTATATACAAGTTTCAAAAAGAAAGGTATCATTGTGGCTTCTTTGCATCATAAATATCTGCATTATGCTGATTAGGCATAGTTCATAGTAAGTGTATCTTGCTATAATTACTGAATAACTTTCAGTTTTTACTTTGAGAGTAAAATGACATTTGAAGAGCAATGGAGAGCTGCTTAGCTCAAAAGGTTACAAATATATTTTTCTATCTTCCCTGTGTGCCCTGTTCCAAAGCATCCAATACACTTTTGTCCTAATTTTGTATAATGACTTCAGAAACACTTTGACAGTGGTAAGAATTAGAAGTATTTATGCCCTTGCACAGTAGTGTGAGTGAAAGACATGCCTAATCAAGGGAGTTTGACAGAAGGGAGTTCAGAAATTCTGCAAGTAAAAAACTACCTTCTTTAGGACAAAACAAGTAACACATTTTGAAGTATCCGTTGCTACCTCACTGATTTTCTCTGGTAACAGAAACAAATTAGAACCTAGATCTTCAGATACAAGCTGGGATTTTGAAAAACAAGAACACATTGAAGATTTTTTTATTTCCTTTTTTATTTTTATTTTTTCTTTTTGTAAATACTGGACATCTACTTTGCTACACATTTTGTTGCTTCTATTGAGTTTTTTTTCAAGATCATCTGTAAAAATGATGTTAATCTGGTTTGATTCTGTCAATTCATACAATTCTAAAATGTGCTCATAAATTGAGATACTGCATGCCAAATTACAGCCCACAGAAAACCCTGTGTTGAATCCTAACATCAGATTTCAGTGATGCAGTTAAGCTTGGAACAGTACTATGAATGTTGACACCATACTCAAAGTTTGTTTGAGCATGATGATGCAAATCTCTGCATGTGGATGTCCCAAGGAAGCCTATAGGAGGAGATTACAGGACTGAGATTATGGCATGTTATGGGAAGATTCCTCAGGGATGAAGAAAATGTTATTGTTATAATGATCATATTGTATTACATTACCCCATATGGAAGAAAACCTTCAGTATTGAATTATTTGTTATTTTCAGGGTGAACGAAGGAGGAGGGAGACAGTTGGGCAGGGGACTAGACAAGAAGAAATACACAGCTGCCAACACATATGGAATCACAACATTATTGGCAATATGAAACATCATGTACACTACAGTATGAGTTTCATTTAGCATTTTTATATGGTACCCTACAAATTGGAAAACAGAAAAGCACCAAAATAAAGCCCTTGTCTTATTTTTTAAAAGTAATTTCTACCTTTACTTCTTTTATAACACAGACACTTTTTTACTTTTAACTGACTCACAATAATATCCTTAATTTTGTTCATTCATATTTTTGTAAATTTTTCTGGGTGTTATTCAATGTTCATTTTTATTAAACCAATAACTCTTCAGCTGTTCTCAGACCGTGATGCCTTCAGTACCATCTGTTCCAGTCATACTTTTCAACCTTTGATTTTCATACATGATGATTTAGTTTGGGCTTAACCCCAGGTTTTTTTAAGTAAATCAACTGGTGTAATTAAAGAGGAGTTAAACTACTAAGAGATGGCTGAAATAGTCAACCACCTGCTTAATTTTCTGCTTCCTAAGCAGGGTAGAAGATCATTTGTAGATTTGCCATGACAGTTTCTTAAACAAAATAGGAAACAACATTTTTACAAATGTTCATGCCTCTTTCAAAGCATTCTCCTAAACTCTTACTGGTGTAATATTGACTAAACAAAATATAAACCATCTTAGTAATTATTAGGGCAGCTGGAGTGCCATGACCCCATCCTGTCACACTGACTTTCTCTGGAAGTCTCTGTTCTGCTTCTGGATCACCCTTCTGCAGCTGCATTGAAGGGCTGTTCAGAAGGGCTGTGCATCTCTGGAGACTAGATTTCTGTTTAGAAAACTTCTCTTTCCCTAGTGAGACACATCAGATAGCCCAAAGACATTTGGGTTAGACTGAAAGGAGATACAACCTAGGGTTATGATTTAAAATTAATAGAAGCTTATATTATTGACTACACATCTTTGACAATGCAAATAGGTTTCTCAACCACAAAAGCCAAGACTTCTGGCCCACACCTCTTCCACAGTCGGGGAAAAAAATGTTGGTTTTTTTTTTTCCCTAAACCTGTCAAGTTGTCTGTTTTGAACTTTTACATCAAGGTGGTCTAAACTCTTCCATAAGTGCTAAGGTTCTGAGGGCTTGGGGAAGGAGAAGGAAACACTGCAACCCTTTCTACTCTATAGAGCTGTTTAGTGGGTGGGTAAACGATCCCTCCTGTGGTGGGTTCCAGTGCACATTTCTAACCTACTCCCAAGGGAATTGGAATAAAAGCGCTGTTTCTTAAAAATTTAGTCTAACAAACCAGTCCAATTTTAGTGAAAGCAAGGTTTAACTGCCAAAGCTCTATAGTGGGAGGCTCTGGAGATTCACAACATAGCTCAGCTAGTTGGCAGTCAGTCAGTCTGCATCCAGGCAATATCATCTCAGTAACATCTTCCTAGAACACTCCTAGTACTCCACACATTTGATAAAATATGCTTCAAAGTCTCACAGGTAATCGATGTCTAGCTTAATAATGTCCAGGGTACTATCAGAAAACATCTTGAAATGGTACTTAGTGTCTCCATTGCCAAGCTGCTGGCTTTTCTTGCCTCTGCCAGACATGTCATGAAGACAAATGCTGGCTAACCAAGCTGGAGAAGAAGAGAGAGCTGTTTACCCTTGTTCTGACCTGACCCCACTTTCAGTCTCATTGTTTTCCAACTTGAAGAATGACAAGCTGGGGGAAGACTCTGCTGCAGAAAAGGAGAGAAGGCCTCAACACCAATTTGTCACTGTCTCCTGCTTTCGTATTGTCCCTATATTTGAGAAGTGGAGTGAAATTCTTGTTTGGGTAGCTGCCTCTGTGGTTCACTGGGTTAGAGATTGATGCACCTTGCAAGCCCCCAGGCCAACTGTTGCATTGCTTAAAATACTGAGTTAGATGCACTGCAACACATTGTAAGAGAAGGGGCCTCAATCCTTATTTTTCAGATGAGTCTTTAAGGACCAAACTATTACTTAGAAAGGTATTCAAATTCACCACTGCTAATGGTGAACTTCTAGAAGTTCTAAGATCTTTCTGAAGTAAGGTACTACCCCGAAAACCTGGATTTATGGTTCACCACTCTCTCCGTCTTCTCCATACTATTTAACTCTATGCTGTTTGTAGCAGAACACCTTTTATGTTTTATGGGTATTTGAGATTCATTTATATACACAGCATGGATTTCTATGAATTGACCCTCTCAAGTGAACTGATTGCTTTGCAGAAATGATGTGGGAGATGTGACATTGCTGTCATTCTATCATAGCCAAATTTTTACATTTTTGTCCTCAATTTATGATATTCTGCATTACTGCCTTCTGCATCTGAACAGGGAAATGACCCACAGCTCTTTTTGCACTTACTCCTCAAATGTACATTTTCATTCTGTCCTGAGTTTACTTCTGTGTTATCATTAGTGCTATTCTAAGAAACAACACTTCTGTTTCCCTTAAAACTCAACTTCAGTGAGTCCTTCATCAAGCCCACATACTTTTACCTTATCTTTTAGATAATTAATAAAATTTTTAAGAGGAATCACACCACTTAGTATAACTTTTTGGTTATACATCAATATGATTGTTATTTTTCTTGTTTGCAGAAAATTAAGCCTTATTTTAAGTTTTACCCACATCACCCAAAGTATGGAAATATTTATCTGGGTCAACATTTACAGGATCAGCACCTAAACCAATGTTACTACCTGATAAATACATTCTAAAATGACAGACTCTACCAGAGAATTCATAGGTAAAATGATTTCATGTTACTTTACATACTTCCCAGCTGGTTTTGCTCCCTGAATAAATAAGTCAAACTTGCCTTTTTGTTTTCTATTATACAGAGAGAAAAAAAAATCTAGTTGCTTTTAAAATTAATTAGGGAGATAATTACAGATTGCTCAATATTACAAACAGTGATGAATTCAAAATAATTTTGCCACTATGAACAAAAGTCTAGTCTCTAATGACAAAGATTTCTTCTGCAAGATAAAATTACAATGTTCTTTTGGATTGGAAAAAATATGATAAATTATATATTTGAAGTTTAAATGTTTTATAAGGTAGCAGTGATAACTATGCAAGCACAACACCTACAGATATTCATGACAGCATGAGAGATATTTCTGTGTATTAAATAAATAGTCTGATTTGCAATAAAACCTTATATTCAACTTTTTTAATTGAATAGACTTAATCTTGAATCCAAGTAAATATATTGGACAAAATATGTGAATGGTTATGGAAGATCTTCAACATCTTCCAGACAAAGCCCTTTACATGTACAAAGGGGAAAAAATTAAGAGGAGATTTAAGATTTCCTATAACAAGGTTTGTTTTTTGTTGTTGGTTTTTTGGTTTTGTTTTTTTTTTCTTTACTCTGGAATGTGAAGTAAGAAGTCAGAATCTGAAAGCTTGACATTTGTTTGTTTTGTTTCAAGCCTTTCCATTCCTTCATCTTCCATAGGGAGAGGAAAAAAACATTCCTTCTATCTTCTTGCAGCCTTTCTGTAATCACAGAAATCTTTTTTTGTTTTTTTTCAGGCTCTCTGTTGTAATCTGGAAATTTATATTTCAAGTCAAATGAGTTCAGCTTACTGAACTAAAGGAAAATATTGTTACTTATGTATGGATGTATAATTTTTAACTCCCTGAGCAATGAAAAACAGAAAGTTTTCAAGATTTTCTTCACAGTACTTTTATGCTTCTCAACTAGCTGTCCATCAGCATGAGACATTCTGTCAACTACAAATAAATTAGAGTACATTTACTTAGGATGGCAGAAAACTTGACATTGTAAATGACTGTTCGGGGAATAGTGTAGCACAAGGTCAGCTTCCAATAGAGGTTGACTGTGCCATTTTGTGAAACAAGTTCCCTTTTCCATCAAGTTAAAGGTAGAAAATTAAATGAATATAAAGAAACTGTGCAAAGAAGCAACTGCTCATCTTCGACGACCAATGCCCACCCCCAACCTCAAACATGCCTCCTGATGGGAACTTGAGATAAAATAAAGGTGGAATTATTGTTCATGAGCCTGTGGGGGGAGAAGAATGTATTCGCAGAGAAAGACATTTTCAGCAACTAGTTGAAAATCAGCTCTGTCTGGGTTAATCAAGAGGAGGTCATAGCCCACTGACTCATTTGCTGAGGCCAGGTTTGCACCCCTTCCCCCTACCTCCCGCCTGGGGGAGGAGGGTCAGACCCTGCAAGATGGGATGGTGTTCTTTATCATGATAATGTCCTCCCTTACAGAACTCTGCTCAGTTGTAAAACTCCCCATCCTCTCCACCAAGGGAAGGTCTGATAGGGATATAACTAGCTTAACTGCACAGACATGAGAGGCAGCTGTTGTGTCTTAGAAGGTGTCATAAACCATCAAGAACCCCCAAAGCCTCCCCCGGCCTATTCCTGAGGCCTTCTACCAGAGGACTGCACATGATCCAAAAGTGTTACAACAGATCCAGAGACAGTGTAAAACTTCTCCCTCTCCACAGGGAGGTACCAAGGCATTCCCACCTAGCCTGAATGTATATTAATCCATTGAACTCCATGTTCCACAAGCTTCCCCCATCACCTGAGTGATCCAGACTGTGACCATCACTTCAGCAAGTCTGCAACCATCTCTTTGACCAATAGACATTGAAATCGCAACAAAGTCTCTCCGTGAGATCCACATGTGGTGATATCTTTCTACTTATATCCTTTCTTTCTCTTTCTTTCTTTTCTTACCTTACATATTTCCATAAGTGATATTTTTATGCCTTTATATTGCCGTATTAATATGGATGATAATAACCACAATAGCTACAATCTTTTCCATCTCAACCAAATTGTTCTAAAATAAACTCTACGTATATATATTTACAAACACCGCTCATTCAGTGTCGTTTCACTCAAATCTGCCCCAAGGGATCTATTAACAAGAATATGAGTTACCCTGGCCTTCAGGGGCGGGTTGTAACATCCACACAAGCTGACAGAGTACCAAGAACAGCAACTATTTAGGTTTGAGAATATCTCATATTTGAGATATAGATATAAAAGAACTACAACATAATTTTAAATTAACTTTTTTCAGTGGTTCATTGGTGGGTTTGAGAGCGTATTCCAAGATTCTTACACTTTAAAAACATGTTTCTTGCTAGAATTTTGAATGTCTACACTAAATCTCTTCAGACAAAAGTGGCAATCTTTTAGCCATCCAGTGATGGTCTATTGTCCTGTCCCTTGCCTTGACCCTTCTCCTGAGGACAGTTGCTTTGAAGACTGGACACTTAGATTACTTCAGCTCAGCACCAACAAGTTGCTAATGAAATGAGGTTGTTCTGATGATCAGAGGTAACTTCACAGTGTGCCCTTTGGTAATGTTAGTTCTTAGAGGAGTCTGAGGGGCAAAATTGCTCAAAAGGAGCAGAAAAAAGATCAGGGAAGTTCCTCAGTAAGCAGGTCTGTGAAACGAGACAAGAAGAATTTTAAGATTTTTCTTTTTTTTTTTCCAGCTCTGCTTAGAAAGCCTGTTCTGACTGTCAAGTTTTTACAATAAGGGAAGAACTGTGAAGAATAAAGTTTGAAAGCCATCATTATTTAAGAATGATACTTGGAAGGAGATTCTCAAGAAACCTCATATAATTAGTTCTTTGGAATTTCTTCCATCTGTCCAGACACAATAGCATTTGTGGCCTATTTTTAATTTATTTTCAAAAAAGCATACACACACCCAGTGCTTTTGGGGAAGATTTTCCAGACTTACTTTGTGTTTTTGACTTCTGTTGCAAAAAGCCATAGATGACTATTATTATAGAAACCTTGCCCTTGATGCCTCTCCTCACTCACTCATTTTACTGTGTTTGGCTAGATGACACAAAAGATCTTCCATTTCTCTACAGGACATGTTATTATTGCAACATAGTTTATCAGCAAGTTGGCCTCGTTTTCCTTGGACAGCCTATATTTCGAGATTTTTTTTCAACACCTAGAGATTACAGGCTACATGCTGTTATTTTAAATTTTAGAACTGCCTTTTTCTCTTATTTTCACTAGTTTTTCACAGGTGTAATGCAGTGCATGAGCTCCTGCTGGTTTACACACACATAAGTAAGAAAAACAACCAGAATATGTATACTATAACCTGTCTGAGCAGCATAATATTTCTGCATATATGCCAGATAGACCATAGAAATTTGACAGTAATATAGAAGTCACATAAGAAGTCAAGGCACCTCTTCTGTTAAGATGCATCAGTTTGGGAAAATAAGCTGTTGATATTTCCTGTGCACTACCATATGAGGTTCCTTTAAGTAAGTTTCTTTTAAAAAATGAGTACTTAGTGTGTTCAGGCACTCAAGAAGTCAATTGTCACAGGATTAGTCAGTCCATGATTTATTAATATTATCTAAATTTACAGCCCTATTCTGGATTCATTTACGTGAGTAAATCTAGAAAGATTAACTTTAAAAAATGACAAATGTTCTGGTTTTTGACCTGCTATCTGCCCTGTCAGGCTAGACATTTGTGTTGAAGTAAGAAAAAGGTTCCACTTCAAAAATTAAAAGGTTAAACTGGAATAATGAAGTCTGCTTTCCGCCAGTTTCTTCTCATATATATTCATTGGTACTGCATGCAGCATCTAATTCAACTGCATAGAAGCACAGCATTGAATAAAGTGATTATGCATTGTGTTTATCAGTTTGAAATATTTTCTTATGACAAATTCCAGCAGAAGCTTTGACTCCTGTTTGTGAACTCCATAGCATAGAATTGCTCCCGACAGACCTGGTGTGGAAATGGAATCTGTTGCTGTATCGCATACACAAAAAAATGGTCCTTCTATGCCACTTCTTTAAAAAGGACTTGTTCTATCTATGAGTCTTTATTCCCATATTTTAAGAATTAACTGTTTATTTGTTTGGGGGTTTGTTTGTTTTTTTGAGGCAGTCAGATCCCAGAATCACTGTATAATAAGTCAGGTTGGAAGGTACCACAGTGGATCATCTGGTCTAACTTTCCTGCTCAAAGATGGTCATCCTGGAGCACATTGTACAGAATTGCTTCCAGATGATCAGAATAGGTTGTGAGGGCTTAGGTAGGCATGGATTTATTACTTAAATATATTTTAAGAAGCCAGTGGCAAGGTGTTATTTCATTTCACTAAAGAGCATGGAAGTCCTCTAAGAATTTTAGCAACTTTGTGGACTATTCTCTGTACCTACTGTTCCATTTGAAACAAAGGAAAAAGTAGGTCAGTAAGGCTCTGTTTCAGAACTGCCAATGCTTGTCTGTCTGCAGAGAAGTCAACCTTGTCCAAAGCTGTAGAAGACTGACCATCAGTTGCAGTTGAAGACAAAGGGGACGTCTCCAGAACACGCACTAGAACTTGGATCAGTCTCATGGTATAGTCACTGTATGTACCAGGAGATCATTCTATTCCTGGTCATAACTTGGTGAAGAAATTCCCATTCTGCACAGTTCTATCTTGAACAAAGGGAGAGAACACTGGCTCAGAGCTGCAGCAAGGCTTACATCCAAGGCTTGCATGAACAAGTATGTCAAGATTCCTTTTTCAAGGTGTATTCTGCATCTGAATGCTTTACAGAAATTGTAATATTTGGGGATTTTGTACATGGGACTAAATGAATGCTTCATTCTTATGAAAGGCAGTAGGAAAAAGGAATGACATGGAGATTGTATCTACTACTAAAAAGTAGATGTAATGCTCTACTCATAAAAGATCTTACACTCTTTTTAAAAATACATATATCTGGAACTGTTAACTATGACTTACTGGAAATATCTGAATTATGACAGATAAGATAGCTTAAATAATTATTTTTTTTTTTTTGGTGAAATATTTGCCGTACAAAGCAGTTTGTCTTGTGAACATATATGACTAACACTTCTATGGTTTTGTGGGAACAAAATATAATGTTTGAATGACTCAGTCCCACGGAATTGTGGTATATATCAGCAAAAAATAGAATCTGAGTTCTTGTCCAAGTTCCTATCCAACCCAATGCAACTCAAAGCCATATTTAACAGCTTAAGCAATAATATTTTAGTTTACCACAAGAAAAATGCTTACAATTAAATAGATTTAATTAACAGGACTGAGAAAGAGTTCATGTTTGAAAAACAACTGCGATGATGACGTACAGTCAGGGAAAGAATACTCAAGTTAGTCAAAGCTAAAAAAAAAATAGTTACATTCTTCTTGCATATGTTTGGTTAATTGTTGAAAAATGTTGCATGTTTTTATTATTCTAACCATCATGAAAGTAATAACTTGGCACAATTTGATCTCTGGATGTGATATTTGCACTACCATAGAAAAGTATGTTTTAGTGGGGAGGAAGTCAGGTATGATTAGGGAAAAAACAACGGGCTTATGTTTTCTTAAGAGAGTATACACTTTTCCTAAGAGAACTTAACAGGATAGAGTTGGCAAATGTCAGAACTTGTTTATGCAAAGTTTTGTTTTCTGTGTTCAGAACATTATATCTGTAATATATATATATATATGAGCTAATTTAACTCATCTTTCTAAATGTATTCTGGAAGAATCAGAAATTCCTCAATTATTAATATTTTTAAATACAGATAAATACCCTGAATATGCCTTGTCACCTTAAGGAGCACTGTAGTTGTAATTTTGTAATTTCTTTTGTCATATCTTTAGTGCTGCCTTTTTTTTGTTTGTTTCTTTTTTTTTTCTTTCCCAGGGTGTAGAGCCCATTACTAGAACTACACTCCATGTATTTAAGATATTTCTTAGACCACCTTGGAAGTGCCTATGAAATAGAAAAAAGGGGCAGGGGAGGAGAGAAAGAAAGTGACAGAAAGACAGATTAAGTAGAAAAATATCACCACCTCTGGATCCAGATGGTGTCTTGTTGGGCCTCTACTTCTGGTCTTTTTGATGGTGGGGATTCCACAAAACAGAGAGTTTGTACAGTGTAGTAACTCACATTCAGGTACATGTGGGAATGGCCAAGCACCTCCCTGTGGCAGGGAGTTTTACACTGTCTTTTGCAACACTCCGGATCTGTTCAAACACTATGGACCACGTGAAGTCTTCTGGTGGAAGGCCTCAGAAGTGAGTCTGGGAGCACTGGCCTCCCCCTGCCAGATCCAGGCAGAGTTGGTTTTCAGGACAGCTGCTGAGTTGACTTTCCTCATGGATACGTTCTTCTACCTCAGACTTGTTTATTTCTCCTTAGACCTGAGAAAATTAGACAATAGTACCACCTTTATTGTTGCATTTCAGGTTCCCGTCAGGTGGGTTAACTCACAGTCCAAATTCCCAGAAACCAGGAGAGATGTTTGGAAAGTGGAGTGGGGTTGGGGAGGGTCTTTGGTGGTTGCCCATGAGCTGTTGCTTATTTTTACAGTTTTCCATAGTGTGCAAAGTCCTTTGGTGATCTTAACAGTGTTTGGGTAATTGTGATCTTTAAGACTCTTACAAAATATAAATAGTTCCAAATGATTTCAAAGATTCTAGTGTGACATGCAATCCAGTGAAAGAATGAAATGCATTCTTTCCTCTGGGGTTTTCGATTATACTAATGAGCTGATTAGCTTTAGTGAATGCATAGTCATAAATCTTTCTTCTTATTTTTTTCTTTCTTTTTTTTTCCCCTTTCAGAAAAAAAAAAACCAATTTTAGGGATTTTTGTAATAATTCCTCAGAATGCACCACTAATCATGCCAACCAAAACCTTTATTTAACAAGTGGTGACTTTAGTCAACAGCATACTATTGCAATGATTTTCAACTCTTATTGCAAGATATCAATTAGGGCAAACAGAAGTGTGAACTTTTGAGCAGAGGGAACAGTTCAGCTTTCCTACAAGTTCTTATTCACAGAGTCCTGTTGAAGCTGATCCTACTCGTAACTTTGAATAGCTATATCTAGAAAAGGTAAGATATCATTTCAATGCTGATAGGATTTTCATGCCATCAAGGGACCACAGAACCTTCAGTTTTGTAAAAGAGATATTTGATGAAAACTTTTGTGGAGCCCCATAGTGAAGTTCTTTCCATCAGTGATTACCCAGGTTACTTCAAGATACAATTTCTATTCTATTTCCCATAAACACAAGAAACACAGTAAGCAAAAGTTTAAAATCCTGTTCTCCAAATACACTGTGTCTTTTTCAATGATAGAAAGTTTTTATTTCGAATAGGCTAAAAGCAAATGCCAGCTAATGATATCACATTTCATTCTACTGAAAAAGGCAAAGATGCATGCACTTTTGCAAAATTTTCAGCTGGATAGAATTTCTCTCCCCACAAAGAGATAATTTTTTTCATCTCTTTCAACTTGTGAGCAGCTATACTAGTGACCAAGTGTGTCAATTATATTTTTGAATTAAATTATTAAAAGAAAATGAAAGGCAAAACTTGAAGGAGCACTGTGTGATGAAAATCTCTTCTTACTCTGAAAGCAAATTTGTCACATTCATTTGGCAAATTCTAAAAAATTATTAAAGAAGAGCCCCCATGACAAACATAAAGAAATAAACCTGAATATTTAGTGGCAAGTTTTTTTAATGCTATTTGCTAAATTTCTTGAAAGGCAAATCTTCAGACTAGCAGGATTTACTGACAAGAGCAATATACAAACATAAAATATTTCATCACTGAGGAAAATTTCATCTGGGCCTTTGTGTGTGCTTTCTCTGAGCCCAAAGGCAAACTGGCTCAAAGTTCAACAGTACCAGAAGCAGAACCCTGTTCTAGCATTTATTATTATTATTATTGTTTCAACATAACAACCTCATTTTTATTTACAAGGTAAACTTTCATTTATTTGATTTGCTGAGAGTTTATTTCAAATCATGTTTCCTGTTCAATGTGCTTGTATTGCTTTACTCTGTTGCTAGACTTGTCAAGAATTCCTCTAGAATTGGAATTACAAGTTGCTTGCTGTACATTTTAAAATCCAGCTACATATTCTGGGTTTGATATTTTGCATTAATAACATGTCTTTGATGTTTACATTCAATTTAGGATAGCACTATTCATTTAGGGATAATTCATATGGGAGTGAAAGTATGGTTATTTTTTCCTCTGCGGGTTAGTAAAATTAGTACTTAAGAAGGAAAGAAATTTAAACCAAATTCTGATAAGTGCCACTGATGATTATCAGCTTGGCAAAGCATAGCACTAAATTGTCACCACACATGCATTGGTGGTAACTTCATTGTCTAAAAGTATAAATCGAAATAATTTCTTTTGTGATTCCTCTGTTATTAGGAAAGAGACACAGACACCTGAAGAAAGGCAAGTGATTAATCTTAAAAGCTTCTGTCTTCACTGAAGGTTAAAAGATGTATTCACCTCAGCTGTACAATTTTCAGATGTGTCAAATGGGAAAGATGAATGCAGCTTACTGCTTCTTTAAGAATCTGGTGCTGAGCAAGGAAGGTAATATGATATATGAAGTTCTCTGTACATCCCTTTCTTTTATAAAATGATGATCCATAGGCACAAATATTTTCAGATCTGTTTTATGGTTTAACATCTAATTTATGCTTTCAAGTGTCACTTATATATATTTTGTATATATAATATATATATAAAATTCTCTGATGATCCTTACGGGATCTGGAAAGGCTGTGGGCTGCACCCTTCCTGTACTCCCATATGTTTATCCTTCCCTTCTGGTTCTACAGTGAATCAGAGTGATAGTTTTCTCATGGAAGGAAACAATTTTATGGCATCTGTGTATGTTGCAATACCATTTGAAAAATCTAGTATCAGGCTGCTAGTTGATAGTGCTGTATTATATATGTAATAATACAGTATTATAAAATACATAGTCTGAATGGAAACTCTGCAATGTACAAGTAATTTTCAACCAAGCATGCTTCTTCCTAAGTCAAAAGATAACATCTAACTGGCACAGAACTAGAGTATCAGGGAACTTAAACTGTCCAGCTGCTGACTGAGGTGAAACAAAAAGGGAATTGACTTAAGAAATAGCTCATTTTATTGTTGTTTCTTTCACCTAATGTGCAAAACAAATAAAGATGTTCATTTTAGCTTGAGCAGGAGTCTATATTAGGTGGAATCTACTTTATTATGGATGGCTTGGACAAACATCACAATGGTGACTCCTCTATGAAAACTGCAATAATGCTTGGAAATATTTTTGTTTTATTTCCTATGATTCCCATAATGTAGGAATCTTGACTGTCTGTATTATCTTTCTTTTTTAAAGCACTGGATATTTTACATATGATCCTATGGTGAATAAAATGCATCTTTATGTCTGCTTCTCCATGAGTGCTAGGAAAACAGTTTGAAAGTAAGTCTACAGAAGTGTTTCAGTATTTTCTCCTTTTGTTGAAATTAATGGTATTCTTTTTGCTTTTTTCTGTGTGTAGTTTTAAGTGCTCTGTGTCATGAGTACTTATGTTCCTTTTGCCTTGCCCTAAGTTCACTAGTCCAAATGGGTAGATATTTCTAATTATTAAAATTATTGCAGAATCTGTTATTTGATCCAGTTATGGTTTGCTTAATTTAATTCTGTTTTTCAATTATTTTTTGAGTTGTGAGAAAAGTGTCTACGTGTAAAAGGTGTGGAATTTGCCTCTTGTATTCATCAAGCTAACATAATTTAAAAAAGATAAACAAAGCAAAACAAAAATCCTAACAAATAATAAAATTCACTAGGATGCTAGTGAAAGTGATGGAAAATAATGTTGCCCTTGCAGTGCACTTCTTTTTCATCTTCTCCCCCTCTCTCTTTCTCTGCTTTCTGCTAAAACATATTCTCTAGAATTCTCCATTGTGTAGAATAAGCATCTGACTGCACATCTGGAAAGCAGAATGAGTTCACTAATCTTGTTAATGAATTCTTCAGGGCAGTTAATTAAGGCATGCTCCCTGTATCTTGTTCTTTTCTAGAAAGGATTTTACCTTATGCTAATGAGTTTTTGTACAGATTAAAATTAGTATATTTATTGCAACTAAGGAGATTGCTTTTTTTCTTTTTTTTTTTGGTGTGGCTGTGACAGGCCAAGCCATGATTTGTGTAGGTTGTTTCTAAGCCTACGTACACCATAGATCCTTGTGTTGTGACTTATCTCTGTCCACACTCAGTGGTGGTTGGGTCTGTAAGGCATAACATGTCCACAATCCCTTGAAATTTATCTGAAAAAATCTCCTATAATGGTAGACGTGTGGGTTCCCTTACAGTTTTGGTAGGAATAATAGAAATGGTGGAATTTCCCAAGAGTTTTCTAAGGAAAGCTACACACAATGTAGCAGCAGAACCTGAATGGAACAGCTGGATAAAAGTAGAAACAGTTATGATAGAAATAAATTATGAGTGATTAATGCAGAAGTGGGAAAAATATGTTCA
This sequence comes from Platyrinchus mystaceus, assembly GCA_035041135.1. Lineage (NCBI taxonomy): Eukaryota > Metazoa > Chordata > Aves > Passeriformes > Tyrannidae > Platyrinchus > Platyrinchus mystaceus. The sequence continues at coordinate 41,157,178 of JAWWLV010000045.1, read as the reverse complement.
TGTAACCAACATGTTGACAAAGTTGCAAAGGAGGTGGACATCATACATGTGGAGAGCAGAACTGATGTTTATCTACTAAACTTGACCTGGTGATTACTACTATTATTGCAATAATATTGAAAGTCTGGGGGATTTACACTGGAGGAAATATGTATTACATGCACCTGCAGCTCTGATTCATTTATACTCCAGAATGTGGTAATACTGTTTTTATGATGTAAATTACATTCACTGCTGCTAGGTCGATATATGGCTGGCAAACCTCTCCAAAGGTGATGAACATGGTGACCTCACTGACACTGATCCATTTTGCTGTGACAATTTGTTCAGGTAGAGCATTCTGACACCTTTTCTTCTTTCTTTCATGTCTCCCTGTGTCACAAGCTCTGCCTGTCACAGCAAGCTCACACAGTGAGCTTGATATGCACGCTGAAAGGCTGTGTGAGCCGAAACCCTGGAGCAGTGCACATCACATGTGGCTCAGGCAAACTGAAGGAAAAGTAAGCAATAGGTTGTCATCACTGCTATTATCAAGAGTGGCTTTGGTCTATCTGTGACTTCTGGGAAGGGGCACAGTGCAGCAGCTCTTAGGGTGTTAGGAGACAACATAGGACCTAGGAACTGTAGCTTTGATGTTGACGAGGCACAATAATCTGGGACACCATGACCGAACACTCCTCATGAAAGGTCTATTAGAGCTATCTACATAGGGCAATATAGCAATGTAGTGTAGGGTAATAAGTAGGTCTTCTTATTTAAGCTCTAATTCACTCATCAGGTATCTGTAACAAGGAAAGAAAACTTTTAGCAAAGCATTGTTTAAAAAATTTTACTAAAGATTAAAATTATTGTCATTTGAATTTGTGATAGATTTGGTAATGATAAATTATACCTGTATCTTCAGCCTGCTTTTAACACATACCCTCTTAGGATCTGGAAAGGTAAGAATATAGGCAAATAATCTACTATATAGGTCTGGAATAGAAAAAGGAATTGGTGTACAAGATAACTATTTAACAAATTATAATTAAATAAATACTGGAGCTGAATAGTCAAGAAAACATATGTAGCAACCAGATAAAGACATTTTCAAGCTGTTCTGTGAAGAGGACCAAATGAAGGAAAGCTGCATGCATCACTTATGAAAGCATTCTTTTAAACACAATGACTTTGAGTGGTAAAGTCACTTTTCATACTAATATTTAACATTCACTATTAAAATCTTAGGCTTCCAGCTGCAGTTGCTAAGCTATTGAGACAGTTTTCAGTGCAATAGCTTTTGAAGTATTAGCTAATAAAGTCTAGTCTGGCTAATTTTGCAATTCATAGGATAAATTTTGATTCCTTGCAGCTCTATAAGTTGCACTACACAAACTATCAAAAGCTGTTAGTAGGATACTTATTATTTGAATTTGTATAATAAAGATTGGGATTTTAACTAAAGCAACATAATAAATGGCTTTACCATGATGGAAAATAAAATAGTAATGCACTGGTTTTTGAGAGTTAAAATTTGTGAATTCCTTTCTTATGATACTACTATCTTTTCATTAATGTTTAATTTGAGTTATTAAATAATTGCAAAATTTTTATTTAAGGCATGTGTGCAAATGTTTTTATTGCTTGCCATGGTCACAATTTCTCATTTCTATTGATGCTGTTTTCTGAAAATAACAGGCCACTTTTATTTTCAAAGGCCACTGAGATAAATGTTTTATTATTCATTGTTTACTTCATTTTGTGCCATTTCTGGGTTTTAAAACTTCTCTGCCGATTTCTCAATTTAAATTACTACAACTCTGATGTCAGACATAGTAAATTATGAACAATACTTTCATTAGGAGAAATTCTACTTCATGAAGAGATGAGCCTTGTGGGGTTGAAGGAATAGAATTGTACTTCACTGGGAATACAGAGATATCTTGTTTATTAAAAAACATCTTGAACTAATTGCGAATACAGTTTTCTATCACTGTCAGATGTAGGGTGACATTTTAAAAAGCTTTCTTTACAACTGGTGCAGAGTTCAGTGAATAGCCTTGTTAGACTCCATAGTCACAGTGAAATACGAAGTGCTCATTTGCATTTTTCTGATTCAGATATAAGCTCCCTGATGTCCCAAAACAATAGTCTACTTCAGCAAACCTTTAAAACATTTTTTCACCTCTTTGCAGATTTCCTATCACCTTTGCCTGATTTTTTATTGCTTCATAAAACATCTGTTAAGCACCATAGGACTGGGTTTTCAGTCATCTAGAAGCTTTGAATGCTGACTTGAGAGAGTTGACCTCTGTTAGTGTGAAAGACAGAGACTTAAACTTATTAGTCAAGTGTTAGCCACACCAAGACAAAAACTACTATAACATCTGCTTTGGATGTGACCACAGAGAAAGTAACCAGGCAGGTTCATGACCTGCCAATACATTACAGATGCATTTTGTCTTTGAAAGACACGTTAAATGTCTTTGCTCAAAAGGAAAAACAATCTGACCAGAGAATTGCTAGCTTTATCACAAGCAGGTGGTATGAAAGCAGCCATGTGACTTCTCCATTTTCTAGTACTAAAGCCAGGTAAGATCCACAGGTAGATGTGAGATTCCTGGAGACTCAGTTGTAAGGGCAGATCAAATTTATATGTCCATATAAAGCAATATCCAAGTGTCATGGCTGAGCCTCAGTTGCCAGTTGTTGACTGTGTGACACTGTGGCAGAAGAAAATGATCCAAGTGGGACTATTTGCCCTGTACACACTGTAAATAGATGTGCCTTTGATTATGTGTGCCCGCATTATTCTTCCTGCTGCCTCCCAAAGCCTGGAAAAATTCTCATGAGTAAGAGCTTCTAATTTGCAAACACATGAAGAAGGCAAGTTTGGGACTTCAGTGCAGATCTGAATCTATCACAGAGGTTTTGTACTGAGGTATCCTAAAAAATGCCTGTATTTGCCAGAATGCTGTCTGGCGAAGGTATTTATTTTCATAAAATGGCTGAATACTCTTATCTATTTAGAAACTTGGCAAGTGGAGACTTAAATGGATATGTAGTTCATGAACACTATATCTTCAGTTACACTTGGAGTTATTTAGAATTTTTCCTCAGCAGGTTTGTAACTTGTAAACTATTCATCTCCTTATTTATCATAAGCTATGGTTTGTGCAAGAGACTTCCTTGTTGTGCTGCTTCTTTTTTTTAAAGTTTTATGAGACTTCCCATATTACATTGAGAAGACCTATGAAATTCAGTCTAAAATTTAAAATATTTTATTTGTACATAAGTAATACTTATGCATGATAGAGGTAATATGCTGACTCCTAAAGTAGGTACAGAATGACACTGAATCACTCTTAGTTGACCTTCTTCTCTTTTTGAACCCATATAAAAACATACAAGCCTAAGACAAGAACGAACCTATAACTGTCATCTCTGATTTGGCCTCTGTTACCAACGACTTAACCTGTCTTAACTATGCTTAAGTATCTAAATTGCTGCCCAAGTGCCAAGTTACCCAGTATATTCTTTTACATCAGAGTGCAAGAACATAACACGTTCAGGTGCTATATTACTCCAGGGAACCTCTCCCTACATTTCTTTTAAAGACTTCTTGTGACTAATTAAGTACAATTAAGAAATGTTTCAGAGAAGTAGAATCAAAGAATTTAGAAGTCTATACAAATGCAAAATATGCATGTGTGTGTGTATATTGGTATTTGTGCTTTAACCCTTGTGTTCAAGGCAACGGGTGTCTGTGCAAAGAAAAGCAAGCCAGGAGCCAAAGGTAACAGCAAGGCAGGCAGAACAGTATCCGCACTGGCAGAGGACACAGCCCACAGTACCCATACGCAAAAAGTAGACCATGTCTGGTGAAGATGACCATGATCAGCTACTACAGTCCATGTAGCCAGGCAGGTCTACAGTGGTAAGAGAAGTCCCAGGTCAAGTCATGAAAGCAAAGTAAATAACCAGGAACAAACATTCCTACAACACTCTGACTCTTCTCTCTGACTTCTGTGTAACTTTAAATGAATAAACCAAAACCAAATAAAATAAATAAATGAATAAAAGAAAATTATATTTTGTTCTGGAATTGGTTTTGCAATCATCATGATTTGACTTAAATGCAAAGAAGCCTATGGATGAAACTGTTTTTTACTCAGGATAAGTATAAAAAATGGTTGAACTCTTTAAAGAATGGCTAGCTTAAATATCAAGAGCTGTTAACCCAAATAGTAACATATGGAGAAGTAATAAAATTGTACAAAGGCATTTTAAAATTTCTCATAACAAGCAAAATGCAGGGACAGTGATTGTTTTTGAATCTTCTTATGAAGAATCTATGTGTGAAAGAAAACATTCATGAAAAGACTCAGAAGTTCAGGAATATCCAGGGAAGAAACTTTTACCTTGCTCCTAAAAGAGAAGCCATAATAAAGAGGTTGGGACCAAGTACTAATCAATGAGAGGCTCTAGAAGAAAAGAATTTTGAAGTGCTAACTTATGTAAGAAACAAAGTAACTAATGGGTTTGATTATCATATGACTACAGGCAAACCCAGAACAGCAGAATTTGCCTTTGAGTGTGTGCATGTAAGATCACAGAATCATACAATAGTTGGCATTGGAAGGCACCTATAGAGGTCATCTAGTCATCAAAGTCATCATCTGGGTCATCAGGGACATCTTCAGATGCCTGTCTCAGGAGGGTGCACTCAAGAATATTTAAAAAAAAAAGCTTCTGAAATCATTTAGCCAATATTCTCTGCCATATCTGGAAATATCAACACTTTGCTGCTAATTGTGACAGCCTATAGGATCCAAGTGAAGAATATCCAAATACATAAATGTGTAGCAAGATGGAAGTGAAAAAACAAAATTAAGGACAGAAGCCACCACCTAGTGGGGAGCTAAAGGATATTAAGAAAAATGAGAACAACAATATGAAAGGGCTGACTCTGGAACACCTTAGAAATGGTTAAATTGAGACTCAAATTTTATCTTTAACTCTTTTAAAAGTCAGTTTTGTGTAAGAACAATCATAGAACTCTTTAATAAGTATTATATGTATCCCTTATTTTATTCTACCATAAAATTTACTTTTGCATTTAGATTTCAAATATGAAGCAAATGGAACAGCAGTTTGTTAATCAGAATATTTTTCTTGTTCAGGAAAACATAATGGAAGAGAGTTTGGCTATATGTTAAGATGATGCAACAGTTCATTGAGTCAATACTAACATACGGAGTACAGAGTTTTCATACTGCTGAAAGCTATTCCCAGAATATTTTTTTGTATAGTAATGTTATGCATTGTTAATTTTATTTTCAGCAGTAGAAAATTCATCTGATTCAATTATATGTTGTACTGATTTCACTAGTTCAGAATAAATGTTATAAAGCATCTTTTCCACAGAATATTTTGGAGCCCTTGTATTTGTTGAAATTCTCAGTTTTCCTGATATTGAAGACTGGAAGATTCTTAAAAATCTCTGTCACATCAATGAAAATTTATTTTGAATTTTCAGCATGCAAATAATTGGATTTTTCCCTTGGAAATTCAAAGACTTATCATCTATGCTTTCATTCTTATTTTCATCAAGGAAAGCAATGGAAAAGAGCAATGAACTTGCTTTTCTGAGTACCAAAGAGCAATGAACTTGCTTTTCTGAGTACCAATCAATCTTGGGAACTGCAGGAAATAAATTCATTCACCCTGAAAGTGATATTGTCAGTCAGAAAATCAAAAGGTGGGGTTCAAATAATACACACCTGGAGCATTATACACACACTACATATGCCTGACATTTACTGAATGATTAATTATTTTTCTATCTTCCTCCTTACTTAGAAAATGAGGTAAGGTTCAAGTGAATCTTCAACAGACAACTTATTACTAATGCCAAAGAAAAGGAGGAATGCAGTCTGTGTCAAGATTTGATGGATAAAATAAATTACATTTATGACCAAGCATTTCAAACCTGACTGATAAAACGGCTGATTGAGATGAGTTAGTAGTAACATATATGTCAAAAATATCAAGGGGAAGCCCCTTTGAAACTATGGAAAAGACAGAGAAAAAATACACAACTGGGGTGTGGTCCAAGGAGCTCTAAGTTCAGTTGCCAAATCCCACTGGATCTAATGAATTAAGTTGCTAGCACATGGATTTAAGAACTGAATCCACCTGTAAATCTTCAAGGCCTGCACATGTAAATGAACCTCTTTCTTCCTCCTGTTTGAAAAGTTCTCCTGTGCCATCTGGATGCTGTGGTCCTGTATGAGAAGCTGCCTTATCTCAGGAATTCACTTGGTTTAGTTTCTTTTCTGTCTCTTACTTTGTTATAAATAATACATGTGTACAGGCTAAGAATTCATTCTCCATTTGTCCTTTAAAATGAGCTAATTATTCAATCTCTCTTACGATAGTTTAACACCATCAACTGGCAGAATGAGTAATTGTTAATTGAGAGTCCATTTAATGAGCTCAGAGATCCATGTTATGAGGACAGAAAGTTGATAAGTTTGTGAGGGTAATTGTTAACCAAATCAGCTATGTTCTCCATGTTGCAATTTCTTGCTAATGACTTATAAACAAGCCGTGCTGACAGTATGGTTTAAAATCAATTTCTTCCCACAGGTTTTTCTCCCCCCCACCCTTTTTTTTTCCAAGTCTGATTAAATAAGGCTTAGTAAATGGTGCATATTGCAGGCATATTCACAGAATATTCTGAATTGGAGGGGACCCACAAGGACCATCAAGTCCAGCTCTTAAGTGAATGTAAGTGAATGACCCATACATGGGATTAAATCTGTGACCTTGGCGTTATTAGCACCAAGTGAACACCTAAATTTTCCTTGTCAAGGGTAGCAATTTGTAGTTCCTATTTCAGGTGCTTTAGAAGCTTTGAGTTTGCTGAAATTTGTAAGGGTATTTGCTCTTGGAAAATATTGAAATCAATGAGAACTCATCATATGAAGTCACACTTCAGTATTCAGGAGCAGGGAACTTTAACAATACATAAGAGTATTGGACTAGAACATCCCCTAACCCTTGTATCCGGCTGCATTCTTGTGGCAGAGGAACCATCCCATACAGCTTTAATACAGGATTAGGCCTGGAGTCGCTCTACAATCCCTTTTTTATGTCTATTTCTTATAAACAATAAGTTTAAGATGAACGTGGTCTGTGCCAGGTCCAAGACAAACAGGAGAAGTCTTCCACCATCTTCATGAGTAACATGGAGACTCTTCATGCTTCTCAGAATCACAGGAATCTCTACAGGAATGGGGCTGATAATCATTCCTTTTGCAGAAGGTGTGCTGTTGTTGATGAGTTGTGTCGACAAATGAAGGAACTACATGAGGAAGTGAAAAAGCTGCACAGTATCTGTGAGAATGAGTAAAAGATTGACAGGTTATTATTCTCAGAGACCCTAAAGTCTCAGGGGTCTCAAACATCCATTGAAATGGGGAGGCAGGTGGACTTGGAACCCTGTCAAGTAGTTAGTCAAAAGTCTGTTGAACATGAAGTCCCGGAGGCTGGTCATTGCTCATACTAGGAGTAAGTGTCCTCCTCCTCCTACTGAAAACTTGAAGGTAAAAAAAAAATGACTGACACCTTTTATAAGCCCTGGAACTAGAAATACAGTCAGCAGAGGCAATAAACAGAGGATAAAGGTTCCCTCTGGGATAGAGGGGCCACCTAGAGAATACAGCCTACCCTCTGCAACGCAACCTCCTCTGGCATTATATGTAATAGAGGGTCTGGAATATAAGGAGCTTGCAGTTGGAAAAAACATGGTTGAGAGCCTCTGTGTAAGGATTAAGGGACAAATGAATAATGCAGATGTCATCGTGGGAGTCTATTATAGAACACCTAGGCAGGATGATGATGCCAATGAATTATTCTTTGAGGAACTATTGAACACCCCCAAATCAACTGCCCTTGTCCTTATGGGGGACTTCAACTTGTCAGAATGTTAACTGGGAACACCACACATCTGGCCAAACAGATTCAGAAGCACCTGGATGATAACTTCATGGTACAGGTACTAAGGGAGTCGACCAGGAAGGTCCGTATTATATTAACTTAAGAATATTTAAGCACAGATGCTCTTTAATGGCTCTATCTTTCCTATGGAAATCAAGTGGTGATGCAGCAATCTCTAAAACTAACAGATCAAGTTATGTGCCTTCTGTGATTCCTATGAAATGCTAATAAACCAACAAGTAGCAGAAACGACTGCATTATAACTAAAAGATTTGCAAAATATTACAGTGTACATTTATAATTGCAATTTAATTTAGTTTCTAAGCAAAAATGTGGAGGCATTCCAATCTGTTAACCAATGACAGTTCAAAGGGTTCTGTAATCAGACTGATACTCTATTAACATGCCATGAACTACCGAGCAATTAAACCCTATGTACAGTATAGAGAAGTGGTGTGAGCTGCCAAAGAAATAGAACAGCGCTTGGCATACATTTAAAAGTTCGTTTGGTCATTAAAATTAACATTCGAAGCACTTGCCCTCCTCATCAGTAGGGGAAATCAGCTTCGAGAGTGAGTCTAAAAGGCAACAATTCAGAAGCATAATACTGTTGATTTAATGTATTTTATGGAGAAATGCCTTAGATAAATATTAGATGAGCTTAGGGGGATATATATGATGAATGTGAATTTCTTTATTTCCTTGGTCTGGGGAGCGATAAATTCTGAAAAACAATGGTGTGCAGAAGAAACTGCCTTCAAATTAAGGAGTTGAATTTTCTTATGAAAAACCACCTCTAACTCAAATGAGGGGCCGTCAGTCTCAAGTTCAAGACTGAGAAATCAATCCAGCTAGACTCTGACTGAGGAAAAGTGAGTTAATGGAAAGCCATACTGCGACTAGAGGAAACCCATGATGACTTTTTTCATGCATGCTAGGTTTTCATCTATTTGCATCAAAAAAGTTTTTCCTTCTGATGTTGTAACACCAAAGAAAACACAGAATAATCAATCCTGGATGAATTTATCTAGTTTCTTATAATGCACTACAAAGTCGTTTATGGTCAGCTTTGGGAAACACCCTTTTAAATAGGGTATTTCTGTTTCAGTCAGAAAAGAGTCTGCCATAATTTTCAGTGGGATTAAGGCACTGCATACAGAGCAATTCTAGTCACAAATGGATATAAACTGCAATAGGATAATTTAATTTCGAAATATTTTCACTGTGGTACTTTCCAATAATATTGAGTTTCTGCAAGAACTCAGGTAAGAGAAGAGCCCATTCCCAAATGCTTGTTCTATCTACTGTCACAAATACAAGCAGCAAAAATCAGAAAAAGATATTTAGTTAAAGGCAGCATCAATGGGAATTTAAACACTATGAAACTATTTAGTTGAAAGCCAAAAGAGGACTTTTCCCAGTAACCTGAATCTTATTGACCTCTTGGATCTAGATAATATGCACTGAAGTAACTTTGAATTTTATTATTCTGGAAACACAGAGGTAGAATTTTGCCAATAACAACTGGAAAAGTCTTCACTTGCTTTTGGAAACAATCTTGGTTGCCTTTTTTTTCACTACAAAAATGGGCCTCTGATCTTTGACTGGACCTCTGAGCTCTACTACAGTGCAAGTAATAAAAAAATGGTCTATTTGGTACTGAATTTTCTTCATCTAGAAGGATCAGTGTATTAGTGTACAATGTATCCCACTTCTCTTCCCTCTTCTTTCCCCCAAGAAGAAGTTATTCAAGCTAAGCAAAACAGTTTCTAAATGCAAGGAAAAATTCAATACCTTCATAAAAGATATATCATACCAGGGAATTCCCTCAGCACCTCTTCTCTCCTCATTTGCATTAGACATACTGGGAAAGGCAGACATCTAAGTTCATGAATTTTTGCTTAAGTGAAGCATATCAGAATTTTGCCGAGGGAGTTAAAGAAAAAAAAGGTTACAAATGTATCCACTACTTATTAGGATGTATTTAACTATCCTCATTTCAAATGTCAGTCAAGTTAGTCTTTTTCTATTGTTATAAGGTTTTCAGATAAATTTATCTAAATTTGAGACTGTTAAAACATTGTCCTGCTCTGTCTTTGATACATGACTGAAAGGCAGAAAAGAGAGAAAGAGAGAAAGAGAGAAGGAGAGAAAGAAAGAAAGAGAGAAAGAGAGAAGGAGAGAAAGAAAGAAAGAGAGAAGGAGAGAACGAAAGAAGGAGAGAACGAGAGAAAGACAG
>JAWWLV010000045.1:41112702-41134185 GCA_035041135.1 Platyrinchus mystaceus | reverse complement strand
GGGTTAAAATAGTAAATGGGTAGAAAAGACAAGCAATTTTAAATACAAATAAAAGTTTGGTGAAACAGTAAAAATCAAAGGGAATCAGCTGCTTTTTCAGTTGGTAACCATAATTGTCAGTCTATTGGAATGTGTCTTTTTAACTAAGAGACTAAAATTCAGTTAATTGCTATGATTTCTTGCAGCATTATTAGCTGGAAGAACAATGGAACTGTGGCCAAACTTTTGCGACTGATATTCTAGTGCAAAAAATCAAAACTGCTTTTAATTTCCAAGAGAAACATTGAAGAGAAATGGCTACAGAATCAAATTAAGTTTTCTTTCTTCTTTCCTATTACCTCTTTTCATCTCATTTTTTTGTTTGCACAGATAAGGCAGCTGTTGTTGCTTTTCTCACTGCCATAAAGATGCAAGGTATTGTTCTGTACTTTGCAACCTATAATAACAAAGTTAATATATATGTGAGTGTGGGTATGTATAGCATGCTGCTGCTATTTTACTGTATTACAATGAGCATAGGCAAATAAACAAGGACATTAAAGAAGAAAAAATATCAATAATCATAGATCCTTAAGACAGTTAACTCCATAGTTACTCTTACATGTGAAACCTTAACTTGTAACTCTTAAGTCATATTTCTTTGTGACTTAGTGCAACTCCTTACCTACATTCAGTGCTCATATCTTTTGTTTCTGTAGCCATAATAGCCATTTAAAAATAATAAGAAAAATTTTATATTTGTACATGTTTGGTATCTTATGATCTGGAACGGACTTTAAAAGAAGCGTAAAATCTGTGTTTGGGAATTCAACAGTCAAAGTCTACCCATTTATTTTAAAAATCTGAGAAAATCCTCAGTTTTCAGAGATGCACAATTGATTCAAATTTTAGTTTATTTTCATTAGAAAAGGACTGGATTTCTAGTTGATGCTCTGAAAGAGAGAGATGGAACAATATTTTCACAAACAATTGCATTGATGTTTTCAGTAAAGGCAAAACAAAGATTTTTCTTCTCTGATCTTGTTCTCAGAAACCTCTGAATTGTTTTAAGTGGCATTTTCAAAGACATTTCATGAGGCACAGTCATTCTGCATGGATTTATCAACTTGAGTGGTCCAGGTTCAGCAAAGTAAATTAAAATGATGTTTTAAGGAAGAGTTGGTTCATAACAGCCATAGATGATGTTAGTCATGACTCTGACCCATGTTAAAAAAGAAAGACACATAATTCTAATATTTTAATTCCTTCAGTGTTTATCTCCTCTCCCAAAGGATATTTTAGAGTTATCTTGAAGCTGAATGAAGCTTACCTAAAAGTGCATGTGAACTACCAATGTAACATTCCTCTTACTCTTGTATTAACTCTGAATTTTGCCAACAGGTAAACGATTAATAATAATGTTGGATAGACTTGTAGAAATCAGAAATTAAGCTGTATGTTGCCTACACTACTTAGTAATTATCTTGATAAGTCCTGTCAGTCTTGTTGAGCAAGATGACAGCTTGCTTTATTCCTCTTTATTGTCTAAATTCTGAAAATATTCAAGACAAAATTCAAGCAACTGAAATGAGAAGATGGAAACAATGTCACAAGGAATTTTTAATGCTCAAAAGTTATCCCCTGTGTGAAAGACTAAATCATAGTTAAATCTAGGACAAACCCAGCTTGAATATAATTCTGTAAAGAGGTGGAAATAGTTAACAATTGAGAGCATTGTTTTCACTCAGCATATTATCAAGCCCCAGTCGCATTTATATACTCACATAAGTCACACTGGAGGGCGCATCACAGCTCTGATATTTTTCCCACTCTTCTATGCTCTACAGACCACTGCAGATTTATTCAGCTTGGAGAACAGAAGGCTCTAGGGACACCCCAGTGCACCTTCCAGTACCTAAAGGGGACCTACAAGAAAGTCAAAGAGGGACTTTTTACAAGGACATATAGAGGTTGTACCTGGGGGAATGGCTGTAAACTGAGAGAGGTTAGTTTTAGATTAGAAATAAGGAAGAAATTCTTTCCTGTGAAGGTAGTGAGACACTGGAACGTGTTGCTCAGAGAAATTGTGGACTCCAAGACCAGGCTGGATGAGGCCCTGATCAACCTGGTTTAGTGGAAGGTGTCCCTGCCCATAGCAGGAGGAAGGAAGGAACTAGATGGGACATCATTTAATGGTGGACTTGGCAGTGTCAGTTTAACGGTTAGACTCGATGATCTTAGGTATTTTTCAACTTAAATCATTCTATGATTCTGTGATCTTTAAGGACCCTTCCAACACTAATGATTCTATGATTTGATTCTATGGTTCTGTGATTCTCTTCATTCTATTCTGAAAAATTTTCACAAGCAGGCAGTACTGTTGCAACAGCAAAGCGTGACAGCAAAGGTCCCTCAGATATTTGCCAGGTTGACTGTGAAGGTTCCATGTCTCCACATTATGCCAATCTACTGTGATGTTCTTCCCTGGCACAAGAATAGCCATAGATTTGCCTCACTTCACATATACTGATGCCAACCCTGTTCTATTTTGAATAGAGGTAAAAATTTTGACTCTAACAATAGGCAGCAATTGAGTTGTCATTTATTTTAAGAATCACTTGATAAATCAGCTTATAAAATACCTTCTGATGCAAAGTGATCTTTTGTCTAGGTGAAGCATAGGTAAGTTATGACTGTAACTGAGGAAGAAGAAAGTAGTTTTATGAGGGAAATGAAGACTTGTTTAAAAAAATATGTTTAATAAAAATGTCTCTTGTTTATTCAAAACTGTAACAACAAAAGCCTACTTCTCAAACAACTTGATTAGGAAGTTTTATTCTTGTTTCTCATGAGAGCTACAGTTGTCCATGTGTACCTTCCTCTGTAAGCTGGCTTTTACTGGTAACCAACATTTCTGCTAAAGCATCAAGTCTGGAGATGTTTGTGGCAGTCTTCAGGGGTTCAGCAAACACAGCAACTATATGGTGGGAGGTACAGTACTGTCAGGAATCATAATCTATAGAGAGAAATGACAGAACTCGACAGAAGTATACTTTCATACAGTACAACAATAGCACATTGTGGAAACTGCACATGGGGAATATTTAGCTGGAAATCTGCAGGGCTTTTTTTCCCCAGAAGTCAAATGCTATCATTCAATACATCCTGGACTTGAAGTCACACTCTGGTTTTAATAAATATCCTTCATCTGAACTGGTTGTTTACAGTCACCAGTTTGGACTGTTGCTAGGATATCTCAGTGAAATCTCAAACAAATTTCTTGGATTTTCTCTCTAAGCCATGCTCTTTCTCAGGGCCCTGAGTGCAACAGGATCTAGCTGTCCTGAAATATCTTTCTTTGTACTAATCCTTTGCAAACTCCTAACAGCCCTCTCAGGGATTTAGCTGACCCTGTTCAAAGTTTGCTCTGATGTGGTGCAGGCAAGTGACCTTGGATCAGATCTCTGGAAAACAAAGAGACCTTGAGAAGAGATGAAATGAGTGTCCCCTGGCCTGGGTGATGATTTACACCATTGGTCCCTGTCCCACCTATGTTGCAGATTTGCCTGTGTCTTGCCCTTCCCTGGCCCTGACCTGTTCTTGCTTAATTGTCTCCACAGCTTGGCTTGAGACCTGCATTCTCTCTACAGACCTGCCTGCCTGACTGGCTGGACTGAGGCCAGCCTTGGTCTTCATCACCAGACCAGACCTGCTTTGTTTGGTTTTTATTTACAATAAAATTTATTTAATAAGTGTATTGTATGAAATACAATATCCCACAAAACTTGCTGTTTTGTGTTTTGCTGATGAAAAAGATGCATATCTTTTTAATTTAGTATAATCAAATCTGCCCAGAATTTTAAATTTAATTAATTTCAGAATAAAGAAAAAATTTACTTTTTTTAAGTATAAAAGAAATCAGATATGAATGATGACACAAACTTTTGCTGGGTATAGGTATATCTTCAAATTTCTTATCAAAATATTCTTGAACTTGGTAAGATTTTTGGAGGTTGTGATGATTTGAGGATTTTGCATGTAATTGTGGATGCTTTCCACCAAGAAATGTACAAACACATCAATTTTGTTTAGCTGAGAAAAATTGCTTTTTCCTTTTATGTACACAGTGATGTAAAGACATAGCTCTATAACGTCATCATTATTTAGTAATGCTCATTGCATATCATTTCACATCTATGCGATTCAGCCAAGATTACTCTCTATAAGAATTCCTACCTTTTACACATGATATGACTTGAACTAATCACCAATGATGGTTTATGATGTCTTGAAATGAAATCTTGCAACGGTGTGCTATTTCACAATCTTAGATTAAAAATGTGCAACATAATTGCTTTGAAAACTTATTTTCCCTAAGATTGGTATAGCAAACAGTGTGTTCTTCTCTTTTGGAAGTGAAGATTTTCCCAGAAATCTTAAAAGAAAGGTAAATTGAAAGACAACACTACAGCATTAAATGTATCTTTAGGTTCTTTTATAAAGTATCCTGCAGTGTTCTTATAGTAAGGACATCCAGCCTAAGGCAAGATGGGAAGAAATATAAACTACAATTGTGTTAAATTAACAACATTTCCTGAAGGTTTGCCGTATTTTTTTATTGATTGGTCACACATTCAGAAAAGAGAGTAATTGGACATGTATTTTTTGACAATGGGAAAAAATTTTTGCTCTTCCCCAAGACTCTTCTGATGTCAGTAGACAGGTTCTGGTTCTGTATGAGCTGGCAAAGTTGTCATCTGCATTACATTATGAAAATATGGAATTACATTGAACAGGAAGAGCTTATATCACATTTTTACAGTGTTTGTGCACAAACAAGTATTTATGGCTTCATATTGAATAAATTCCATCAATACAGAGATAAATAGATATATATGTACATTTGACTTCCCTACATGAGGACACAGATGTGTTTTCAGAACTGAGATGACTGAGCTGCAAATCCCTAAGTGGAAATTCTTAATTCCCATGTCTTTAGTCTTTTCCTTATTCTGTTCTGGGTTGTTCCATTTGATCAGGCAAAAGCTGACAAAATATGAGGCATTTTATGACTCTCCATCTTTGTTTATTTGAAGGTTAAGGGATATTGCAAAGTAGATTTTCTTCCCATATTATCTTCACATCCTTTTGCTACTGAAACTTTCTGACAGTTGGAGTCTGACATGTTATCTACAAAGAAAAACTAAAAAAAAACACCCCAAATTTGTAAAGTATACTATTCTCCTGTGGATTTTCCATCAGGTCCTATGATATATCTGATAATTTCCAAGGGGAGTTTGCTGCATAGCCCATTGCAAGAGACTTATTAGTGTTATCATAGCTGTTATATTGCATGCATATATTTTTTGATGCATTTGTACATTTCATAAAAATATCCATTGATTTTAGAGCTTCTGTGAGTGATGAAAAATAGCTACTAGAGCCAATTAAAGAGCAGTGTTGTTCAGTCTTTTCCATGAAATCTGATATGCTTTCTCTCATCACCTGTGGTCATTTTATAGTGTTCTATCATCGAGACATGTTGTGTGGTTATCCTGTTTGAATTAAGAAGAGGAAAAGAATGCAGTAAGATTGCAGGTGCCTAAGAGTCAAAAGACAATCAGGTACCCAAGCCCAAAGGATCCAGCCGACACATAGCAACATAAATGTTTAACTATAGAATAGAAAATGCATTAGATGCAGCAGGGAAAAGAAGTTCCATATTTTTAAATAATTCTATTTTTATTACTCACTATATTCTCAGTGATTATATATGAATTTTTGTTATTACCCTAAATGATCACTAGTACCCTCTGGCAGATTCTAGCTGGATGGTAGCACATCAGGAGGAAAATCTACTAAAATGTGAGACCAAAGAACAGATTAAGGCAGACTGCTCCTAAGGAATATAACATACACAAAAAAAAAAAAGAAAAAAAAGAAAAAAGAGAAAAAGAAAAAGACAATTTTTAAAAATTTACTTTCAGTGAGTACAGTACTAATAGTGATCAGCAAATTTGCCTTCTAAATAAATGCAGATGATAAATGCAGATGACACACTGTGTATGCTGTGCACTGCAGGTTAGTTGTGGGGAGGACTACTCGCCTAATTGTGGTTACTTATTATGCCAGTAAATCCTGCCTATGCTTGCATTCCATTAGATGTTGGCATAAAGGAGAGCCAACCAGTGATTAGCTTAAATCAAAATAATTTAATAGTGCTATGATGGTGTGCACAACAGTGAAAATATTTACTGAATATGGAAACTTGTGTTGCATGATATTGGAATCAATGGGAGGTAGGTTTCTAAAATTTCTCCTATTGGGATACATCTCTTTTATGATTCAAAACTCTGGCAGCTGTCCTAATTCATCTCTCTGCAGATATACAGGACCTAAAAGGCAATTTTCTCTTAGAGAATAATGATGTTTGCCACCTATTCCTGACAATCTATAGTGACGAAAAGCTCTCTTGAAAATTATCTCATTTTTTTCAGGAAAGCATCTTTTATTCTTTATTTATTGAAGGCTTTCAGTTTCTAAGACTTACTTAGCAGGGGAGCTGATCTCTTCTAACCATTAAGGTTTTTTTCAGTAATTTCCCTTAATTATGCAAGAGTTTTGGTACAGTTACTATTGGCAATCTACATGGTGGCTGTTAATTTTCCCCTGAAAAAAGTATATATGGAACAAATGTAGTGACTAAGATTGTGACTGCATTTGAACTAGAAATACTTGCCAGTGTGGCAATACTCGTTAGGTACCTGACTCCTACAAAATTTTTTCCTGGAAGCAACTGCATATTTATCAGGATATTTATATAACATAAATGCCTTCTGCTTGCTACATTTAAGCAGCTGCAATAAATAATATCAGCAAATTCAATATTCTCCCATTATAAATTGCACCTACCTGGAAAGACAGGCTTGAATATGCTCAAATTTTGTCATAGTTATTCAAAATCCATAGGCTTTGATTATTGATATCTTCATATGTAGTCAGCAATGTAAAGGAATAAATCTATTGAAAACAAAGGATTAAATAGATGACAAATTATCTGTTCTTTGGTAGCATACAAAGTAAAGCTTGTTTATTTCTACTAGGATGATTATATAACTCTGTAGTTCTTTATAGAAAATGTCTAATTATATAAAAGCCAAATACTCTTTAATACTCCCCACTGGTTTATTATTACATGCATATATCAGCAGCTTGCACTGAAGATGAATCAGGATAAGCAGAGCAGACATCCCATTGGACTGACTACTTGGAACGTTGTTGCATCTGACTGAAGCCTCATGAGGATTTATATCTCAAAGGCAACAAGGAGGCAGCCAGAGACTGCATTTAGCTAAAGAACAAATGCCATGTTTGTGCCTGATTGCCCCAAAGTATACTTTGTTTCTGAGCCTCTCAGAAATACTGGAAATCATGATAAAAAGGCTGAAAGTCATTATAAGGAATATACTTTGTTAAAATACCTATTTTTCTGCTGTTTAGTTTTGCCATAACAGTACTAATTTCTCAGTACAAATTTTTTGTAAACTGTATTGCTTATGCTAAAAAAGGACAGCAGAAAATATACTACAGTTTCAGTTATTTAAACTGCTATGCTAATAGCAAGTATCTGCTATTAGTCACCTTGTGAATTCAGACTTACTTAATGAGTACAATTAATTTGTTTTTTAAAACCTATACCAACTTTCACTGTAAATCTTCAGAAATGCTTTTTAGTATATTATTTTCCTTATATTTCGTTATTACAAGAATTTATGCATATGCTAATCTTCATTTTTAGAGCAGGGTCCCGTGGAACTAAAGTAAAAGGCCTAGAGTAGTTTCTGCTCATCCTCTTGACCTGAGAGGTCAATTTGCATTCTGCTACACCTTTCTTCACCCCCACAAGAGGAGACATTCCTTTTCCTTGGTATGCCACAGCAATATCATAGAAAAAAAGGCTTAATAAGAGTGTGACCGTTCCAGAGCAATTTTCCAACTTCTTCACGCAGCTTCATGGATAGCAAGGAACTTAGGAACTTTTTTCTAAGGTTGTGCCTCCACCAGCAGGTGCAGGGTGATCTGAGACTGCTGTGCCTGGACTACCCAAGGAAATGTAGAAATGAGTATGTGTTTACCTCCCTTGTGTCTGCAATGAGCCAGGTGTGGCTGAACGAGTTAGCTAGATGAGTAGTACATGACTGCCCTGAAAAGCAGGATGTTTTTAGCTCAGATACATTTTCTTCAAATGAAGTTGCATTGTTTCTACATCTGAATTTAGTCCTACAAGGAGCTGCTCTTTGCCACACTGGCTTGTCAGCCATACCTCTTCTAGCTCAGGGACTGATCTTTATTAATTTTTTTCAGTGTAGATATACTTTCAAATAAATCAAGAGTATTTTCTGCTTTTCTCACCCACAAGCCAAGCTTAAACTTCTGTAAATGTATTTATTTCTTTAGAAATGCTGACCTTTTTGATGCACTGGCATACACTCAGGTACTTACACACCTGCCTCCTTGGAGTAAAGTCATGTTTGGATCAATTTCGAAGAGTAGCAGACACTTTTTTCCTATTTCACCCACCTAGTTTAAGTTTCCTCCATGTGTCATACATGAGAGGTACTGAGATCATGACAGGCACAGAAGAGCAAAAATTATATAGAATAACCTTTGTAACAATATCTCTGTTATTATAGTTATATAGGCTATTTATTTTTATGTAATGACTTTGCAACTGCTGTGTCACAGAATAGCATTTAAAAATTCATAGCTTTCTTATTTTATTAGTTCTTTTTATCAAGACATTAATGGAGAATATGAATAAAATTTTATTCTTAAGATCTCTTTACAAGAGATTATTAAAATTGATTATTATTTTATAGCTCCCCTGAAGAAATCACTCCTGATGAACTAGAAAGTAATTAGAAGTTAAAGAGTAAGATTAAGATAGGAAAAAAAGAGTTAAATTATTGCTAGCAAAAAGTAGCTGTTTGTAAAGTTCTGCATAAGTGAGAGCACATTCCTCCCAGAGAGAAATAGAGGATTTCATTTTATTCTTTATCTAGTCATTTCAATAGCTTCTTTTAAAAATAAGTCAGTACTTTTTCATACACATTCCTTCCTTTTTTTTACAATAAAGCCTTCAATGGCATAACAAATTGGCAAATAGGGTTTAAGTGTAATCCCTGAAAAAAGTATTGGAAACTTACAGAAGCACATTTTGTTTTCTCTTTTTCTTTTTTCTTTTTTTTTTTTTTTGAATTTGTTGTTGTTGTTGTTGTTGTTGTTGTGTTTTTTCTCCTCAGTTTAATCTTTTTGTATTTATGATACCATCAAATAACTTTTTATAGAATATAAAATTTCAGTGATTGTGGTTTGTTCTAGTAACTGCTACAATAATGTCTTTGAAAATTATAGATGACTGTTAATGTTTTTATGCATTATCTGTCCTCAATTTTTATATTTTTATCAATTGGCTTCATGTCAGGATGATTAGCTATTTAGGTGTTCCTTTCCTCCCAGTGAGAGTAAGTGTGTAATTTATAAGAAATTACATTCAGCTTTATTTTATTCTTAAATATTTGTAGTCATGTTTTTTTAATTTAAAAGAAGACTAGGTTACCTATGGTTATCCCTTTTCCTAAATACCTTTACATCAAGTAATTCTTACGCCATCTTTGCCCTATTTTTAGATCACCTACCTGACAGAATATTTCTTTTGGTGGATGTAGTAATGACAACAAGAGCAAGTGGAGAGATTTGTCCAAGGTGATTAATGGCCTAGAGCAGCAGGGTCATGAAGGTAACCACGGTCTTCTGAGACACATGATACTTCATCTGCTGATGTGCTCAGCCTTCTTGCTAGAGTAAATTGCTGTTACTTTTGCCTTTTGTTGCACTGCAGAACCAATGAAGCTCTCAGGGAATGAACCAGGCTTGGTTCCAGCTGGCAGCTCATCAGACAAATTCCTAACAGTCAGATTTCAGGGTCTTTGTTGGAGATGTGTGAGCCAGAGCTTCACTTTCAGAGACTAGGATGAGTTTAAGAATGGAACAATTAGAGGGAAATACCACAGCTTTTTTACGTTTAAACTGAGAACCGAGCAGAGGTAATATGGAAATAATTGAGAGACAATAAACAAGAAACCCCCAATCCTTTTTCATTTATTTGGACTTTTATTTTTGGACCAGTTAATAGGGCAAACCCTACTTTAAGAATTGTAGCTGCCTTGGTCTGACTACATCTGTTTGTCTTTCCAGCCTACTAACTCCACACATGAGAAATGAAATCCTCAAGACTTTAAGGGATAGCTGCCAAAACCCTCTAATATTCTTTAACTGTATTTCTAATATTATTTCAGTAAAACAAAGAAAAAAACAAAACTACAGTCTACTTTTTATAATATCTGTTGTTTGCTTAGAGCCAAGCAAAATATTTTTAGGAACAATTTATCTGGCAAATTTAGCTCTTATGTATCATTCATGAAAAGACTATGCATTTTTTAATCATTTGTTCACTACTCATAATTGATTTAACTTTTTATAAGAGTAAATGTAAAACTGTGGATTATGACAGCTGTCAAGACCAAATGCTCAATGATCTTTTAAATAATGAGGACTTAAGATGATGAGAGGGAAGAACAAAACGTTTTTGTTTGGGTTTCTCTCCTAGATTGACTTCTCATGGTTGACTGAAATGATATCTGTAAACTTTCTCCAAAGCTGTAAAGAACAGATTAAAAGAGATTTTAATATACATACACTTAGTTAGGTATGGATATGAGATATATGCTCATTTATATAAATAACAACAAAAATATTGAGAGTAAATAATAAGTAAATAATAAGAGTAAAAATTGCAACAAAATATGAGATTGTTAATCTTCACTTGTTTTCATAGTAGGGATTATAAAACCATAAATACTACTGAGAAAACTCCCAGATAGTGGCAATTTAGAGGCTCTCATAAACACTTGTGCTTATTATTCTCTTATCAGTCATGTTAGTCACTGATCAGCCTAATTGTAATTGCAGTTTCTCTATGAGTAACAGCAGTAGAGGGCAGTTGTAAGCAATCCACTGGATTCCAAGGAAGGAAGGAAGCGTTGTGCAGATCTCTGTGGTTTTGGTTTGCTGTTGTTTCCTCTGTGTGTCTATATTACACATTAAGCATCTGTTCAGATACCCCCTTAGGTCGTGTGTAACCCTTCAGACCGGAGTCCTAGTGGAAGAAGCGAAGAGCCAGCTTGGTCTAGATGGGCTTGGGCGAACACTTTTATTTTGTCAAATTAGCCAGAATACATGATATCAAATTTATGCCAACTTTTATGCGGTTTTTATGTTCCACCCAGGAGAACAGACATCTGGCATGAAGGTGCTGATAAAAACTTAATTCATCAGGGTGCTTGGACATATCTGAAAGAGCAGAATAGAAGCAATCTGGACTGGCACTCTGCATCATTTAGCCACACTATATTTATCTGTCACCAGAAGCCATGCAGACAGTTTAACCTATTGTCACACCACGGCCAGATACAGCTTTGAGCGAGATAACTGGAGGGCTGGAGACAATGTTACTAGGCCTGTGCAGCTGTACCAGCACTGCACTGATAGTGCTATCTTGCTTTTGGGCTCTTAGTATTTCAGCTTGACACCTCACTGTATGATGTGGAAATACAGGATTCTGGGACCTGGTTGGACAACTTGATTTTGGCTGCATGCTAACGAAAGAGCACGAGATTTTACTTTGGTGTCTCAGACTGTCTTTCCTCATAGCTGCAACACACAGATTTTTATAATTTTCAGTTTGGGTTGTGTCTT
Source organism: Platyrinchus mystaceus (assembly GCA_035041135.1). Taxonomy (NCBI): domain Eukaryota; kingdom Metazoa; phylum Chordata; class Aves; order Passeriformes; family Tyrannidae; genus Platyrinchus; species Platyrinchus mystaceus. Next base: position 41,122,389 of record JAWWLV010000045.1, on the reverse strand, counting down.
CAGACAGAATTTTTGAACATTCAAAATAAGATTAGAACCAGATTTGCTTTACAGTTTTCTATTCTTTTTAACCAAAAGGATTAGACTCTTACAGTGTTAAAATAAAAAAAAACCACCAAACCAGCACATTTTTCTTTATTCAGTCAAAAAGAAGTGTACTTGCTTCCTTGAAATGATTAGTGAAATGCTGACAATGAGTTGCCATGAACATGAGTTGCATTGCTAATAGCTATTGGATATAACTGATTTCATACTTCAAATAATCCTCAGAAAGTGCTAGCCTGTGCAGATAAAATGAACAAAGATGAATAGTGATTATACTTGAAAGCTACAGTGACCCAGTGCGGGAGAAGAAACAATACCTGATGTTTCAATGATTTGTCAGAGATCTTAAATATTTTATACTTGTTTCCTGAAATAAACAATCAATACCCAATTGAAATCACTTTAGGCCATTTATTCCAGTCATCTATACAGAATACAATGAACATTTCTAATCAGAATCAGCTTGAAAGGAGTCTATGAAGAGAAAAATCCATTTTTATTAGATAATATATTCACCAAAAGTTTTTCATCTGCTTCTTGTTGTGGTTGGAAGTTTTATTGTGTCTGTGAAGAGGTGTGGGGAATCATGACCTCTATTTTTAACTGCTCATAGTAACACAAAATCTTTGTAAATCTTCATCGGTATTTTGTAACACATACTGGAAATAGTACTGTTGTAAAAAACAAACAAACAAAAAAACAAACCCGCAAATCTAAAAAGTTAGAGCCATAAAGAAAAAACAAGGACCAGTAATGTAATTGTCATTCTTTAAATATCTTCAGGAAACCAGATTTTAGCATGCAGCTGATTTATAAATAAAGTTACTGATAATCTTTCCTCATCCTTTTCAACAACGACTTACTTTCTGAATTTATGTCAGATTATAAAACCTAATACAGTGGTCAATACCAGCCTTTGTTTTACAGTCAGTCACACTTTCTGGTTTTCAAACACTTTCTTTTAACAGTGAGGGAGAATGTATGAAACACTGCAACACTCACATCCTATTGAAACATTTCTGCTTCTGCTAAATTGCAAAATAACTATTTATTTGTGTTTAAAAAGCTTAATATTTTAACTCTCTAGGGGACTAGTAGAACTGTCTGAAATATATGCTGCATGTGTCGTACAGAAGTTACCAATTATGACAGATTCAATACGTTTTTCCTTCCTATACTAACTGTTGTGGAAAAAATTAATTGGCCATTATCCAAAAGCCTAACCATCTTTTTTTTTCTTCAGTGGCATATGATATGTTCTTCTGTTGGCATAGGATTTGATGAATTTCCAGCACTTGGCTTATATCCTTTCCCTGTGAGATAAAGCACGCAGCCAAATGTTGAACCAGAGCTCTCACAGCTATTCAGTAGCAAGAAGAGAGTTCTGTAATATAACTGCAGTTTCTAGAACTTTTTATTTTTCTTGCCTTGTTTAGAGAAAGAATTTGGTCAATTTCTGGATGGGTCTTAACAATACAAATCATAACTTGATTCAGTTTAGTGCTTTTGCTTTCGCTGTAATGAAATGCTTCAAAATACAAAACAGAGATCACTCTGTGCCGGGTTTTGTTTAGATGCTGATGCTCTGCCAACATACAGAAAATGGAAACTTACTTTGTGAAAATAATTGATCTTGAAAGGAGTCAAACTGCTTATTACATTTTGGTATTAGACTGATTTAGTTTGTTAATGCATTTGTACTTCTTAAATAAATGTTTCAAATGAGCTGTTTGGACTCATACACAAGTGTTTTAATGGAGCTCCCTCATCAGGGGTTACATGGCACAAAATATTTCATTTACAATCTCAGCTTAAATACCACATGTCACTGTTTTCTCTTCTGGTTGCAGGGTATTATACACATTTTATATAATACTCCAATTTAGAATCATGGCTGACTTATGCTGACTTTTCATATCTGAACCTCAAAGCTTCCCATCTGAAAGTGATTGAATCTACTCTGAGCAAATCTTTAAGGGTTGCTTACATTTATTCCGAGTGCAACCACCTGTTAAACAGGTCTCTAACAGTTACCTGGATAACATACTAATAGTTCACCATACAGACCAGGACAGAGGTGACACATCTGTTCACATACTGTTATGGCTAAACCACAAGCAGGAAAGGAAATATTTAATGATGTATTTCATGTTGCTGCTTAACAGGAGAGAAAAAAATGGTTTCTCTGTTGGAGAAGAAAAGCTAACAGCTGTGTAAATCTGTGCAACTTTCAACATCTGGCTTGTTATTCAGCTCTTGCGTAGGTTTCGATAACAGCCATTGGTGCTTGTGGGGAGGGTCTCTGTTCTGCAATCACAAGGTGACGCCGTAGAGCACAGCCTGGACATTCAGTAAAATCCAAAAAGCAGGTTTGTGGCTAATTCTGTAAAAAAACCCACCATCAACATGAAGCCAGGATTAGCATCTGCTTAGCAGAATGTGCATGTTTGGTAATGAGGTACTTCTGTCTTCATGAGGAGGTTCTGATATGGCTCTAGAAATCTATTTAAATCTCATAGTTTTTTACTAGGATGCGTCCACCAAGACTTACTTACTTGCCTCATTAAGGTAGCTTATTATCTGCTTGGTACAGAGCAGGGGGCACATATTCTGACAGGCTGTATAACTTGTTATGCTAGCTCTATTTATAGAAGCACTTAATTTGGTTTGTCTTCATATAGATTTATTTGCATTGGAAGTAGGGGGAAAACCAGCAAACTTAGTAACCATGTAGAGAAACAATCTCAAAGAAAAGTGTTTTCTAAGCTTCCAGTCACTATATGTGCTGTACATAGTTTATACACTACATACTCTACACAAAATGCATATAGTTGGAGACAAGTATGATGGTGTATTAATTTTCAGTAAGGCTGTTACTTGCTTTACTGAAATTCTAAAAGCTACTAGAGATGTTTTTGAGTGTTGCCAGTGTAGCTTTGGGACAGGGAAAGAAACAATAGTTGCACACATCCTTTTTCATAACAGAAAATCCAACATGGCTACCAGTATTTTAGCCCCATTGCTAACTACAACTACAGAATTGGAAATGCAGTCTTGTTGTATGAAAGGTACATTTTGTATTTTTTAATTTTTAATTGCAATAACTGTTGTTGTATTTCTCCTGTGGAGGTGTTTCTACTGTGGAGAAGGATGAGATAATTTCAGGTTAATTGGAATACTTTCATTTGACAACATTTGTCAGGTTCTTAGGATACTGCAGATATGTTTCTGCAGTTCTTGTTGAATTCACATCAGTATGTTCTTCATTAATTATACATTATGTATTGCACAACTATTGTTAAGTGTTTTGGAAATAAAATAAATTAACTTTTTATATTTTTTTAAATATAGAATAGTTATGTAAAATGGCCAGTCACTATAGTCCATTGTTTTACTTTAGGGAGACAATGAATACTTTTGCCATGCAAAAATAAGTGATTTTTTTCCCTAGCTTTTCCATAGGGAAGATATTTTTACTTTATCAGCTCCATGGGTTAGATACATTATTTCACTTAAATATTCATCTTAAATCAGCTAAGCATTTAACTGTAGTTTAATTGCATTTGTTTTGGTTACTACTTCCCATTTTTCATTAAGTATTTATTATTTTCTTATATGAGGAAATATGGTAAATGCAACCCTTGAATCTTAATTCAGTGTTTTTAATGATTCCTACTTCTATTTAAAAAAAGGCTATACTTATGATGGTTTCATTTTTATTCAGATGTGATTGACTGATGTACCTAAAATAAAGTCTATTTGATTCATTGGAATCAAGCTTCAATTTATAATAGGTCCTTGGTACAACCTCTACAAGCACACACCTGTGATTAACTGGAACCAGCTGTAAAACTATGTATTAGAATACTCTCTACAAAGGAGCATTTTTATATAAAACACTTGCATAGATGTCTTGATATTTCTTAGAAGAATTGATGCTAATCTTAGTAAAAACCCAACTCAACCCAACCCAAAAAAAAAAAAAAAAAATAAAAAAAAAAGAAAAAAAAAAAAAGAAAAAATGTCCTCTTAGTGTAAATTGTTCTGGAATTCTGCATCTCTAATAAAAATGAAGAATCAGGCATAAAAATTATACTACTTTACCAAAGGGAAAGAGATAAATGAGAATATTTCCTACATTCATCAGAAATATTTTTAGTGAATTACTATATACAATTGATACCACTGTAGCTATTTTTTCCTAACACAACCCTATTTTTAAAATTATTTGTTATTATTTTGCATTAATACTTTTGCTTTTAGTGCATTTCTTAAACAGTACGATCTGTATTAAATTTACACACAGGAATAAAAAAAGTCTAATCCATTAACTCTCTGTGACAAATGGTTTAATACAGATGAAGTAGCCATTGGAATCTTTCCTGCAGCCACAAGAAACTGCTAGCTTATCAACTGGAAACAAAGAAGCATCATAAAACATTTTTCAGCAAAGCCAAGAAGAATGATTTGATACTTAAACCCTCCAGTAATTGAAAACATATAACCCATATACTTCTGAATTATAGCTGTGACTAATCTCTTATGAAATAATTTTTTTACTCCCAAATACTCCCTATAGTGCAGCAGAAGTATCTATGAGTTAGAAGGATGCTCTAAGGTACAGCTATCATTCAGGACAAGCAAAGTTAGTTCCCTGGATGCCAACTCCCTACCCTCCCACCAACACCCTGCAAAACCTAAAAGGCAAACTAGAAACTGACATAAAATTTTCATTTTGCGATCTTTCTTTAAGTCACATTGTCATTTCATTTATAATTCTATCCTTCAGGCCATTACATTTATGAGTACAATAATACCAAAGGCTACTGGTAGAGTTATGAACATTCTGTCATCAAATATTTCCTAATTTACATGACATGGGGAATGTGGTGCTACAGGTGGAATACTAAAACTTGTGTTTAGGTAAATCAGTTAAATTTGACGAGTCATTAGCAGCAGTCGAGATTAGTCAGAAACCCGCTGTTTGACCTGTGTAGGATAAGTGGGTGGCCTACCCAGATCACCGAAAATACTGTCACAGTTTACAGGATCTGGCAGGAGTGGTGGATGAACTTCCAAAGACCCACTGTAAAGGAGTATCCAGATAATTAGAAGTTTCTTGGAGCTTTATAAACATCTTAGTGTGGAAACTAGGGTGAAAATCTCCTAAAAGGCAACTTTTAGCCATGCTTTTTATCAGACATTACATTTTATGTAGGAGACTTGGAATGATTTTATTAACATGGGACTAGCAAAGATCTTGGATCATACTTTTCTGTCGTTGCTACAACAGGCAACAGCATTTATTCATATTCCTTTCATAGCTTAAAACTCTATCTCAGATCATCAGTCTCTGTTATGAGTCTTTCAAGACAGTTTCACTACTTCAGTCTCTCAGTAGGACACCACACTGTAATTTCCAGCACTATTTCCACTGTGTTATATATTACTGTGAAACAAGCCCTTACAGTTTTGTATCAAGTATTGTTACTGATTAAGGATAGTTTTAAAACAGCTAAAAAAGTATACAACATGTTATGTCATTGTTCATAACAGGATTCTTTTAGTGTTTTCTATTAGCACATTAGCATCAGGAGAGATATTATAACGTGGGAATTTCTGCTTTCAAATTCTTTTTGAATTCTTTTGAAAAAAAAAAGACATATGGCAGACACATTTTTAAAACTCTAAAGCTCAGATATCTAAAGAAAAAAATATTAACCTAATTAGTGGATTTTTTAAAATCCTTGCTTACTCTTGGCTTAATTATTTTTTATTGTGATGTATCCAGCTCAGGATTTTATTATGTTTCATACTAATATTGTTCATCTTACAAAAAGAGTTTTCTTCACTAATTTGAAAACAATGATTTAATTTTGTTGAAAAATAAACTTTATAAATAAATTTAATTTAATAAAATATTAATCTTTCAAATAAAGAAGTGTAATTATATTGAATTCTGCCCTAAGGGGTTTCTGAAATAATCTATGAAAATGACTGGAAATGAAACAAATTGTAGTTCAATCTGTTCTAACTCTATACAAAAGAGGAATAGTTCACCAACTTCACTTGTGAAGAAAAGATTGAGAAAAATCTCCAAAGACAGTGAAATTACAGGGGGAGAGAGACAATAATTATTTTATTTCTCTGCAGAATCTACTGTGCAGACATCAGTGAGTTTCTTGGAGGCAAATACTGTAGGAAGGGGCAGATATCTGTATGAGAGATTTTGCCACCAGTTAAGAATCAAGTCTGATAAAAATGGCAGCAGAGCTTCCTTTCAGACTATACTAACTGAAGTTTTGTGAATTCCTAGAGAAATAAAAATCAGGAATGGATGGAAGCCATTGTTTTTCCATATCTTTTGTGTTTTATATATTTTGCCTTTCCTGGGGACTGCCTGTATTCCTGAATTAATAAATCCCATTCCTATTAGATCCTTTCTGTAAGAGGTGCTGAGATAACTTTAATTTTACTGGTTTTAACAGGATGAGGGAATATTAGTTCCACAATCTCTTGCTTTTGTTCAGCTATTGTAGTTATATTGTACTTAACCTTTTAAAAAAACCCCACAAAACCAATCAACCAACCAACAAAAAATGCTCAAAGAAATACACACAAAAAAAGATTGAATAGTATTTTCTCCTTCGTGTCTCTTTATCCTTGCAGTCAGATTTCAAGATACGCTTGCCCAGAAGTTTATAGAAAGAATACTGATAACTTCTATAGAATGATAATTTTGTGGCCATGCTCCAGTTGTGAATTCATGATGCCTAAAGGATGTAAAAGATTGAATTTTACCAATGGCCTCCTAAATCAATTATCATTAGATAAATGCCAATGTAAATGTTTAAAAAGAAAACTGGATAAAAAAAAAAAAATTACAAAACAGATGTTATATTTAACAGGTCATACAGGACAATAGCCACTACATTCTAATATATCTAGTAATATGTTACTTGGCTTTATATTTTTCCTGTGATCTTTTCAGTTTAGAAGGTTGTCAAATTAAGCTGACTCTCAAGATGTTTTGCACACTTCCTCCGGGGATGGCATATATTCTTTTGACAACCCCTATCCTTAGGCTTGTTTTTCCCTGAAATGGTTGTAGATTTGGAACATACATCTTCTTCCTGAACAGAATATCTGTTGAGTATAGATTCACTCCAGGACATCAGACACCTCTTCCTTGCTCTTCCTCTGCACTACCAAATTCAATAATATGGTGATTTATCTCCTAATCCCTGAATACCCTGTTGTGGGAATACAAGCCCGCAAATGATAAGTAATGGTGAAGACGTCTCCAGCTGTCTAGGTTCCAGGAAAGCCTAATAGTTATATAAAAAAATTTATTTAATCAGTGATTTTTTCCCTCCTGTTCATATTTGTATCGTCATTGTTTTTTCAGTTCTGTATTCTTAGAATATCAGGAGAGATCAGTAAGATTATCTACCTTTAGTATAGATAAATGATTTAAAAATTAATTTAGAAATTAACTCAAGAATTCTCTAAGTCCTTTTTTGGTGATAATAATATTTTTCAATCATTCAACACTTTCATATTAAAAGATAAAAGAATTTCTGTGAGCTTCTTTTACCTGGTTTTAATTTAGGATAAATGCTTAATTCAGGATAAATATTAGTGGCAATAAAAAGGAACAGGATTCTACTAATGAGGATTTTAAATGTGAGACTGCACAAATAGCAGTGGGAGTTCTGACTGGGTTGATACACCAATGTGTTGGATACTGCTTAACCTTTACAGAGTGCAAATGAAGAAGCAAATTTTATTTAGAGAATTCTGGACAACTTTGAGTTTAAAAAATCCATTTGTGATAAAACAGCTTTGAGTTTAAAAGATCCGCATAATGTCCTGAACAATCAAAAAGAATCTATCACATACAACCTGCCCTACAAAGGACGAGTTTTTATAGGTGTACATGGGTTTGTGTCTTTTTGTGTGTATTGCAAGCACTTCTGTAGTAAGATATTTAAGAAAGGGTAAGAAATGCTGCACAACAGCATCTGTGAAAGAGAAGTGAGAAAGTGTAAGAGAAACAACTCTGCAGACACCAAGGTCAGTGAAGAAGAGGGACAGGAGGTGCTCCAGGTGCCAGGGCAGAGATTCCCCTGTAATTTGTGAAGATCATGGTGATGCAGGCTGTCTTGCTGCAGCCCATAGGGGTCCATGGCGTAGCAGATATCCACCCACAGCCTGTGGAGGACCACACGCCAGATGGAGCATGTGGATCTAACCTGAAAGAATTTTCAGCATGTGGAGAGCTCACGCTGGAGCAGGCCTCTGGCAGGACTGTGACCCTCTTGGGAAATTATGCTGGAGCAGTCTGTTCCTGAAGGACTGCACCTCATGCGAAGGACCCACACTGGAGAAGTTACTGAAGAACTGTATCCCATGAGAAGGAACCTCTGATGGAGCAGGGGAAAACATGAAGAGGAAAAAATGGCAGAGATGAATCCTTCATTCCCCATCTCCCTGCACTGATGAGGAGGAGGAGGAGGAGGTAGAAATGCTCATAGTGAAGTTGAGTCTGAGAAAAAGTAAGGGTAGAAGGAAGGACTTTTCAGATTTGTTCTTATTTCCCATGATCCTACTTTGTTACACTTAATTTGGCAGTAAATTAAATTCACATTCCCTAAATCAAGTCTGTTTTACCCATGATGTTAGTAGGCAAATGATCTCCCTGTCCATATAACAACTCATGAGCTTTTTTTGTATCTTGTCCCCAGGTCCTGTTGAGGAGAGTGGTAGAGTGGCTTGGTGGGCACCTGACAGCCAGACAAATTTAACCTACCACAAGTTCTCACCCTCTTCTCCAAAAACATGTCAAAAGTCACTTACTGAGGTCTCCTGCTTTGATTTTAGGCCAATTAACATGCAACAAAATCTAGTGTTGTCTATCTGTTAGGATAATTGAAAAATAGTAAAAGCAAAGTTTAACTGAATTTTACCTCTTGTCAAGGACAAGGAGAATTATTTAGACTCTCCATATAATGTCATTTTCAACTTTGCTTTTCCTTTTTTTTGTCTTTGCTTCTGTGTTAGCAGGAAACAGAGCAAGTCAACACAAAACAAGTTTCCTGACCTCTGAGTCTTCCATTGCTGACCTGTTGTATTGTGATTGACTTACATCCCCACTAAGTACTGTTATATAGCATTGCAAAAATAAAACACATAGCCAAAATATTGTTCTATTTACACAGTCCAAATGATAGAGACAATGAAATTAATATTACGTTTTTCAAAGCTTAACACAGGAGGATGGTAGAAATATCTGGACTGAAAAGTTTGTTTGATTTGGCAGTTCCTATGCCCAGACAAATTTAGGAAACAACTACCTTTTATTCAAATGTGGGGGGGTTGCACACTGAAGTATGACATATACCTGCTTGACCCAAGATTACATAGGTAAAAACATGTAGATATATATTATACTCAAATTGTGCTGTAAGGAGTTTTTGTGTTCAGAATCTCAGATTACTTTTATATTTAATTTCATCAGAAAACAATGTTCCTTTGTTCCTTTCAGACTCAGAGGGCTGTTCTACCCTTTGGGATGATGTGAATAGTTTGAAGGAATGCAGAACCACTACACCCAAAGGAAATGTCTGTCTCATATTGCCC